>QFAX02000261.1:0-194613 GCA_003412495.2 Echium plantagineum | reverse complement strand
CAAATAAGCTGAATTATTTTGACAATCTATATACCTGACTAATGAAGAGTAAGTTATAGCTGTCTAAAGAATGCACTGAAATAGTACGGTACACGCCCATGCTACAACTAACTTTGACTCTCATAACTGAAATAGTACGGAAACACGCTCCATGCTAACAACTAACTATGACTCTCTTAACAACAACCAACATGTTAAGGATATGTGTTACAACTACAGTTTCAGAATATCTTCACACCGGACATAGTTACTGCACTATTACAACTGACACACTGAAGGAATGAAACTTATAAACTTGACCACACATATCACTATTCTTTTTCCAAAAAATTGTAAAATCATGTCATTCATCTACGGTGTTAAATCAGCATAGTAAAGCAAACTCACGATTGACATTGGTCCTTTTCTCATCTGATTTCACTGTTTGTCGCCAAACTGCTCTTAATTCCGTAAGAGGTTTTTGGGGGCCGCCTCCATCTCCTTTCATCATTAACTCTCAGCTTCTGAAGCCTCTCACTCAACTCCTGCAACGAAAACCAGTTCCTCTCATCTTTCTTTTTCTCAGGCCTCAAATTCATCAACTTGTTCCCCAAATCCTCGTAATTATATGGCCTAACAAACTCAGCGCATCATCAACCCCTCCCTCTCCCTCATTATCCTTCCCTCAACTTCCTTACCAAATATATGCCATGGCAAAGACTGACCCCCCTCCCCTGTCAAAGTCTTTGAATCGATATTCCCCGTAAAAGACGGAAAAAAATGGAGTTGAGGTTGAACCATTCAATTGCCTAGACCCAATAGTATCTTGGTTCTTGGATGGAGGTTCATTCAAACTCTCACGAATCGCATCAAAAGAAGTCACTTTCCTAGCTCCTTCTCCTGATTTAGATGCCACATTTCTTTTATACAGTTTCCTGAAACGAAATATTGGAAGGTGTTGGTGTTGGTGTTGGTGTTGGTGGTGGTGGTGGTGCTGAGAGGCGGCGAAACTCGGATAAATTCTTGCGGATTTCACCTGAAGATGAGATTTTGGGAGGTGGGTTGGGGTTGGATGAAGGAGAAAAAGGGTCTTTCGTATTTGGTGGTGCTTGTTTGCTGAGGCTAGCTTTCACATCAGTCAAGTATGAGGAAAATGATGAATTGGGTTGTGATGAAACGGCGTCATTTGAGTGGTTGTCGGAGGAGGAGGAGAAATTCCGGTAAATAGATGGCCGCAGACGTGGACGGCGGCGGAGGAGATTGGTGGTCAACGTCATGGAAATGGAACGAATTGACTTTTGTTATGGTTTAGGGGTTTAGACTGTAGAGTATCAGAAGCCTGAAAGGCTGAAGGAAATAGATCGAGTTATAACAGGCCCATTTAGATTACGGGAAAAGTAGACAATGTACAATGGGCCTACCTAGCTTTGTGTTCTTAACGAGTTGGGTTTTAGTAAATACTACCTCCGTCCCTATATTACTTGGAGGTAATTAATTACTTGTTTAAATAATTTTGTTTTCATTGATTACGTTGGATGCCTGTTGAGCGTATTACTAAAATATTTTATCAATTTAGATATCAACATGTGTAAAGCTATAGATGAGTAAAATTTCATTGAAACTGGACGAATGTACATTAACGAGTTACCTAATTTTATTATGTTTTCAAATAATTGTATTCATTGGTATATAACTTCATTATCAAATAAAAGTGGTGGATTGTTTCAATTCATTAGTGGTTTAGGAGAGTATCGTATGATAATAAAAGTTTAAATTATGACCATGACTTGGTGAGCCCTTTTAACCATTATGTTGTTGATCATGGTCAATTAGTTATCGGATAACCCTAGTTTGGATTGTACATGAATAATGCCCCTAAACAAATATAATTTGACTTAAATAGATTGTATTAAGACTAGCATCTAATTGAGTTAATCGAATAGTCTAGTGGAAAAGTCTCTTGCTAGTTACCAAAAGGTTCTGGGTTCGAAACTCACCTCATCCCTAATTTACAAAAAAAAAAGACTAGCATCTAATTAATTATGAAAAGGGTAGTATGTAGGAGTGGGGTGTAAGGTTCAAGATAATGTTGTTTGTTTTACTTTATATTTAATTAATGAAAATTAATTATTAAACATTGATTATATTAATTGTTTGGTATTTGAAACATGACCCACAAAATGTAATATACATAAAATACATATTTTGCCCTTAAATGTACGTGTTAAGGTGAAGTTCATGTGTCAAAAACACTTTTTTCAAAAGTGCAGGTGTCAAAAATATACCTTAGGTGCCAACTCGAAAAGGTTGAATACTTAAGATGTTGATTAGAAAGGTTCGTGAAAGTTAAAAATGCCTACAAGAAAAAAGGCTTTTTTATATATTTTAGGCAATTAAGGACTTATTTCAAACAACTTTTTTATTGATTCCTTCGGATGCCAAGTAAGCGAGTGATAGGATGGCTTATTAGTGTAGATGACTAATAATTTAACCTCACAAGACAACAAATCGTACAGTAATATAGCGAAGGTGGAATCATTCTATTTAATTAAACTAATGCAAATATACAAATAATTGGATTTAAGAATAACCAGTAAACTAATTCAAATAAATAAAGAAATTAAATATATAAGAGCAAATGGCTTCATTGATCACTGACTTTTTTTTATTAAAATAATTGAAAAATAAGCATAAACAAATATAAAGCATTCGAAAGAGACATGATTACATCAAATCCCAACAAGCTTTGAATTTAAAACATAATTAAAAATGAGAATAAAAAGAGCACGAAAATAACCGATTCAGAAATTATTTATCGATTAAACACCATAAAAATAGTACTCGTAGTAAGCAGCTGGTGGATATTTCCCTACTGTATTTCTCTTTCTCAAGGGTGAGAATTCGTGTTTCTTGGCTTCAGGAGGTTTCTTTTTTTTCCCCTTTTCTTTAATATTTCTATATAGATAAAAATTTATAAATACAAGTCAATTGATTTAGGGGTTCTCAAGCCCCAAACGTGAGTACAATACAAATAAAAGACATGTTAAAAAAATAAATTCGATGGCGATAAGCCCAAAACGAGGTTAGCCCAAGTCTGCGAATCACTAAATCCGTCCAAGAAGGAACCATGAAGAGTCAAACCAAGAGTTGCCAACCCAAGGGTCACCTACCATCAATTCTATCCGAAAAAAAGTCGCGAAGAGGTATCTCAAGAGTTGTCAACCCAAGATGTCAAACCTAATCCACCACCTTCCAACATTTCACATGAAGACGTTTCACCTTCTAACCGGGGCAACCAAGAGTCACCCACCATCATGGTGGCCGGAACCACCAAAAGATCGCCGGAAAGGTGCATACATCATCATCATCAAACGTTCATCATCAACCGTCCATGAACACATGGTAGAAGAGTGAAAGAAAGCAAAAAACTCAACCCGACATAGCAACTCAAGATCACCCCATGCCAAATACATAAGCACCCTTTCAAGCCTAGACCAGACAACACCATTAGTCCAAGTGTAATGAAGACCAATAGAAGGACTATACACCAATCCTAAGGCCATCATACAATCAAGTAAATCCTGAAGTTCCTAACCAGAAAGAGGTCAATCACCATCTTTTGTTGGAGGGAGACATAACAATTAAGATCCCCCAAAACAATTCACATTTGAGAGGTAAAGGAACCAATGTCCACCAGATGATCCCAAAGTTCTTGCCGCTAGCAAACACTGTAAAGAGGGTAAACAAAAGTGACAAGAAAAAGGCGTTGGATAACTTTGCACTTCACTTGAATATGAGTATGTTGGCTATCGACCTCAAGTGCAGTACAAAGAATCCGATAAGTGTCCAATAAGAGAGCAATCCTGCCATTTTTAATCACCTCAAAATTAGTAACAGACTCCCACAAGGGAAATCAATGAGAAGTAAACGCTGACAAAAAAAATGAGACCGAAAGATGGTCGACCTCTTGACTAACAGGTGAACCACCTGATACCTATCATAGTACACCGAAGCTAAGGTTGAAGAATGGGAACTATCTACTTCTGGACTTACAGGGCAAAACTAGAATGAAAATAAAGGGAGAGCCAATCTAAAATAAATAAAGTATGGGGCCAAATTTTAAAAAGAATATCTAAAGTAACAAAAGAAGTTAAATTGAAAGCAAACAAAGAGCCATAAGGAGTCGAACCTATGCCAACCTTAATGCAAACATATACTTCAATCAATTAAGCTGTCAATTTTACTTGGTTTCCTTACTATCTTTATATTACTATCAATATCCAATAAGTTAGCCATGTGGACTCATGGCCGGGTTAATAGGAACATGCATAAGAGAACTAGACAGAGGTTGAGGTTGTGCCAATGCCCGCCCTTCATGACAATTATGTTGGGACACCTGCAGAAGGTAGGAAGGCCCCACTAAATCCATAGCAAAAGCGCCAGTCAACGCCACTTCACCATGGCAACATCTATAAGTGCCTCATGAAAAAATGTATGTTCAACCGTAGTAACATGAACTCTGACAGTCTCAATATAATCATCAACAATCCATTAGTCGAGAGTTAGAACAATCACATGTTCCTCCTTATGATCAACTACTTTAACTCTAGTAGGCTGCTGAGTATTTGGACAACTATTATACGTGATACCCAAAACCCCATAGTGATAACATTATGGACTAGGCAGTTCTCATACTCAACTCGTTGAATATAAGAAGTTACCCCAAACATATAGACCTCATACTTAAATAAGGGAGACCCCTCAGATCCACCTCAAACAAAACTCGTGCATATGTCATACATGACTGCTCATTCGTAAACTGATCAACATACAAAGGTTTCCCAAGCTTAGATGCAAGCCTACTCAATCCCTTGATTAGAGGAACATCATAAAATTTCAACCAAACTAGAACATCTAGGAATAGGTTCACGTCTAACCTACTATCATCATGTATATCCTTAAGCATCAAAGTGTTACCATATATCATATACACCCCCTTTCCCCACATGCAACATTTTCTCTATATGCCTTCATCTGAAACCGAAAGATGGTCCACCTTTTGGAGTAAGGGATGACCTCCTTCACTTGTACGCCCCATGAACGAGTAATCTCATGGAATGCTGTGGAGAAATCATTCTCACCATTTTTATCTTGTCGCAAAATTATGTGCACCACAATATATTTTTGAAATAGTGATCCACTAATCGAGTTATACCAAATATTAAAACTACCGGTTTAACATAAAGGAATAACTGTAAATGTAACCAACATAGAAAACTTAGTAACCCAGTTCAGTGCACAAACACCTACATCTGGGGTGGCAATCTGCTCAAGGGAACAATCCACTATACGAAAAGAGCTTACAAGGAGGGACTTACGAGTATGCCCACATACTCTCTATTGCCCTAACTATGCTTTTCTATAGGTTCCCTATAAGTTGATGTTATCACTCTCCCAGTGACTAACAGTTTACAATTTGTTCAATGTAAGATAACCTCACTGTTGTTGAAAGCGCAACAACTGTACATTCAGTGTAGAAGCTTATAGAACAAAAACGCTTTTACACGCAATGAGACCTAGACACTAAAGATAACACAATATGCTCGAAGGCTTCTTGTGTAAAAGAGATAAAATGTGTGTCTTCTTATGTAGTATCGTACTCCTTTTATACTAGGTCTTTGATCCTTGACATCAATGTGGTCAACCTTGAATCATTACTCCATAATCAACAAGGACTGAGTGAATATCTCCTTCTTTCTCGTCTTCAGCCGTGAATCTTGTCCAGTTCACAATTCTCGTCCATCAACATTTAATAGTCATTGACTCTTTTAGAAGAAGATAATTGATTGATCACGTGACACAATGCTTCATTGAATAGCCTATTTTAATGCATTGTTATTAACACTTGGTGTATGAAAAACTTATGCACTAACAACTTTTATTTTTCAGAGGCCAAGATTCATGATGAAGATCACCCGAAGTGAAGAATGGATTATACTGAAGAACTTGGTGATGAAAAATAATTTTGCCTTTTTGTGATTTTTGACCAGTATCAAATGTTTTTGTAATCGATTGACATAACAAATTAGAGATTTGAACTCTTTGGATTGTATTGATAGTCTGTCTAGCACTCACTCGGGTAGTTATTGATTTATGAACATTCCTTACTATCAAAAAGAAATTATACGAACATGATATTTGTAGGGCTAATGGTACAATTAATCACTCATGTTTTATAACGTTCTCCATTCGATCACTTATGTTTCATTTTGACATTTTTGATCACTCACGTTTCAATATCATGTCTCAGTTGGTTCGTGGGTCAACTTTTCCGTTGAACTCGATTTTTAGCCAAACTGATCCTTAATTTGGAAAGGGTAAAATAATGAATTAACTTAAAATCATTTTTGAGTCCACAATTTAAAAATCCTCCGACATTAAGCACGAGTTGTTAGATTTAATTGAGTAAAAAATGATTTTATGTTAATTGACTATTTTACCCCTACAAATAAAGGATTAATATTGAGTTTAATGGGAAAGTCAGTCCACAAACCAAGTAAGCATGATTTTGAAACATGAGTGATTAAAAAGATAAAAAATGAAACATGAATTATCGAATGACGAATGTTGAATGTTATGAAACATGAGCGATCGATTGTGTCATTACCCCTTTATTATAATACTCCATAGAATTATATGGGTGGATTGGCTTGGTTTTCTGAAGGCCCAAATCGCAGCAAAACCCTTAACCTAAAGGCTAAAACCCTCTTCCATCACCTGAGCTATCTTTTTTCTTTCTGCTATTTTGATTCACAAAAAAAATCGAACCACCTTCAACAAAATAGCAATTTATGATTTGAATTGATTGAAGTTTCTTTCAATGGTGAAATCATATTTGAGATACGAGGAAGCCACATCATTTGGGGTAATAGCTTCTGGAGAGAGCAACATAGTGTATGATTACTCCGGCAAATACATAATTTCAGCTGGTTTGGAGAAGCTCCATGTTTGGCATGTCAGACAAGGAGTTTCCACTAAAACCCTCAGTCCTCCTACTCCTTCTCTTGTTACCTCCATTGCCTCCTCACCCTCTTCAATTGTAAGTTCTCGCTTTCGCCTATCGAGATATGTTGTCGGGTTTCCGGTTTCTTGAATTTTAATAGTTGTTGAGCACCTTGGTTTGTCGAAGATATGTTGCAAATGGGTTTTGGCATACAAAAACATTGATGTGTATGTGGTTCCCCTCGGAAAATGATGAAGAACTTACTATGGTTAATATGAATAATTAAGATAATCTCACTATGGAGTCGATATCTTATACTGTTCGAATTCTGGTATAAGGGAAGAAAGCGAAATAGCTCATTACACTATATGTGCTTCTTATGTATTGTGCCCTGTTTCAATTGCTTGGCCACCTCTACATAAGAATAGTTGTTTTTTATAATGCGTATCAATTAATTGGTTAGTCGCGTAATTAATGGCCCTACTGATTCTGTATATTATGTAGTTATGTATTTATTTGGTGTAGCATGATTGATCTTGTTTTTCTTATCCTGTTGTCGAATGTTGATCATATTAATTTTTTGTGTGCGCTACTATGATCTTATGTTATTTTGATCCATGTTTTTTTTGTGCCTTGAAAATTGTGGAAGGTATTTCTTTTATTTTAATTTTCAAGAAGGGGTTCTGTAATAATGAGAGACTGAATGCAGATAGCTAGTGGATACGCAGATGGTAGCATAAGAATATGGGACATTGAGAAGGGAATTTGTGAAACGACTCTTAACGGACATAAAAGTGCAGTATCCGCTCTTCGATACAACAAGCTTGGATCTTTAATTGCTTCTGGGAGTAAAGACACTGATATCATTTTATGGGATGTTGTCGGTGAAGTTGGACTGTTTCGCCTTCGTGGTCACCGTGATCAGGTTCTAGTCGCAACAGTTTCTTGTACATAATAGCTTCGTTTTCATATGTATATCGTTCCCTCGTATTTTCATCTTACATTTTATTTGTTTCCTTGTAGGTCACTGACCTTGTCTTCTTGGATTCGGGTAGAAAATTGGTCAGCTCATCCAAAGACAAGTTTTTGAGGGTCTGGGATCTGGAGACACAGCACTGCGTGCAGATAGTGAGTGGTCACCATAGTGAAATTTGGTCTATAGATGCTGATCTTGAAGAAAGATATCTGGTCGTTGGTTCAGCAGACCCAGAGCTTCGATTTTATACCATTAAGCATGATTCTGCTGATGCACCTTCTAACATAACAAATGATGAAGCTGATGGGAATAAAAAAGATACCTCTGCTGGAAACAAGTGGGATGTCCTAAACTTCTTTGGAGAAATCGAACGACAAACCAAGCATAGAGTGGCTACAGTGAAGTTCAACAAATCTGGGAATACGTTGGCTTGTCAAGTAGTTGGAAAGATGGTGGAGATGTTTAGTGTACTTGATGAGACTGAATCCAAGCGTAAAGCAAAAAGGAGGATAAATAGGAGGAAGGAGAAGAAAGCTTCAAAGATCGATGCTCAGACAACGGAAAATGGTCCCGTCAAAATTGCAACCGAGGAGGATGCAAAAATCCTTGAAATAACTGTATCTGATGTATTTAAAATTCTCCAGACTATACGAGCTAGTGACAAAATATCCTCTCTCTCATTCTGTCCTATAACGTCAAAGAACTCCCTTGCCACGGTAGCATTATCCCTGACAACTAATCTATTGGAATTTTATTCAATTGAAAGTAGTTCAGCCACTAAGTTAAGTGCCATTGAACTCCAAGGAAATCGTTCTGTCGTCAGAAGTGTCTCTCTGAGCTCAGATAATACACTCTTGTTGTCGACAAATCACAATGCTATTAAAATTTGGAATCCTAGTACTGGTTCTTGCCTCCGGACAGTTGATTCAGATTTTGGGTTGTGCTCACTATTTGTTCCAGGGAACAAGTATGCCATTATTGGTACAAAGTTTGGAAAACTTGAAATAGTTGATGTTCGAAGTGGTACCTGTTTAGAAGTTGTGGAAGCTCATGGGAATGAAATTCAGTCTCTTGTGTTAACTCCTGATGGAAATGGTTTTATTACTGGGGGCACAGATCATGATGTCAAGTTCTGGGAATATGGATCTGTAAAGAAATCTAGCCAAGTAAGTGCACATAAACTTAATAATAATTTCAAAATATATTTATGCACGATTATCTGATCACATTCAGTTCTATCAGGAACTAGTACGTATATTTATTACAATAGCATTTCACTTTGTCTGTATATCCATATTGCACCACTTATTCCAGTGTTAATTACTTTTGATTTGCTGTCTTGGCTTGGTGTTGAATTTGTCAGGACTCTAAACACTTCACAGTTAGTCCTGTTGATAGTATTAAAATGAATGATGCGGTTCTAGCCATTGCTGTCAGCCCTAATGGTAAACACATTGCTGTTGCACTTGTTGATGGCACAGTGAAGGTGCATGCTTCTCTTTTCACTGAACCAAAATATGCATCTATTAGTTTTCTCGAGTTAATTTAGTACTAATTCTCTGTCTACATGTGTGATTAAAAACATCATCTCAGGTCTATTACATGGATTCACATAAGTTTTTCCTTTCGTTATATGGTCACAAGCTACCTGTGTCATGTTTGGACATTTCAACTGATGGAGATTTGCTTGTCAGTGGTTCACATGACAAAAATTTAAAGATATGGGGGCTAGATTTTGGTGACTGCCATAAGTCAATTTTCGCTCATGCTGCCAGGTACTTCTTCATGTAGACATTAATTGTATCATTGAGAGAATTACGAGCTCAAAGAAAAAGAATAACCAAATTCCCTTTGTAGTTTTGGGCAGTTAAATTTCCTTCGCAAATATGTTTTCTTCACCTAAATTTTACCTCGGTGATTGGCAGTGTTCGGGCAGTTAAATTTGTACGCAACACCCATTACATGTTCAGTGTGGGGAATGATCGTCTTGTAAAGTACTGGGATGCAGACAAGTTTGAGTTACTCTTAACTCTTGATGGCCATCATGACAAAGTTTGTTGCTTAGCAATTAGCAATCGTGGAGATTTTCTAGCGACGGGATCTTTTGATCGATCCATACGCCGATGGGATCGAACTGAAGAACCTTTTTTCATTGAGGTAATCTTCTGATAACTAGTCTTGCTAGTCCATGTTTAATACTTTTTCCCATTCTTGTGAAATATGTTATGTAGTTCCTATGTTTCATGCAGTCACTAGTTTTATGTCTTTTTAATGTAACGCAATAAATCAAATGGGCTCATTACACTACACATGCTTGTTTATCTATTGTGAAGTAGTAGATAACTTTTGCACTTTATCTTGGCTAATCTAAAACATCCTCCCTGTTATTAGGGCATGTTGGTCTTGTTGTCAATTTGTTATCGAGATATTCATTGTTTCTGGCTTGCTTGTTTTAACAGGAAGAGAAAGAAAAGAGGTTGGAGGAAATGTTTGAATCTGGTATTGAAAATTTATATGAGGATAAATATGCGCCAAAGGAGGAAATTCCAGAAGAAGGTGCTGTTGGGTTAGCAGGGAAGACCACTCAAGAAACTCTCTCTGGAACCGACTCTATCATTGAAGCTTTGGACATGGCAGATGCTGAGATAAAGCGCCTTGCTGAGCATGAGGTATATCATCTACTTGATTCACTTCTTTCTGACTATAAGTGACTAAACACTGAACTTCTAAAACTAAATTATAACTGAATCTAAAGCATTGAAATTTTTTCAAAAGAAAAGACTAAAATCGAGTTGTATTGATAACTTTGCCCATACTTTAGTTCATTTATATGCAAATAATATGTATAACGAATAATAACATGAGATAAATAAATTAGAAATATTATTAATTAAATAAATCATAAATAGTATAAAAACAATAAAGAATAAATAAGATTAAATAAATAATAATGATGATAATAATAATCATAATAATATAATAATAATAGTAACAATAACAATAATAATACTAGTAGATTTAATAATAATAATAACAACAAAAATAATGATAATAATAATAATATTAATAATAATAATTATTATTATTATAATACTAGTAGATTTAATAATAATAATAACAACAAAAATAATAATAATAATAATTATTATTATAAATATTATAAAATAATAAATAATAAATAAGATTAGATAAATAATAATGATAACGATAATAATAATAATAACAATAATAATAATGATGATAATAATAATCATAATAATAGTAATAATGATAACAATTAAAAGAAGTTTGTTGTAATTGATATCATTAAATCAGCCGAACTTAAATTGTAGATATTCAATATGCGTTTGCATACTCATATGTGTGATCTTTTTCCAGGAAGAAAAACTGAAGGGAAAAAATACAATATTTCGCCCTAATATTCTCATGCTTGGCCTCTCACCATCGAATTTTGTGCTGCGTGCAATATCTAATGTTCAGACCAATGATCTGGAACTAACATTGCTGGTGAGTTGTACAGTAATTTTGCTTATTTAACTTTGTTTAACTTTGCTCGTGTTGACTCATAATACTCATTTCATTTGCATATTTTCCTTGCAAATTATATGATTAACCTGCTGTTATTTTTCATTGTAAGCATCAATGACCATTGCGAACCCAATGTTTCCGCTTACCTTATTATGTGTGACGGATTCCTTGTTGTTGTAGTAATGTCCATCTTAAACCTTTCAAAATTACACTCTTCTTTGCACTACTTGCATAAGGCTTAACTCAGATTTGGAACTCTCTCTTTTTCTATTCTTTTGATAAAATGAAGTTTTTTGATGGCTATGAGACCTCTTTTGAGTCGAATAGAAAATAAGACTGAATCTAGAATGGCTACTTTGTGGAGATAATTTTAACATATTTAATTTTGGAATCAAACATAATTGAAACCCAATCCACTAAATAGTTGAGCACAAGTTGTTCATCTATAATTTAGTTCGTGACTTGTGCACATCTTAAAGAGTGCACATGCTTGTGGATTGTAATAGTTTTGAATATGATATTTGACATAAACAGTTCATTAAGTATGAGTTTATATTATTAACTGATCTTGTTTCTTATTTATTTTTCAGGCTCTACCATTCTCTGATGCTTTGAAACTTTTATCTCAGTTAAAGGACTGGGCAGTTATTCCAGATAAGGTTAAACCTATGGAGCTCTGTTATGTCACTTTCTTGATAAAGTGTTTCTCCAAAACTGTCATGCTGCTTCTGATCTTCATTCTTTTGGGTGGTAATGCCTACGTTCTGAAACACAATCCATTGATTCTTCAATTTTTGACAGGTTGAGCTTGTTGGGAGGGTTTTGACGTTGCTTCTGCAGCTGCACCACAACCAGCTGGTTTCAACTGTGACCGCCAAGCCTGTTTTGACTTCTCTTAAAGATATAATTCCAGCAAGAGTAAAGGTACCTTTACCATGAAATGAAAAATATGAAGGCTCTTGATAATTTCTTTATACATGTTCACTTTACTACACATGTTCAGTTAGGCTCGTCTTTTGTTCTTTTATCTCCGAGAAATGATTAGTGATAGCTTTACATGACTCGTTGATACCTGCTGTTTGTCATATAATATTTATTTCCTTATTTTTGCAGGAGTGCAAGGATACTCTTGGTTTCAACTTGGCAGCAATGGATCATCTCAAGGTAGTATCTTCAAATATAATGTTGCACATCTTCTTTCTGATTATTCCCTATAGACTGAGATATGTTTTATTCTCCATTCGCAGCAATTAATGGCATTGAGATCAGACGCTCCATTTAGAGACGCGAAAAGTAAATTAATGGAAATACGGTCACAGATTGCACAACGCCCTGATGAAGCAGGGGCATATATTAATGAGAAGAGGAGGAAGAAGAAACAGAAGAAAGTCGATGGCACTCATGTATGGTCATGATTCATTACCCCACATGATTTCTACACACATACTCAATGGCGGATCGCGTTGTTATGCATGAGGATTCTCAAAGATGCAGATGAATCTATAAGAGAGAAAACCATCAAAAATTGTTCAGAAGGAATGAATTCATTCTTGCTTAACTGTAATATTTTGTTAGCGATGTAATCTTGTTGTAGTCTATTTCAACCTCAAACGGGAGACAGAAGTATATTGAGGTTAATTTTTGTGTTCACCTAGCTGCGAGGTTAATTATTCAGCATTATTTTTTCCAGATGTTCATACATGTCATCAGTAACATAATACAGAACATAGTGACACTAGGAATTCTCCCAAGAAACCTTACACTTGTCTACAACAACAAACCAATATAAACGATAATTGATGCTACTAATGCTCCCCGAAAGTGATTAACTGTAGGTCTAACGACGATGGTTCGTGCAAAGATAGAGTACTTTGAATATATGTGGAAGACTTGAGCTTGTTATAGCAGTCTATGAAAGTGATTAACTGTAGGTCCAACGACGATGGTTCGTGCAAAGATAGAGCACATGGGGATCTAGTTTGAATATATGTGGAAGACTTGAGCTTCTTATAGCAGTCTATGTAAACTAAGCCTGAATTGTTATGGACGAACACACTGATGTAACTGATCATCATATAAGTGATTTCTGCGTAGGTTTTTATTACAGTTCCAATCACAAGGGTCAATGTAGTCCGGATAATCTTGTCAATCTATATACTACGCGATGCAATAATAATGAAATGACAAGTTTCATTTACTTTCTTTTTTGAATAGGAAATATTATTAGATTAAAAAAGTTGGCCATTACAATAATCACTAGTAAGCCAACAAATACTACTTAGCGCATCGGCTACGAGATTCCCTTTCCTAGGCCCTGTTGATATAAGGAGGATAGACTAAGTTTCATATTCTGACATACAAATTCCTAAAGTTTAAGAACTTCAACTTTCTTCCATGTCAATAACAGCATGACACATGCCTACATCGCTGAAGAACCGATAATCAGAGGCGAAGATGAGGCATTAGAGTTTCCACTTCTACCTAAGCTCTGTTGAGGAGGTTAGACAGGTGAAACTTGACCCGGGGGGGGGGGGGGGGGGGGGGACATGATTAACCACAGGATAAATCAGATCGTCAATCAATCTGACTGGCTATCCGCCTTCTTATGTGCTTCAACAATTTGATGTTGAGGTGAAGCTCACTAGAACAACGCATTTGCACAAGAGACCTACAGGGATGGAGGTCAAAATGCATAAGGAATTTATCATTACAGCATCATTTGCATTTTGTGATTGATTGGAAATTAGTATAGACATCGACTCTACTACCCTAACATCAATGAGCATTTACATTATCTCAAAGAATTCGCTTTTTGTGACAACAAGAAGCCGAATATATAGGATTGATTTATAACATAATGAAAAGTAAAATATCATGCAATGAATCCGTGAACAAATTATTTTACTCATAGTATGAGTCCGTTAACACTACAAAGTGTTAATTTAGATGGTTTAACATCAAACTTAACAATCTTTGTGTTTGTGGACTGTACATTGTATATGGTAGTCAGCACTGTCAAATCCGAGCAAGGCGATTTACCCAATGGGGAATATGAATCCCAGTAAGCTTTATTATACAAGCATCATTCCATAAATGGTTGCGATTCTTAGTGATGAGATTATACAGATCTCCTCTGTAACTCCCACCGAGCTTTTTCATCACCCCTTCACTTGTTCAACATCCATCTCCGTCCACCCAACCAGTATTGATTTCCAGAAGATAAATTTTCGGTTTCGGCACTCCTTGGAATATTCCAGTTGTTGGGTCCTCATTACCCCCGAACCCGTACTCCACACATTATGTACTACACAACATCACATCAATACAAATTTCACAATTTTCTCCAAAATTTAACAATTCACATAAAAACAACAAGATTAGTCTACCACGATATCATATGACATGGAAAATAAATTGATAACAACCAAATAAGAACACCAACATTTTTCAAAATGTCATTGTAATTTCAACATATTAGTCGAACATCAAAACAAGTTTCTCATTTACATTACATTTTAGTGGATGGAAGTTATAGTCTAAAGCCTAGTTCCAAGTCAAATTATACAAGACATGTGCTCGAGTATCCTAAAAAACATACGTAGCAGATGTTGAACATTTTAGCAATGCACATAACCTAAGTGTGACGTTTTTCATAACTAAAAAAATAGCAACCACACCTTTCGTTCATTTGCTTTGTACAAATCGTGCGTTGAAAATATATATATTCCTTCTGATCTTTATACATACCTGAATAGTGATTCCTTGTAGCTGGAAATTATTATTCTACTCCCCCTACATGAAAGTGTAATAGATGAGGAAGCTATGTGGGGAGGCAAAATAATCATTTTCAACTACGGTATTCACTATTCTGGTGTTTGTATAGTATAACTCATATTCCTTGTACCCCACAATGACAGAATCTAGGTCAAAGTGTAAGAATCTCCACCAGTGGTTGTCATACACATTTAGGTACATTGGCACCAACCCTTTACATCTTTGCCTGATACTTTTCATGTTATGCATACTTTAATTATTTATTAGTATTAGTTGCTATATATCATCCAAGTTTAATTTTTCAGTTAAGATAATAACGTTATTTCACACAATAATTCGGCGCATAAAGAGGGTCGTTTCATGTTTAATCTATCTACAGCTCAAGATTTATCTTTCAGATGTTGAATGAGAATGATAATTATAAGTCAAAATTTCTAAACGTTTCTTACGAAACATCCGAAAAGTTTCTACAAAGTTGTGAAAACGAAGTGTTAATATAATTCTCAAATCAATTTTTTCGTATAAATAATTTTTAGTTTTAAACTTTTGTTAAAAACATAGGAACTAAATAAATTTAATTCGAAAAAATATATATTTAACTAAATGGAAATATAACTTTATATATTGCTTTAATATGATTACTTAATAAATCTTTTGCAATATACATATATATAACATATAACTTACACTTTCAATGTGTTAGATTATTACAATTGTCTATTCGTTCTTTAGACATAATTTTTAGATATTTTTACAAATAATATTGGTTGATGTAAATATTCCATATAAAATTTTAATTTTTTGTTAAAATCTTAATTCAAGCATTCATATAACATTAAATTCAATTTTTTCTGGTTTAGTTCATATTTATATGTACATATATTTATTATATTTATGTTTATGCACATGTTTTAACATATATAACTTATCTTGATTTTTTAATTGTTTACAACGTTTCTTAACTATAATATTTTTGAAACGTTTCTTAATTTTATAATTTCGAAACTATGTTCGAAAACGAAACTTTAAAGCATGATGATAACTAAGAACATATTGAAAACATTATCTATACTATATATAATGCGGCCTTAAAAATCCACATGACACTCCCTTATTTTTTGTATTTTTTTTTAAATTTGTTTTAATATGTAGTTATTTTTTTTCACTTATCAATAGATGGTAGTTACTAAAATAAAATTTAATGAAAAAATATCTTTAACTATAGCATATAAATTTTTTATATCTCATTTTTTAACTCTTTTACAAAAGTATATCAATTAAATTCATTTAACTCCTTGAATTTGTTATTGCTTTAACTTAATCATTGAAGAAATTTATTGTGTCCATCAATTAAATTATTTCAACTTGAATGTGTTATTGGTTAATTTAATCATTGAACAAATTTTATTGTGCCAATTATTTTTTGAGTAAACGAATATTTACTGAATAAAATATTAATAAGCACAGACATTGACTATGCACTATGACTAGTAGTATTAATATTTTAATACCATCTAACTCAAGTTTTGAATTACGAGATTTTGGATTCAAGTCTTGTTGGAGACAATATTTGTCACGTATTCTAGCCTATTATAAACTTTGACGATCTGGTCAGTTTGTCCCCTAAAATTTAAAATTGTTACACGAGGCTTTTACTTTGGTTTACCTGGTTGGTATGATTTAGAGACTATCACGTCAGCCTGAGGTCACTTTTACTGTTCTAACTTTAGAGCACTCACATCAGTCTCCCAATAATTTTCCCTATAATACACTTCTAACCGTCAATTTTCTATTTTTCACACTAACTTTTTATAGATCTACTCTATCAGCTTTCATATTATTCACCCAAAATTTAAAAGTTTCAAATATATCAAAAAAATTTAAAATTTCCAAAAACTATATCTTTTTATATTACATGTGATTTAATTTAAATAAGTTGTTAACAAATTTAAGTATTTATTTTTTTATTGAAAAGAATTTAAAAGTTTCTCACCATCAAATTAAATTAGTTTTATAGCATCAATCTTTTAAGAAAAAAATAATCACTAATAATATTGTGTGTAAAAAAATTATCATATTAAATGTAAAATTAATGAGAAGAATGATATTTTAATATTTTTGCATTAAATATTATACAAAATATAAAAAGAATAAATGTCTACAATAAATTAGATTAATCTAGTTTTATAGTTTGAACAAAATATTTATTATTATCAATACAAGTTAATGGATTAGTATTTAATTTAATTTAACAACATTGATTGAAAAATATATATGCCTATTCAAATTAGAATACGGAGTATTAAAATAATGCTACGTACCTTTTTGCAACAATAGTCTATGAAGCATATAACTAATAGCATGCACGATTCACGAAGAAAATTGTTCAATTGAAGAAAAAACTAATGAAAACATGGTAAATGATATATTCACACTGCGTAAATTTGTGCAATTTGAGGATGTGTGTATATATTTTTTGGGAGTTGGTGTATTTTAAGGGAACTGATAAAGTATCATTTTTGTATGTTTTTAATTTTCTCACTCCCTATAATAACTTTTAGGAGAGCTGATGTGAGTGCTCTTAAGGTGCTAATTGAGCTAACTTTTTTCTTTAATTTTCTTTTTACTGTAATTTGTTTTAATACTCGTATGTATCAATACAATCTAGGAAGATGTTTCCCAACATTAATTAAGAGTATATTCTAACGTTATGAAATTTGTATATGAATTTGAAGAGTACATATGTACTCCAATGTGAGTACATATGTCCTCCACATACATTTATGAATTTTTACATTTACTGGTTAATGTCAGGTCATCTCTAGTCGATGATGGTCACCCCTCGATCAACTCGACCAACGCCAATGATTGACCGAACATTAGCTTGAGTAGCCTCTCCCCCTCTAGGGCCATCTCTGGAGTTAGCAAAAGATCAAATTCCTTACCTAGTACACATTTGATGTGTAGTAATTGCGAGTCTTTTTTTCAAAAAAGAAGAAGGTAATAGTCAAGACTCAAGTACATTATATTGGAATTAAGTTTAGATGTTGCCAAAAATCGAAGTTATTGGACTTCTCAAGACTCTTCTAGGTTGTTGGCATAACAACATAGGCATAGCCAGGACTTGTGTCAAACCCTTTGATGCTCTAGAAAATTCTAGATCAAATATTATATGTCAATATGATACATTGTTTAACATTGACATATGTAACAAAAAAGAGATTACTAATAATACGATTCGAACTAACAAATCTTGAACCATATTAATTGATAACAAAATGTAAATTATGAAATTTGCATTAAGAATATATCAAGCGCACAAGAAACTATATCTTGATTGTTTTGATCAACTCGATGAATAAAGATTGCTAATTGTAATACACATAATAACTCAACAATCCAAAACTGAGAACGAATATGTTAGTTTGCTTGGACATCTGCAAAAATATGCACCCATTGATAATACACTCAGGCTGATTCGAAAGCTCTCTGTTCCCAAATGGATGTCAACTTCATTTCCTGTCCCATCAATGCCTCACCACGTTCTCTAGCTCCCTTGCATGTTTCTGTTGCTGTATTGCACTTCTATGTTTCCCTTTGGTACGTGGGCTTGACGCTGCTAGCCTCATTCAAGGCTTCACGTTCTCTTCCTGCAGCTTCAATTCCTCGTTCAGTGTTGTTTGAGATCAGGGTCATTGCTCCCGCAATCTGAAGATGAGGCAAAAGTTTCACACAACACGGATTATGATCATGTTATATTATTGTACCGGAACAAGAAAAATAACTTACATAGGATAGGTAGAAAGTGTATGGACTGGAAAGCTAATGTAGAGGCAAATATAGCCTTAAAAAGTACTACAACGAAATAATGAGAAACTTATATCACTGACGCCATATTGCGTGGGTTCAGTCAATTACATGTATCATCAAACAAAAGGTTAAAAGCTCCATTCCCAGATATCAAGCATTAGTAAGTTCACCTGTTGAAGTTCATTAGATAGAACTGTGTTCTTCATGAATTCTGATATATTTTTGCAGTCTCACTGTATCAGTGACTGTCTAAACTATGAAGGTACTAGAAATAAAGAGAGAGCACTATATCTTGGGTAATATAAAGCAAAGCAGATACAAACTTTCGGTTTTTTATTGGTCCTCAAAGAAGCAACAACTAATCTTGAGAATCAGAGGTTGATATTGAAGTTTACAAGGACATTGATTAAGAGTCTACTCCCCTACATTACAAGCAAATATCAACAAAAATGTCTACGACAGAATTTATTAAGTCTATCGCAGTCGTAAAATTTCTCAATCGTGATTGTGGAAAATAATAATTAATTATCCATAGACACAAATGACGAGAATGAATGAACAAAGATGCATTTTTCATGATGTAAAGAAACACAAAAAATATACAGCAGGAAAGCAATGTACTTCTGTTCTGACCATTGATAGTTCCCGTTTTCATGACCATATGCAGCAAGAAGTAAGAATGTAGCTGAATAGTCAGTATGCAGTAGTTTATTACAATACGGTGCTCTAACCTTATTCAATTTCAGTCGTAACTTGGCTGATGCTTTGAGATAGAGATTATGTTTAATTATAGAGTAAAAAGAATGACTGATTACTGTTAGACTTTAAATCTTAACTTGGAGAACATTTAATGTGGACGAAGGGCGGAATAGAGGTGAAGATAAATAATTTGGAATGTAAGTTTAGCTGGACAAAAAAAGAGACCGAGCTTTCCCTACACACAAGTGAATCCCCACCTTGAGCAAACAAAACTTGCTATCCTAATTTTTACCAACATAGGTTAGGGGTGCCATACTCACCTT
Organism: Echium plantagineum; assembly: GCA_003412495.2. Taxonomy (NCBI): domain Eukaryota; kingdom Viridiplantae; phylum Streptophyta; class Magnoliopsida; order Boraginales; family Boraginaceae; genus Echium; species Echium plantagineum. Next base: position 174,521 of record QFAX02000261.1, on the reverse strand, counting down.
TGACAAATATTAATAAATCTCCTCCACTTCCAAACTACACTTGCACAGCAAACATATCCTAAATGGAAAAGTATGATTGGGGCCTTGTTATTAGTCACCAGCAATATAACACGACTGGTCTAAAAGAGAAAATTAAAAATCTTAACATGAAGCAGAAAGGTTCATTTGGCGATATAAAAAGGAGAGTCATACCTGTGGCAGAAAGGTTGACCAGCCCTGGAAAGTGGGAATAAAGAAATTTCATTACTATCTGGAATTAAGATCTGAACAAATCTTCCATTCATTTAAACAGAGATTGTCCTCATGTATTAAATTTCCTTCGAAATACATGGATTATGCAGAACAAAACAAAACAGAAACTTAATCATAGTCTGAAAATACTTGTTTAAACTAGTTGATCATTCTTATTACATTTATAAATGATGTACACAGGCCAAACATCCAAATGAGAATAGTTTGTGAAGTCGCACACTAAATAGTTAACAGTGAACTTCTTTAGGACGCAACAGAATACATCTCCAGGTACCTCAAAGTTCAAACATCACAACATGAACAAATTTAACTAACACTATGCACCTCTTATATAAATAAGATCACATGCTATGATTTTATACATGAAGTTGATCTCTCTGTCATATCATCTATTCGGCTATTATATACTTGTAATAGTGTTCTGACACTTTCATTTTGCTTGATCCTTATCTCTCATCAGGTAAATTCTAAATCCTATACCACCATAAGAATACCTTCTCATTTCTAAATAATACACACCAAACATTCAACAAATTGACTAAAACCAAATCAAGAATGGTCAAATTGTCCATTACAGAAACAAGGATCTAAAACCATCATGAATCTAAACCCAAAATATAGATGCAGTATTACAGAAACAGAAATGTCTTTCAGTTTTTCTGCAAGCTTCTAGCTGAAATCATCCAAACCAACCATTTTTAGGAAACAAAGTTCTAAACTTCTTCCGAATTTAAGAACAAACTCTCTATTAGAGGCAAGGTTGCATTAATTCCGATCTGCTCTTACTCACTAGAGGTACTGTAAGCAAGGCGATTTTGATGTAACAAACTTTAAGCAATATTTTGAACTAGAAAATACTAATGCTGTTGTAATAAACTATCAACATCAACATACCTCAATGCCCCTAACAAAACTCTTGCTAAGAGGGGTAAGGGTTGGGGGTCCCAATGTCAGATAGTACCAACCTTACCCCTGGGGAAACAGAGAGGTTGTTTCTGAATTGACCCAAGAGTGTAGCGCAAACATTATCTACTACTTTATGGTAGATATGACACATAAGTTGTAATGAGCAATTTTGATTTATTTTATGACGTCCCAAAGCCAGAGAAAACTATGACTCAATCAATTCTTACTAATTGTAACAGATGATGATATCAAGGCAATGGAAGTTACAGAGAGGCATAACTATTGAAGGTTACGATGAAAGCATCTCAAATTAATTAGATTCCATGTGCAAGAAAAAGAGGAACATGCAAATCACAGTGGTGTAACATTTCTGGATGACTCGCATTCATTAGAGCTTCACCAAACAAACCATCATTAACTGAAGTAGAAGAAATGGCACATAACTATTATCACCTAACTCTAAGACAACCATATAACTAACGTCATACGTTTTGTAAGCATAATGAAGTAAAAGAAACGGAAAGGAAGCAAATGTAAATTAACCATTTAGGCAATTTCATAAATTAAAACAAGGTTTCACTTTCAAAGTCTACAAGCATGTGGCAAACTACCGCACACAAAAGTAGCTGAGACATATATCTACGAATTTTATAGTTTCTTTTTTCCTTTACATAAATTACACTTTTTTTTCCTCTCAATAAGATGTCTGTCCATTCTCGACACCTAAACCGTACAAGACACCACCATATTTCTCTAGCGAACCGCTAAAGAAGCTCTCTTTCAACTTCCTGAATGTACAAGATGTGAGCAAGCTATCCGAACCTGCCTGATGGCTAACACCCACCCTTTCAACCTCCAACAACTCTGCAAGCTTATTCAACCCACCATGAAGACTATTGCAAAACTTCATCAAATGCTTTATGTCATATATCACAGGAAAGTACATATTGATAAGGCTAAAGAATCCTTCTTGTGTATTAGACAAGTTTTGGCAAGTTAAAAGCTTGAGCAAGTACCCAAAATCATATCCGCTATGGAATGTTACCCAAGACACTCTATCATTTAACACAATTCCAGACGACATCAGTAGCTCACCAAACCGCTTTGCATCAATACCCATTTCACTGTTTTTCTTGAAATCAATACCACTCTGGCGCAACAACTCTATTGAGTCATTTGCAAAAATATCCTCATTGGGATTAAACTCGCGAAAATTGAATTGCCAAATGCAATATTTATCAGAACCACAAGTCGGCATATTCCCATTTTCATCCGAGAATGTAAGGCCTAGTTGTATCAACTTCAACAAGTCCACATTGCTCTTAAGTGTCTGATAATGATAATCACTGCTACTCTTAAAATTGCCAACAGGCCGAAGAACAATACCTGGAAACTCAGTATCCATAGCTATATAAGGATAATCATCAACAATTTCACGTATCAATTCAAACTCTTCTTCTAGGTTATCACTCCAAACCTCTCGAATGTGAATAGATTCGCTTTTAGGTAAAAGTGACATTTTGTTTCGCAAATCAAACCCGTCCTCACAAAAAACAAATTGATTTCAGGCAAATTTATCACCTGTCACCACAAATATTGAAACTTTTTGCAATTCTGCAGGCAACCCAGAATTTATTCACAAAAAAAATCTCCAGATCTGCAAGAAATCAACAAAATGATGAATTTAGCAATACCATCATTACATAAGACCTAAATAAATAACCCATTTTCCTCCAAATTGCAACAAATGCTAAATCCATACCAAAACTCACCTTATTTCGATAAAAGATCCAAACTTTGACCCCTAAAGAACTTTTATAAACGAACCCAATATTCCAATTCTTGATAAAATGTTTGAGATAAAAAAGATGGGATTAGGTTCGCACAAAATATAAGGTGGCCAAAAATTGAAAAGGACCTATATAATTTTTTTGTTTTGAATACGAAATATTATATGCTTGATAATTCAATGATTTTTGTAGAAAGAGAAAGTGTGGAAGATTTTATTGTATGGAGAGAGAGGGAGAGATGAACGCAAAGATGAAGGGCCCCTTATCTTTCTGTTCACCTCCGACAAACACCCAGGAAGGTTAGATTTGTTTATTGTTACTCATCATTTTGATTGTGAATGAGGTGTTTGGTATATTTTGGAAAACTAATTCGATATATACTTATATTTCATTTTAATTTATTAGTCGATAATTGTGACCAAGTACCACAACTCACTCCACATATTTGTCGATATATATAAGCGTTAATATCTCTACACATTTATCTCTATGCCTATATATAATTATTTTTAGCTTTTAATTACATTAATATCTGTTATTAATATAAATGTGAGTATAAAGAAAAATAATAATATCTTTTGCTTTAATTTGTATAAAAAAGAAATTATATTTAATTTTATTAATATATTTAAAAGATAATTATTTTAGGTTGAAGGGAATATCATATAATTATTTTCTAAAATCTGTACTATATATGTATTATATAAGGACTCAAAAAGCCACTTTACGTTTTCTCATTTTTTCACTTTTTCATTGATTTTGCGTTGGTAGTTATACTTCTATTTAATAACTTATTTTAGTTGGTGGTTACTTTTGTTCATGAAATAAAACATTCTTAATTACATGAGATAAATTAAAAATAATTATATGAGATAAATAAAAAATTATTCTATATCACATTTTTAACTCTTTTATAAAATATATTAATTGAATTTATTTAAATCTTTCAATTTGATGTTGGTTTAATACTCATCTCTTCCTTGTTATTTTATTCTTTATCCTTTTGTTTCTCCTATGAAAACAGAAAAAACACTTCTCGTATAAGGTCTTTCATTTCTTTTTGTTTAATATTTTCAAGATTATGGTGTAGTTTAAATAAAAAACCATAGGAAATTAATGCTTTCCAATATTAATGTAGACCCTATTTATTATTCATACACAAGCCCGGATGTGAATGGGCTTAGACCCAGTGCATAAGCCCACTTTTAAGTAGGATAAAGGAAATACCAATAACGGAAGGACACGTAGTGCGAGAATTATAGGGAAGGTAACCTATAAATATCCAGTTCTATCCACTAGATAAGGTAATACGTACTTTACTCCTTAAATTATACTCTTCAATACTTTGAATTGACTTAATCGTCAGAACGTTGTGGTTGATCATCGATCATACTTTCAAGTATCATGGTACGACCAAAAGCAACCAATACAAAGGTCACAACTTGCAACTTGCAAGCCACCGTCCAAAGCCGGTCCCACGAGGCAAACATCTGAACATGCATCTAGGCGAGATGAGACAATGCAGGATCCCAATAATTTTAGGAATAAGATGATTGTATAAGGTTTGCATTGGCAGAGTTGCATAGGTCATGACTCATTAAACATTTTTAAAGAAGTTCAGATTGTTTAGTATGGAAGATAAAGAGTTGTTGCAAGATACATAGTCTTGAAACTTTTGGAGTCTAAAAAACCTCGGTTTCTAAGTGTAGTGCTTAGGTTGTCTGATGATAAGGCATTCTTAGGAAAATACATATCAAATTTCCCTCCTCTTGTAGTCATGTGGAAGATTTGTTGAATAAAAATGGCATTCATCAGACTAGTTCAGGATGTTTGAAGGAGTCTCATTTGTTACTTTGTCGACGAGTGCGCAATGAGTAGACTGTAGACCTCAGACTCATGTTTGTTACTCTTGGTTTCGTTGCTAATTCATAAATTTCTGATGTGTCCATTAAACAGTAAGATAAATCTGTACAGAAAAGGCTTATCGTACTCGGACAGGCGGGTTGAATTCGACTCAAACAGGCTAATTTCTTTTGATAGGTTTGTTGAGAATTATCATGATTCCTAACAAGGTTGAAGTTGTTCGGATTTAGCCTTCATTTTAAAGGTAACGCGTCGAAAGATTGAACATACAAATTGCAAAGGTAAAGATTTAGGATTACATATTATCAGGGTTGTACTTAGATTTTTATTGAGCCTGTAATTATTCTATATCAAATTACTTTTTCCTGGATTTTGCTGGTTTCATCTTCTTCTTGCAGCAGTTTCTCTTTGTGCATTGAAGTAGACCGCGGCCACGGGTAATCCTAAGCCGTTTTCTAGAGCGAAACTCCTGGTGTTGAAACAATCCCTGGAAGAAGGTGGCTTCACTGTCTGCCTTCCTCTGTTCTGCTTATAAAGAACGAATATGTAACGATGGATTCCAATCACCGGCTTAGGTGTCTCATAACTCGCCACCTCCTTCCCGAACGAGGCTTCCGTAGTGCCCGGAATGTCAGTAACCAACCTACAACAGCAGGGAATAAAACATTATATATAAATCTATAAGTAAAATATTTGGAGTTGGTGTTGGATTTAGGTGATTAAAGATGGTATTGTCTTATTCTTACCAGTGAAGATGTTCCCTCAAGTATGGATCACTAGGACCAGGGGCATCTGGATCTGTCATAATCTTCAAATAGGAAAATATATATATATAAATGTTAAAAAATAAAAAGTAAGCAAGAGTAAATAATGGAGACCAATATTATCTTTGAATCCGTCCTACCAGCGACCCTGTATCTTAGAGTACATGAATGTTGTAAATGATACTCCCTCCGTTTCTTTTTATTTGATTGTTTGAGCATTTTTTCTATGTTTCTTTTTATTTGATTGTTTACAATTTCAATGCACTTTTTACAATCCCAATGCACCTTTTTATAATTTCAATGCACCTTTTTACAATTCCAATACACATTTTTACAATCCCAATGTAATTTTTCACAATCTCTTAATAAAGTACTTTTTCCCCAAACAATCAAATAAAAAGAAACGGAGGGAGTAAAGACTAATACTCCCTCCATTTCTTTTTAATAGACGTTTCAGCATGTCCAACTTTGATCGTCAATTACTTTTTATTCTTTAGTTCAAAAAACATAAAATTTATATCGATCAACTTCTATTGAAGAGTATTTTCATAAAAGTAATTTTCTATAATTCTTTATATTGTAATTAATTAGTTATTATTAATCAAAATTAGACACGGAAAAACGAAAATGTCTTGTATTATGAAATGGAGGGAGTATTGTTCATTTAGTGTAAGGAGAGTTTATAATAATAATGGTAAAAATGTTATGGGAGATGATTTTCGCATGAAAATGTTAATTATACGTCACGGTCTTTAGCAGTTCCATTAATCTCAAAAATGTTTAAACAATTATCAGTCTAATACAAGTTATTAGCTCTTTGATATTTTGATGTTAAGATGTTTAAAATGTAATTTTGAATATAGTGGCTTGACATAGTTGCAGAAATTGTTTCATATAACATGTGCAAGTTATACTTTAGTCATTGTTGTAAATGTACGGTCTATACAAATAATCCCTCATATTAATCGAAAAGGTCGTAAAAGCACCTTTTATGCTAATATCAGAGACCGTTTGACAGATAATACATTTACAAGGACTAAAGTGTAATGTCAAAATCGATAACTTACTAGCGTGTAAGCAGCCCTCATGTCTTCACCACCTATCTCCACACGAGGTTTGGAAGAAATGATCGAAGGCATAAGCTCATGCCCGTTGTAAACTCTTTTGTTGGTAGAAAAAGTGACATCCATTTTGACACTTGGAATGAAATTATCCAAAACCTCCCCTATTACTCTTCCAACACAAAGTGGTTCCATTAATTCTGATTGGCTCACGATCTGAACGAGTCGCACATACACCCGAGTAATATATATCCAATGTAGTATGTGCTATATTGTGTGTTCTTTGATGCAATGTTGAGAAAGTTATTTATAGTGCATTTGTTTGAGGAACCTCGACAACTTTCCAAAGATAAAACTAGAAAGCTTTGCAGCTGTCCGGTAGATGTGTAACGATTCCATAGAACATTTTCTAGTGCCAATAAAGAATTAGTATTGTTGTTTTATTTGTCCACATTCAAAAGTATATAGTGAAGCCTTATATGTATTGCTAGTTTTAGAATGGTTGCGAATCGGATAGTCTAAAAGGGTGTTTATTAGCTAGCTACCACTTTGTTCCATTTACAATGGCCTATTTAATAAATACATACATTCAACCGTTGAATGTTTGTAATGGAGGCCAACGAAAAATCGTGTTAGTTTTACCGTTTTTATATCTCTTTTTCTATAAAAAAATTAGAAAAGTAGAAGATGTTATCCTGATATGTTATCAAGGCATTAATTTACTGCATAATAATAACACACGAAAGAACAAATATGACATGCTACCAGAGGTTACGTTTTTTCTCTTCTTCCTTTTTGCATTTTCACTTTACCCAAAATTTCCTCATCAATCAGTTTTTTTACCGTCATTATAACAAGGGATTTGATCGAGTTATGTTTCCAATTAGCATTTATTAGCTTATTTTTTCATTAGAATTGCACTATTCTTCTTTAGTGTATTAGAATTTCATAATATCCAACTTAGAATTAAATTCATTCTAGCAATTTTATCGGATCTGTTGACGGAGGACAACGAAAAATTGTGTTAGTTAGGCCGTTCTTATCTTTTTTAAAAAATATTTTTTTCGAAAAAGTAGAATATATTATCGTGATATGTTATCAAGGCATTAGTTTACTACACAATAATAACACACGAAAGAAGAAACATGCTACCATTGTCTAAGATGTTTTTTTCTTTTTCTTTTTTGCATTTTCACTCTCCCCATGATTTTCTAAATCAATTTTTTTCACCATTACAGTAAGGGATTTGATAAAGTTATGTTAAAACAATCAATTGATACTAGAAAAACAAATATAAAAGAATAGAGAAAGCATGACTTAAAGAAAAGAAAGTAACAATAAATCAAGTGGATTTGTAAGTTTATTTTACTCCACAATAAGAAAAAATGATAAAAATATATTGAAAAATATATCTTATAAAATATATTTAGAATCAATTTCCTTTTAGGTTAGTATCACTAGTATTGAAAAACAAAATAGTACAACTCACATACACATTGAAAATCTAGCAAGCTAGTCCATAAAGGCTTTAACTAGTTTCCATAAGTAGAAAGGAATCAATGTGGCTTTGACTTATTGGGTAAAAGAAGTTTAATTTCTCCAATCTTTATTCTGCATCCTTCATTATTATTACAAAACTATTTTAATATATTATCTTTCAAGGTTCAACTCTCAACACAACACAACACACATGTTTTGTGAGACAACTATGCTATCAACAGTTTTGGGAATTGGGAATATGTACTCAAATTCATTTATTAGCCAATTGGTGCATTTAGGCCAAACTCCATCCTCAAGGATCTTGCTGTAATGCTCTAAATCTAATTACCAATACTAGTATTTAACTAAAAACTAACTCTTACTTCAAATTAGTCGACGTTTTGGCGACAATAAATTACTTTTTATTTATTCATCAAAAAATATTGGTACTAATCAACTGACCTTAAAAATAAGCCGTAAAAAATACGCACCCTTAGTATTAGCAAAAGGTATCCTACTGAACAATATTGTAAAATGTTTCTGTATTTCTCAATGAATCATACAAGTTACACCATCATGTTTATATACTAGAATCCTAAAACAAACCAGCCTATATTGAAGGAGCATTTCAAATATATATATAACAGATATCCTATTTTATAGTAATCTATCACTTATTTATAGTACTCTGTCACCTATGAATACTACTCTAATGTACTTTTTGCATACTTTTTCTGTTGAAATTATCAATCATCCAATTATACGATGACAATCAATTGTCAATTTATATATTTTCAATGTACTTTTTGATTACTTTTACTTTTTATTAATTTATATGCAAATAGGTAAAACGACAACTAAAAAAATGAAAGGAGTAGTATTTTAAGGCTTCCAGCTTATATATATATAAATGCAAACCAACTTTGTAAGTATAACTACAATCAATGTCAAAAAAGCTTATAACATGATTAAATGAGATTTTTTTTGTTTAGTTATTTTAAAAACTGTCCAAAATCGAACTGAACCAAACGGTGCACGAGCTTAAATTTAACAATCTTATTGCGCAAACACCTTCTCCACACTCTATGATTTTCACAGGTTGTTCTTGGTATGTAAGATCTTCTCTAAGCTCAGGTGGTTGGGATTCTAGAATATGAGTCTCATTGGGGACATACTTGCGCAACAGGATACATGGAATACGTCATGGATCGATTAAGCGAACAAACTGTAGTGTGCAATTAGTCCCAAAAATCACCTGACTATTAGGACACTAGCTAATGTCCATGAACAAAACTCACAATCAAACAAAGGTTTTCCGCTCGCTTCTACTTGCTTTCATTGACCGGAAGGTACACGCCTTCTGCTGCTAACCAAACGTTATCTGCTCGTTTCTCCTTCATACCACAAACCTGCAGCATCCATTATGGTAACGTATCAGTATGATGAAAAGAGGAGCAATGGCATTCGTAGCTACTACACAAAAATGCACAGACTGCTTTATCTAGTTATAAGAAATGAACAGAGTCGGAACCTCTTGTTGGCCACCAGCTATTCGAGAGTACTTCTTGTTGTGACTGTGCAAGTAACCGCCTGTGTCTACATGGTGAAGCCTGATCCTTTGGTCTTGTCTCCATGTTTCCCCACTACCTTCAATTACAAGGCTAAAACGCAATGGCAAGATATGAACGCATATATTCAACAAAAAAATATGACAATAATACTGATTGGGTATTATATGGTTAAACGATAAGCAAGCAGGAATTCTACCTCCAGTGATCTCCAGTATCAGATTGATTGTCATCCCCAAAGCAACTCACCTGTAAATTAACTCCGACATGATCAATTCAGACTAATGGACCATTACAGTACCACGAAAATGAGAATTGAAAAACCTGACTGTTCATAGAAAAACTTGCAGAGTTTGCAAGAAAACGAAAAACAAGAGTATGAACCTCCATATTGCCCGAGATAGGTGATTTGTGCAAGTGACTATGTAACCATTTCCTGGTTCCCAGATGTTGCAATTTGATCACTGTTCCACTCTTCATCGAGTCCCCTTGCTTGGCAGAAGCGTTGAGCGCAGGCCTAACAATCTACCAATTTTTTTTCACACTCATAAGTACAAACTGTGATATAACTCTGTACCACCTTCATCTCTGCAGCGTTAGAAGAAAATAACACCACGAGTGGTTAACGTACCCAATAGCTATTGCCATCATCGACATCAGGGAAACCAGTGACAGATTGTTGTCCACTTCCAGATCCATATGGCACGTCATGGGAATGAAGCCGGAATTTAGTCTTTTCGTGCATTAATTTGATCGCTGATCCGTATGTCACCTAGTAGAAAACGATGACCAACAGTTATTACCATATTTCATGATCTAAAGACTAAATGACCTGGTTGAATGCAGGACACATTTCATTCACATAACATTGTGAAAGTAACTTCAGAATAGTTATCACGAATTCACGATAAAAAGATTATCGGTCATTGAATCTTGATGGTCGACTTTTGAAATTTTGAACTCAATTTTGTACACTTTGTAGAATATTACCTCCATCCCAAAAAGATGTCCAATTTGTTTATCAATGATTAAAATTAAAATATCGTAGTCTTAAATTTAGACACTGATTTCTTGAGAACCTAACGCTCAAGGTTTTGAACCATTAACCTATACCTTATAACCGAGTGTTCTAAACACTACACCAAACTCCGTCTCAAAAGTAGAGATCGATTTGAATTAAATTATAATAATAGTAATTTGATACATTTTCACAAATTATTATACAATACGTACAAAAATATATATGCATTCAAAATAAATTTTAAAATTTAACCGTAATTTAAATGCCTCCATATATATACCTGGACGCCTTCGGAAGCGGCAGAGACGGTGGAGTCCACGGCGAGAAAGAGAGAGATCGCCAAAGCGAAGGAAGAGATCGACATTACTGGTGATGATCAAGTTTTTTCGTATGGAAACGTCTTTTTGTTGATTACTTCTTTTTTTTCACTTTGCATGAATAGATGGGAAAATTCTCACTTGTTTTCACGGAACCGTTTCGAAATTTAAATTTAAACACGAAAATGGATTTTTTTTCTCGAAATTGGAAACACATATAAGTAATATATAATTTATACACTTAAACTAATTAGTGATAAAAAAATTCAATGGTTGTCGGTATCACTTTTTACTTTCAAGATTTCAGCAACTTATCGAGAAAAATGATAAACCATTTTTTTGAAGAATTCAATGAAAAAAATTGATTGTAAAATAACTTTGGTATGTATTCTCGATCATTAATCAACAAATATGATATTCAAGACTTGCCCAATTCATGCTCTATTTTAAAATTTGAAACCGTTCCTGAAAAACAAGCTTCAGAATATAAGAAATTTCATGAAATATCTCATATACATATTTTATTATGGTGATTTGTGCATTATTTTTTCAGTTTGGTTCCTGTAAGTGGGACCGATGCCCAAATGGTCCCTGAAAGTGTGTAGCGGGTGCGCATTTGGTCCATAACGTTAACATATTAGTTAATTCTAAACGTTTTTGTGGTTTTACGCAAATAAATACTAAAATTGGGCCAAAATGTAATTTTTAAGAGTTTGCCTTGGCGATGAACTTAAAACTTCATTTCTCGCTTCGTTAAAACTCCAATTTTGAATAGGAGTTCAAATAGCTATTTTCATCGTCTTTAAGAATATGAGTTCAAATAGCAGTTTTATCAAGATTAAGATTTTCACAACATATTTTTTGACGAAACGTACATAAAAACGTTGAATCACTTATCGCTTTTTGTAAAATATGATTTGAAAAATATCTCACATATACAAGTTTCAACAAAGATTATTCAAAAGACTTTAAGCTACGATTGAAGGCTAAATTTTACTTTTGTATATGCTTTAGCCTGATATGTTTAACGTATTTGAATATCGTTGAGCTTGTGTTTGTTTCTTCTTTGTCTTTTCATGACACAAATAAATGTCATTTTTAATAAAAACAAATGTAATTTCTTAGTTGATCGAAATAGATTGTCCGGGCTTAATTTAACATGAGAACATGGAACTTCATTAATTATATAGAGTAGATAAGCGTACGAAATGTATATACAGTCAAGTTTAACATCGGAATTAGTGCTGTTAACGAACAAGGTTCGAGCGGGTAACGGGTTACCCGGCCTGGTTTTTATTTTACCGAGCCGGGTAATTACCCGATTATAACGAGCCGGGTAGCAAATGTAATACCCTCGTATCGCTCGATAAGGACACGAGCGAGTACCAAGCCGGATTTTTTTAGCCGCTCGACGAGAGGGTTCCTGGTTATCCCCAAATTTTTATTTAAAAGTTTTATTTTTGGGGTTCTCTTCAAACATATTTAATTGTTAAATGCAAATATGAGAATTCTTTTCAATACTAATTTTATATTGGTCATTTGAAATTCAATATGATTAAAATATGACATATATTACATATAAATATACAATATAAAAAATAAACGAGCGGGTAATCGAGCGGACCTGGGTTTTTCAATTCGGGTATCGATTAAAAAAATTACTCGAGTATCGCTCAATAAGGATACGAGCGGATAACGGACCCGAGTTTTCCGGGTCGAATAACGAGCGGTTTACGAATTACCCTGCCCTTTAACAACACTCATCCGAATATTAGAGATTATCAATGACAAGTTGAACAATATTGTTGACTAATATAGCATAATACCGATGTGGGATATTAATTTGTGACTACTTTGACAATTTCTTCGGTTTCGGACTTGGATTATATTATGTTAGATTAATCAAATCTCGGTCTTTGTTTGAAACTAAAACGCATCAATATATAATACTAGTAGAATTTAAGTAAAAAAATCACATCGTATAAAAATGAAATAACAACTACTACTATAAATCAAAACATGTGTTGAAAATGAGAATTACTGAAATCATGGTTTGATTGGAAGATGACACGAAGAGGGCAAAGTGGGCCTTAGATTATGTAATTAGGTCACAATTATTGCCAAACTAATCGTGGCCATAGAATATGTAACTTCATTGTCTGGAATGGTTCTATCCACATAAAGTGTCAGTTTCAAGAGTATACGTAAGAAATAGCGGCTATAGAAAACTCTCATTTTTCTCGTGTTCAAGGTTAGGGGGAGGTTGATGACTCACATCTTTTAAATCTTAATGCAGGCAAGGCTAATCGTAGCCATAGAATATAAGAGTATATGTTAAATTACTATTTTATCTTTTAATTAAAATTTTAAAAACTCTCATTTTAAGGTGAAAGTTCCCTATTTGACCGTTTCGCATAGTTCAGGGGCAAATTGACCAATTCTCAATGTTCAAGGGCAAACTGACCGAATTGCTAAAGTTCAGGGCCAGAAAATTTTTAACTTACAGATCGACTTACAAGATTTAATCTTTCCATAAAAACCAACACGCTCTGTGCCGTATAAGTCCTCAGAAGAAGAGACCTCAAGGAAGTCGCACAACTGTCATCTATTTGCAACAATTGGCCTACAGTTCAATCATTCTTTTGGTCTAAACTCATTTGGTAATTTAGGTTAAAAATTGGAGGGATGGGGTGGGTGTGTTGTTGAAGAAGAAGATGAAGGGTAGGGTTCATTTTTAATTAATAAGTTTAGTTATTTTTTAAAATTGTTTCAAAAGTTTAATATATGTAATAACCCAATTTGCCCTTCACTTACAACAAAATTCAATCTAAAATTGGCGTTTTAGGTGCAAAATGAAACAAAACGTATTAGGGTACAATTTAAAACTTTTGTGATAGTATATATATTCTTATAATGTCAATTTTACCCTAATACGTTTTAAATTGTAGAAGAAGTTATTGGCGGGAGGGGGGGACTATAACGTTGTATACTTGTATATAAACATTACTTTAGGCGACACACAAGAGTCGGGAAAAATAATTTATTTTTAAATAAATAAATAAAACGTTTGCCAACGCTCGTCTAAAGCTACATTGTGACATGATTTTATTATTAATTTCAACCCACACTATTTTGACTCGAAGTAATATATTTTCATTTTTTTTTGTTTATTATTATGAAATATTTTTGAATTTGGGTAATTGCACATAAAATATTAAACATGAATTCTGAATTGTTTTTAATAATTACTCAATCTTTAATACACAAAACATTAAACATTAAACATAATCTTTAATAATGATAATACATATAACATTAAACAATATATTTTGTAGTTGAATCTAATACACATATCCATCAGGCCAGGGTCTATCTAACTCACAATAACCATCACATGATCGTATGTATAATTGGACACATCCTTCTCAAACTTCATTAGTGATCCGAACATCACAGAGTGTTGCATAATGAAATCATCTCATTCATCCGTGAAGTAAAATTTATGTCCAGACCTCTTCACAAGCTTCACTTGATAATGGTTGCCGGTGATGCTTTTCACTATGAAATATATGCATCAAACTCCCTTTTACAGTTGCGAGGAAAAGCACGATTAACATAGTGACTAGGAAGTTCATGTTCAATTAATTAAACTTGGTTAATTATGTATCTAAAAATTCGATCAAAACAAATATAGCTTACAAATTTTTCCTAAGAAAAAAACTACCGTTTCATTTACGGTTTCATCGAGGTAAACCGTTTGAATTCACCAATTCGATTTGGATTCGTCGTCGTCGTAATTTTTTTGATTTGAAAGTGATTTTTAGGCCTATTGAAGATTATGTATATATATTACTCCAACACAATTAAATTAATACTTTTCAAGTTATTTATTTAACTTTCAATATTAAATATATAAGTGTGTAGTATGTTTAATTATTTCAATATTTTGCTATAATTTTAATCTTATATTACCAAACGTAATATAAAAGGCGGCGAGTCCATCATTTACTTAATTTGGGAGAAAGTTGCAATAATATTAGATTAGGCGGTAGTCACATCATATTTAACTAATCATATGCACACATTAATATTACCTCCAATTCAAAAAAAATATTTTTTAAAACTTCTCATAAATATGAAAAAAAAGTGTTATTTTACACAACATACAATATACCATTTTTCCCTTAATATTCCTATTTCATAGTTATAAAAAGGTAACAATTGTGCCCACGGGGCATAGCTCAAATGGTAAGGGTTTCACTATAAGAGTGTGCTTCTCCACAAGTGTGTGGGTTCGATCTACGGCAGGTGCATGAGTAACTCTGCATTTGTTCAAGGGAGGATCTGCTTGTGGGTGGTTACCCAACCTACTCTGGGCACTCTTGAGGTGGAGTACCGAGCCGTTAGAGGTACATCCCGGATTCACCTCCAAGCAGGGCGCCTTAAATGAGCGTATCTTTGGGGTAAAATTATAAATCTTTTGGGGTAAAATTATAATTCAACTCTCCTTTCAACCCCCTTTAATAATATGAGATAAAATTTGAAAAATTATAAACTTTATAAATATTATTTCCAGATATAAAGATTTTACTAAATATTTTGTTAAAAAGTACACCATATAATTTTGAGTTTGTCTAAATTCATTCGTCTTAACTCTGATTTTGACGATTCAAAATGCATGGAAAAGCTCTTCTCAACCCCTTTAATAATATGGGATAAACTTTGAAAAATTCTAACTTTTACAAATATTATTTCCAGATATAAATCTTTTAATAAATATTTTGTCAAAAATTACTCCATATAATTTTGATTTTGCCTTAGTTTCTTCATTTTAACTCCAATTTTGAAGATTCAAAATGCGGCGAAAAGCTTTTTTCATACCCTCTAATAATATTTTTGACAAATTTTAACTTTTACAAATATTATTTCCGGATATATATATATATTATATATATAGATTTTTGACAAAATAATATTTGTGACAATATATTATTTGTTATATTGTATCTAGAAATAATATTTTGGACAAAATATTATTTTTCCAAAAATCTTTATATCTAGAAATAATATTTGTAAAAGTTATAATTTTATAAACTTTATCCCATATTATTAAAGGGGTTGAAAAGAACTCTCCGACGCATTTTGAATCGTCCAAATCCGAAATAAAATCAAGAAATTACGGCAAAATCAAAATTATATGGAGTAATTTTTGAAAAAATATATATCCAAATCTGGAAATAATATTCATAAAATTTATCTTTTTTCAAATTTTATCTCATATTATTAAAGGGGTTGAAAAAGCTTTCCACCGCATTTGAAATCGTCATAATCGGAGTTAAAATAAAGAAATTATATCTGGAATTATAGTTTCACCCCAAAAATAAGGTGAACGGTCAAAGTGTGACGACGCCGTTATTTTTTGGACTGATTTCCAACTGTTTGACATTTTGGTGGACAAAATCACACATTTTCAACTATTGGAGAATAAATGACAACTCGGTCATACTTTCGGGTCATTTCACCAAAAACCTCTTTTTTTGCATAAACATAGTAGTAAATTAGTAATCAATTGCAGTCTTGACGTTTTCGAACATGCATCATGCATGCATGTAGCCACCCTTAACTACGTACTAATGATTGAGTTTATTTGTAAGCCTATTTTACTATAAATACCTAACAAATCCTCACATTACTCCAACAACACCTTGCTTAATTTGATTTAGAGCTTCTATCAATTAACTAAACAGGAACCCCCCCCCCCCCCCCCCCCCCTTCAAATTTGATATGCCGTCGAGTGGAGAAATCGTTTGCGTTACTGGTGCAGGAGGGTACATTGCTTCATGGCTAGTTAAGTTTCTCTTGGAGAAAGGCTACACCGTCAGAGGAACAGTTAGGAATCCAGGTTAGAGTAATGGACGAGTAGACCAGCATAAGTCTGGTCAACGCACCTATTGACTCATAACTATATTCGTTAGGTATCATCGTATCTGTCCTAAAGAATATTTTTTTGGGGGATGCAGATGATCCAAAGAATAGACATTTGATGGAATTTGACGGAGCAAAGGAGAGACTAAGTCTGTTTCATGCAGATCTTGTTGATTACAAGAGCTTAAGTGAAGCCATCAATGGGTGTCATGGTGTTTTCCATACTGCATCACCTACGACTGATGATCCGGTATGTTTATATTAATATTAATTCCTATATATAATTCCTTACGATCATCATCAAGTTCCTTTTAAATATTAGTAGTATATATATACGTTAAATAAATTCCATGCATATATGTGTAACAAATTTTAGGTAATTGTGAATTGGTCTCACTAAATGGGCGACCGTTACAATTTGGTCCCCGTAAGTGGGAACGATGCCCAAATGGTCTCTGTAAGTGTGTACGTAGCGGGTGCGCATTTGGTCCCTAAAGTTAACAGATCCGTTAATTCTAAATGTTTTTGTGATTTTACATAAATGCTAAAATTGGGCAAAAAGTGTAACTTTTAAGAGTTTGGCTTGGCGACAAACTTAAAACTTCATTTCCTGCTTCACTAAAACTCCGATTTTGACGATTCAAAATGCATTGGAAGGCTATTTTCATCATCTTTAAGAATATGAGTTCAAACCCCAGTATTATCAACATTAAGATTTTCAAAACATTTCTTATGACAAAGCATATATAAAAACGTTGAATAACTTAACGCATACATAAAAGCATAATATCTTTAACACATTTAAATATCATTAGTCTAAGTTGTACTTTGTTAGTCCAATTGGTTAGTCAACTATTTTGGTCTCCCCTTGACTTTTTAATGGCAAACTAGTCATTTCACATCTAACTTTTAAAATAATAATTGAAATGACTATTTTGCCCCTCCCCTTAACTACAACACTTCCTAATATGGGGCATAATTATAATTTTAATCCTTTTTTGTTTTAAAAATAATAGACGTGAATGACTAATTTGCCCTTAAGAAAGTCAACGGGAGACATAAATAGTTGACTAACCATTGATTGACAGAAAAAGTTGACGGAATAACCACGTAGAACCATTTTTGGAAGATGAGTGACTAAATGGGACCATATGAAACATGAGTGAGTGAATGGTGAATTGAATGAAACATGAGTGATGGTTGATGCCTTTTGCCCTAAAACAAAGTGCAACTTGGACTAACAATTTCTAAAGTGTGATGATGAAAAAATAGAATCAAACATACACTAGTCATTGATGACTTGAAGAAGTTAAAAAAAAAAAGAATTATGACCAAAAGAAAAAGGTCGATAATCATGTGTCATGAAAGGACAAAGAAGAAACAAATACAAGCTCAACGATATTTAAATGCGTTAAAGATATTAGGATATTGATGAAAAGCATATACAAAGGTAAACTTTAGCCTTCAATCATAGCTTAAAGTCTATTGAATAATATTTGTCAAAGCTTGTATATAAGAGATATTTTTCAAATCATTTTTGACAAAAAGACGATAAGTGATTCAACGTTTTTATGTATGTTTTGTCAAAATAAATGTTTAGAAAATCTTAATGTTGATAAAACTGAGGTTTGAACTCATATTCTTAATGAGGATTAAATTAGCTCTCTTACGCATTTTGAATCGTCAAAATCGGAGTTTCAACGAAACGAGAAATGAAGTTTTAAGTTTGTCATCAAGCCAAACTCTTAAAAACTATATTTTTTGCCCAACCATAGCATTTATTTACGTAAAACCACAAAAACGTTTAGAATTAACGGATTTGTTAACTTTAGGGACTAAATGCGCACCCGCTACAACTTTCAGGGACCATTTGCACATCGGTCTCACTTACGGAGACCAAACTGCAACAGTCACCCACTCACTGGGACCATTTCAGCAATTACCTCTTTGAAATATAATTACATACACCTGATTTAGTGATGAAGGTGTTACAATTTGATGGAATTTTGTGTCCTCAAAAGTGGAGGTCAATTGTAGAATTACCGTTAAGTTTTACACCTTCGTCAGTTTTTGGACTAAGTCACAACTTTTATCTAATTTTAAGGATTAATATATATTTAACTTTTATACTTTAAAGTACTAAATGACAATCTCGACACATTTTGTGGGATCATTTCTCCAATTTCTTCAATGTACATACATCTAAAGATTTTGAACAACAATTTAATATTTACTTTATTTGTTTTCTTATAATAATTTCATTAAATTTCTTGTTGCATTTAATTTGACATAGATGACACGTTTTTCCATGTTATGAGTATTCCCTCTATTTCACTTTATCGGACGTTTTGAGAATTTATGCCAAACTTTAACTACAAATTACTTTATATTTATTCGTCTAAAATATATAAAACTGATATAATTGAATTCGTATTTCAAAGTGCTTTCATAATATTACTTTCTTGTAATTATCTATAATATAAATATAAAATAATTGATGATTGAAATTGTATTTCGAAGAGCGTGAAATCAATTTTAGTTAAATGAAGGAGTATTAATTTTTCCCTAATTGACTATATATTATGATGTATATTTAGGAACAAATGCTGGAACCAGCGGTCAAAGGGGCCGAAAATGTCATAACCGCTGCGGCAGAGGCAAAGGTCCGGAGAGTGGTGATGACATCATCAAATGGGGCAGTTTACATGGACCCCAACAGGCACATTGATAAAGAAGTGGACGAAACTTGTTGGAGTGATCTTGATTTTTGCAAGAATACTAAGGTGCACCGCCTTAGAGATTATTTATGTATATTGTATATTTAGTGGGACTAAATAGCAATTTGCACATATTATTATACGAGACTATTTCGACAATTTTTTCTATATTTAATCATATAAATCATTATTTATTATATTGGTTGGAAAATTACATTTTAAGTTAATTCAACATGCTAATAATTTTTTTTATAATGTGTAAAAACTAATTATACGTAATTATGTGGAATGTGGGTATAGAACTGGTATTGCTATGGGAAGACAGTGGGAGAGAAGGCAGCATGGGATAAGGCAAAGGAAAAAGGAGTGGATCTAGTTGTGATTAACCCTGTTTTAGTACTTGGTCCACTACTACAACCCATAGCGAATGCTAGTGTAGTCCATATTCTCAAGTACCTTACAGGTTCAGCTAAGACATATGCCAATGCCGTCCAGGTTTATGTGGACGTTCGAGATGTCGCACTCGCTCACATTCTTCTCTTCGAGACCCCATCCGCCTCCGGCCGCTACCTTTGCGCCGAAAAAGCCCTCCATCGGGGTGAAGTCGTCGACATTCTCGCGGAATTCTTTCCCGAATATCCATTACCTACCAAGTAAGTTCGACTAAAAACAAGTGATCGATCTATTCTATATAGTCATACTGATAAGATTTTTTGGAAGTGAGATAACTCTCATTCATGTTTTTCATTCACGCATGTTTAATTTGTTCATAATAAGATGAGATAATTCTCAATTTGGTCTGAGATAATGGGACGAAGTTACATTTTAGTCTTAGATAGTTACATTTTTGCATATTAGTCCCCAAAAACTATACATGTATTGCGATATAGCCCCGAAATTGATAATCATTGCACATTATTGGTCCATATTTTTTCGGGGGTCACACTGCAACATTTATCTCTAGAGACTATAATGCAATACTTGTGCCACTATCAGAAATTAATCTGCAACATTGAAACTATAAGTGCAACCGTATTTCAATATGATCTGGACCAAATCGATAATTAACTTAAATGTCTAAAATAAAACATTAACATAATTGAACTTTGATTTTCATACTCTGATCCGGAGTAAATAGCAAGCCTGTCTCTAAATTTGAAGGTGGAAATAACTTTAGACATCCGGTTTCTAATCATTTTAAAATGTTGCAGGTGTTCCGATGAAACAAAGCCAAGAGCAAAACCTTACAAGTTTTCGAAGCAAAAGCTAAAGGACTTGGGATTTGAGTTCACTCCTGTTAAACAAGTCATGTATGATACTGTCAAATCCTTGCAAGAAAAGGGCATTTTACCTCTCCCAAAACCAATTCATAAAGCAATTCTGCAGTCTTACCTGTGCCCGAAGTTGTGAATAGCAACGTTTTACGAATCTCATTCCTAGTTGAATGATTTAGAGCAAATGGCTTCATCGATCACTCACGTTTGTTAAAAAACACTAGTCGATCACCCTAGTATGACTTTGTATACTTTCGATCACTCATGTTGGGTATTATGTATACTTTTGGTCACTCACACGTTTTTTTGGTACAACTCTTGATTTTTCAAAATATTTTAACATTTTGGTAAGGATATTTTAGTCATTCTCTTATAATTTTGTCATGGAAATGTAGAGTGCAATGGAAGTTAATTAAAGTTAGTTGATGTAAGTTAAAACATTATGGGAAAATGACTAAAATACCCTTACAAAAATGTTAAAAATTTCAAAAAATCAAGAGTTGTACCAAAAAAACGTGTGAGTGACCAAAAGTATACATAATACCCAACATGAGTGATCGAAAATATACAAAGTCATACTAGGGTGATCGACTAATGTTTTTTAACAAACGTGAGTGATCGATGAAGCCATTTGCTCAATGATTTATGTGTATTGGACGAGTCCAGATCTTCTGTAACAATTTCAGCGACACTTTATGTATGTTACACTTATGTTATTTTTGTGAATTATCAAGCACCATATCTTATTTAATCATGTTATTATACACATACATTACTATATCTAATTCAAAATAAATTTCATTTTTTATTTGTAGAGGCTAATATTTGACTATTAGTAACTTTTATCATTAAATCACAAAAAATTTGTCATAAAAAGCATAAACAACCAATGTTTTCAATTGGAGGTGGTAATAAACAATGTTAGGAAGATTATTTGTTATGGTAGTATGTCTGAAATATTGATAAAATAGTCAAAAGAAATACAAGTATAGCAGAGAGTGTTACACAAAAGTGTTACAGGTGATCCAAACTTGTAGTTGAAATTTGAATATTACGCCCTCACTTTGTTTATACTCGTCGATTTAACCTTATTTTAATGTCAAATGGTTGTCTATCTAGTATAGTAAATTATAGGCTTATTTTGGACCCTCAACTATCGCCGAAGTTTCAAATTGCCCCCTACAACTATCCTAAGCCTCAATTTACCTCCTATACTTTGTTTTGTCTCATTTTACCCCCTAAATCGCAATATTACCCCCTGAACTAATGTTAATAAAAGGATAAATTTGGAATAACACAATTATTAGTTTTCTGAGGCACTTTTTGATTATAAATAGAATTATAAATTATAAATTAACCCCACCACAATTATCTTCTTCCTCATACCATACCCACCCTCACACCCAACCATACCAACCACCATACTTCGACCAAAACAGCCGCCCACCTATAAGACATTACCTATCAAAACCCACCGCCCAGAACCACCGCAGCCCCACTGCCCTACCACAATACCTTATCTGTCCGTAAGACCACCAAAACAGAAACCAAAAATCAGCTTTGCACACAACAATGGTTCAGCCAACAACCTTAAAAAAACCAATCTCCACCAGCCAACAACCTTGGAGCGACACATTTATAAAAACAATGATTAATAAAAACATATAAACTGACAAAATCGACTACTTAATCGCAGCCAACAACCACACACTGCCCAGAACACAAAATTCATTGTTATTAATACATCACAATCAAAGGCGACTCTAATCCCCTCCTATCCCCACCACCATTGTTATTAATACATCACAATCAAAATCGAGCAATTCACTTGTTCCCATAACACAAAATCCACCTCAAATCTCAACAATCGGCTCCATCCGTGGAACAAGTCTTCAAGAAGTTCGACGAAAATGGCAACGACAAGAGTTGAAAGAAAAATCTGGAAGGCGTCCCGAATTCCAAGAATTACCAAACTTCGATGGAAGATGATGGTGCATGATGGAGGGTCTTGACATTAATGGTGACGATGATGGTGCTAGTGAGGGCAGAAGGAGGAGAAGAAGTGCT
Organism: Echium plantagineum; assembly: GCA_003412495.2. Classification (NCBI taxonomy): domain Eukaryota; kingdom Viridiplantae; phylum Streptophyta; class Magnoliopsida; order Boraginales; family Boraginaceae; genus Echium; species Echium plantagineum. The sequence continues at coordinate 151,517 of QFAX02000261.1, read as the reverse complement.
TTGATGTTGATGAAGATGGATCTGATTTGGGGGCGGGGAGGGGGGTGGGGTCTTATTTATTTATTTTATTAATCATTTGGTTTTTATTAAAGATAGATACACATGTTTAATGAATTTTTAAATAGTGCCCCAAAAAATTAATAATTGTGTTATTCCAAATTTATCCTTTTATTAACATTAGTTCAAGGGATAATATTGCGTTTTATAGGGCAAACTGAGACAAAACATAGTATAGGGGGCAAAGTGAGACTTATGATAGTTGTAGGGGGCAATTTGAAACTTCGGCGATAGTTGAGGGTACAAAATGAAAATAAGCCTAAATTATAATTTTATTTTTTTAATGTACTTTTTATTTGCTTACTATTCTATTTAAATTACCAATATTCCAATGATATGGTTCAATCAATTGTCATTTTGTATTTTCGATGTACTTTTTCACTACTTTTTTTTAATCCCTATAAATGATTATAATGACAACTGAAAGAAGGAGGGAATAGTCATTTTCATTTAAGGAGCACTAAGTGCAAGTACTCCCTCCATTCTAAATTATTTGATCATTTTCTATTTTGGTAGTGAAATTATGCTAATTTTGATCATGAATTCTTATTAAACAATATAAAATTAAAAATTTAAAACGTAATTTTAACTCAACTAAATTGAAAAACGTGATTTTAACTTAATTAAATTGAAAAACATTTAAACTTTTGAAAAAAAAACTTCAACATATTAAGAAACAAATTAGCACAAGTTTTTTGTCCTTACTCATGTATTAACTGAAAATCTTTAATTGGGTTGCTCATCAAACAATTGTTCCAAGTGGAACACGTTTCACTTTGGAATTTTTATGAGTTGCTTTTTTGAAAAGAAGATGTATATTGTCAATATGAGTGGTACATTAAAATAAAATTCGAGTCTAAATTTGAGTTTTAGGATGCAGAATGAAAAAAATATGAAGTATAGAATATAAATTGAGGCTTAAGAAAGTATTAGGGTACAATTTGCAATATTAATAATAGTAGAGGGTGTAATATGAAAATAAGCCAAATATATTTGACACCAAACTAACCATTTTGTATCAACAATTATTTACTAATAAATGCTTTAATTATATTTCGATTGAATGCGAAAATAGTTGTTACCAAGTTTCTGTCTTTATTTAAATTCATTGTATCAAATATTGTGTTTAGCATAGGAAATCGGCATAATATTATCAACAAAGAAAAAATAACTTACATAACATTGATAACGCTTAGATATAGCTATCTATATTCAACATAATTACTCTAGAAGTAAGAGCATTGGCGGATCTAGGTGTATGAAAGTGTTTATTCAAAATTGTCAAAATTTTTAAGGTGTCTATTCAAAACACTTAAATATATTCAAATATAATTTTAAATGCTAATTTTACAATAATTTTTGCTTTAAACATATATAATTTTTTCTTTTTAAAAAAAGTGCATGTTCAAGTGAATAACGGTGAACCTTAATAGGTCCGCCACTGATTAAGAGCTATGCAAAATTAATCACACTGGTCATATAAGCACAATAATCGATGCTTGTGCATCGTAATAATTATTAATTAAATATTTGAAAACTAAAAAAAATGTAGATATTTTTTATCAAAGTATTTATTCACCTTAATAATGATTTATAATTAACTACTACAATTCTCCTTCTAAAATTTAGGACACTTGAGAACATGGGCTCCACTCTATAATTTTTAATTGATCATTCTTCCCATATTATATATGAATAGATTACTTAAACAACGCTTAAAAACACTATCATATGAAGCATCATCTAAATACATAACTAGCATATCGCATTTCTTAATGAAAGTTTACTCTTCACACCGTTTGTTATTCCAGTTGTTACGACAATTGGATTAACAGATATATAACACAAATATAAATCACACACAAGAAATGGTAACCCAGTTCAGTGCAAATGCACCTACCTCTGGGGGGCAGCCTGCCCAAGGGAACAACTCCACTATATCAAAAGGACGCTTACAAGGAGGGACTTATTAGTATGCCCACATACTCTCTCTCGCCCTATCTATGCCTTTCGAATATAGGCTTCCCTAATCGTTTATAAGATGGTTTACAAACTCAAACTCCTCACTGTTGTTATAAAAATAACAACTGTACAATCAGTATAGAAGCTATATATATGCTTCTATACAAAGGACGCCTAGAACACAAACCTTTTGCTTAAAAGCTCTTTAGGTGTGTATATGAATACAATCGACTAAAAGGTGTGAGAACAAGTGTGATACACTGTCTCCTTTTATACTAGGCGCAGGCTCCTCAAATCTTTAATTCAGTCAATCGTCCATGAATGCTTGATTGACAAAGATCCGCTCATTATGCTTTCAGTCAATCGTCAATGAATACTTGATTGACAAAGATCCGCTTATTTAATGCTTGATTGCTCGACTTTGTCCGCATCTTGGTCTTCGGTGATCCTCCTATTAAATGCTTGATTGTTTGACTTTGTCCGCACCTTGTTTGCATTTAATTACTAACCAATTCGGACTTTGGTGATAGTCCGTATTATTAACTTCTCTTATTCAGCATTAATCACCTACGTCCGCATCATATATTCTGCATTAATCACCCTCGGATCTTCTTAGAGGAGTTGACTTTGATTAATCTTTTGTCCAATGCATGATTGAATATAGCCTCATTAAATGCATTGTTGTTAACACTTGGTTTAGTGAAAAACTTTTTCCAACCGTACATGCAATGTACTAACAAGCTCCCCCTTTGGGTAAGTTTTTCATGACAAGTACCTCCTGTTGTTTTTGTAAGGAAGGAGGATCCAAGCTTAGTGATTAATCAACAGTCTTCTTACTAGATGATCAGCTCCACTGATTTGATAGTGAGCACAATAGATATTCATGTTCAAGACACATGAAACATAGGAACAACACACACAATAAAGTCTTCAACATAAACAACATAACAATAAAAGACAGAGTTTTTAGTGTTCCCAATTTACTCCCCCTATTTGGCATAAAAACATAACCAAAGCCAAAATAGAGGGTCTTCATCACATTCTTCACTCCTCATCTGACTGTTCATCACCTGGTTCATTGTCAGCAACATTGGTAGCAACATTTGGTCTACCAGTCCTCTCCAGCTCCTTGATCTTTCTGTCCACATTTGCAAGCTGCTGCTTCTTGGCCTGGATTTCTTCTGTTAGCCTCTGCTTATCAGCCAAGTAGACAGCCATAAGAATCTGTGCTGTGGGATCATTGGAGGTGAAAGGTGGTGGTTGATCAACCTTCTCCACTGGAATATCAGCCTTGTGAGTATGCAGCAGCTTGTCACTGATGATGACAGCCTTGGATTCTGTTCCAGGTCCATCCTCTTCACTCAGCAAGTCAGGCCTCTGTTCCAACAGTATGCCACAAATCAGGTTAGTGAACCCAATTGGCTTGTTCTTTGCAAAAGACAGGGCATGGTCCACAATTTGATCAAATATGACTTGACCAAAGTTGAGTTGTCCAGTTCCTAACACAAACAGTTGTTTTCCCATGAATTCACTAATATTTGTGCTGTTTGTTGATGGGACCAAGCTACATATGGCTGCCTTGTGAAGAATGGAGTACTTAAGACTCAAGGCAGATGCTGGCAGATGTAAGCCCTTAGATGGCCATTGAGTTACTCCCCCTGCTGTGATTTCTGTCACAATGTCATTCAACCTCAACAGCTGGCCAGTTTCTCCCTTATCTTCTCTTCCCAGAAAGGCATTGATAATAGTGGGACTGAAGATGAACTCATAATTTCTGAGATGGACTCTGTAGAACATTTCATGAGTAGGATCCCTGATTTCAACAGTCATAGCACTGATAAATTCCTTCACCAGTTTGGCCCAGTGCTTCCTTCTCACCAGCATACATGTTATACCACTTGCTTCTAACACTTTCATGTAAGTGCAGTTGTTCAAAGTGGTGTCAGATAGGTGCTTTTCTGGCCAGATGATCCTTGCACACACAAATTTCCATTTTGTCCTCTGATCAGCACTTCCAAAATCCACACCATCACAGGGGGCATCATCAACATGTGCCACTCTTCTCTTATTTATTCTCCCCCTGCTTACATCAAATTGAGATTTCCCCTTCTCATTCTCCTCATCACTTGAATCAACCAGTTTTCTTTTCTTTGATGAGGCAGGGGCATCAGTTTTCCCTTTTTCAGGCCTTTTTCCCTTATCAGTGGCCTTAGGGGCTGAAACAGTAGCCTTACCAGATGTTGAAGCAGATGGTTTGGCATGAGGGGTTTCCTTCTTCTTTCCTGAGATAGGCCCCTTCCCCTTAGCAGTTTGCTTCTTCTTCTTAGTCTTATCAGCCCTCTTCTCTATTTCCTCCAGAGTATCATTCAACTCATCTAAGTCAGAGGGCTCTACTTCCTTCATACTAGACCTGGTTCTTCTTCTAACCACACCAGGTTTAGAGGACCCAGCCTCCACATCATCACCTTTCTCCACATTCTGTTCAACCTCCACATTTGTTTCAACAGTTGGAGGCACATTCTCAACCCTGGTTTCTCCTTTAGAGGACATTCCAGGTTCCTTATCAGCCCTCTTAATTCTAACAGGTTTCCCCTTTTTCATCAAAATCCTCTTCTTCCTAGTGAAGACCTGTTGAGTTTTAAGAGTCTCCAACATACTAGCCATAGTGGCATCCTCAGAGTTCACACCCAAATTATCCCCAACATTTTTATCAGAATTTTCTAAATTCACAGAATCAATAGGGACAGATCTAGTTGATTGCTTATTGGAACTACTTGAAACAGGTATAGATGAACATGCATCAACATTAGGGTTCATGGGCATACCGTCATCTTTCCAAGTCAGTCGCAAAATTGGTTCCTTTTCAGACACCTTTGCCTTGGCTTTTTCAGCCTTTTCTGCTTCTGCCCGTTTCAATTTCTCAGCCTCTTCCATAGCAACCCTGACAGCCTCTGCTTCTTCCCTCCTGGTTCGCCTGAGAGCCTCTGCCTCTTCTTCCCTGGCAGCCCTAACTTCATCCTCGGGTGTGACCATTTGCAGCGGAATAGCTTCGAAGAAGGTCTTTGTACAAAAAGGAGTGGAAGGTCGTCTTTTTGGTGCCATTGCAATTGCTAGGGCTGTTGGTTTCTTTTGATCAGAGAGATTTTTGATTTTTGGAAGAGATGAAATTAGGAAGGAAGTTGTTTTTGGTAATAATGGTGAATGGTGTTTGAGAATCCAACCGCCTTCCCTTTTTGAATCATAAAGCTGTCCAATAACTGACACGCAATTAATTCCTTCAAAATAAAACCGCCAATTTTGTAACTTTTTTGTAACCCTGTGGTCTCAGTACCAGTTGTTATAACAAATGACCACTGACAGTTATAACAACTTTTAATCTCTGAGATTATTCCTCCATAACACACAACCCAAGGGCTGTTCTTAGATACTCAAATTGATTTATATCTAGCCCTTTGGTAAATATGTCAGCTAATTGTTTGTCAGTAGTAATATGCTCTAAGTGCACAATCTTTTCTTCAACTAACTCTCTGATAAAGTGATGCCTTATGTCAATGTGCTTTGTCCTGCTATGTTGTACTGGATTTTTGGATATGCTTATAGCACTCATGTTGTCACAATAGAGAGTCATGGTGTTCTGGTCAATTCCATACTCTTTTAACATTTGTTTCATCCATAGCAATTGTGTACAACTACTTCCAGCAGATATATACTCAGCTTCAGCTGTGGACAAGGACACTGAGTTCTGTTTCTTGCTGAACCAAGAGATTAGGTTATTTCCCATAAAGAAACAGCCTCCTGAGGTGCTTTTCCTATCTTCAAGATTTCCTGCCCAGTCAGCATCACAATAACCAATCAGGCTATTTCCAGTGTCATTTGTATAGAACAGTCCATACATGTAGGTCCCTTTGACATACTTGATGATCCTTTTAACCAAGGATAAGTGACTTTCCTTAGGATCTGATTGATATCTAGCACAGACTCCTACAGATTGAGTGATGTCTGGCCTACTGGCAGTGAGGTACAATAAGCTACCAATCATACTCCTATACAAACTTGAGTCAACACTTTTCCCTTTTTCATCCTTGGTGACTTTTATGTGAGTAGCCATAGGAGACCTTTTCTCTTTAGAAGAGTCCATTCCAAACTTTGAAATGATATTCTTGGCATAGTTTGCTTGGTTCAGATATATCCCTTCTTTCTTTTGATAGATTTGAAACCCAAGAAAGTGTTTTAGTTCTCCTACCATGCTCATTTCAAATTCTGACTCCATTTGTTGAATGAACTGTTGTACCAACTGGTTTGACATTCCTCCAAAGATGATGTCATCAACATATATTTGTGCCACAAGTAGCTTTCCTTTCTCCTTGTGTATGAACAATGTGTTGTCTGCTCCTCCTCTAGTATATCCTTGTTTCAAAAGATACTCAGTGAGTCTTTCATACCAAGCACGTGGGGCTTGCTTTAATCCATACAAGGCTTTCTTCAACTTGTACACATGGTCAGGATTGTTAGGACACACAAATCCTTTGGGTTGCTCAACATACACTTCTTCTTGGACAACACCATTTAGAAATGCTGTTTTTACATCCATTTGATACAATTTGATCTTTAAATGACAAGCAACCGCAAGCATGAGTCTGATAGCTTCAAGTCTGGCTACAGGGGCAAAAGTTTCTTCAAAGTCAAGCCCTTCAACCTGAGTATACCCTTGGGCAACAAGTCTTGCCTTGTTTCTAACAATGTTGCCTTGTTCATCTTTCTTATTTTTGTAAATCCATTTTGTTCCTATAACATTCAACCCAGGAGTTCTAGGGACCAATTTCCATACCTCATGTCTTTCAAACTGGGCTAACTCTTCTTGCATGGCTAGTATCCAGTGTTCATCTAGAAGAGCTGCTTTTATATTTTGTGGTTCATTCTTGGATATAAAGCATGTTTCACTTAACATTCCAGCCATCTTTTTGTAATCCACTCTATCCTTCTTTCTTGTGATTCTGCCTTCATTAATGACCCCAATAATTGCTTCCTTTGGGTGATTTCTTTGGATACGAGCAGGTGGTTCAACACTGACAGATTCAGTATCTTCAGTATCGTCTGAGACTGAGGAAGTATCTTCTTCAGTATCTTCTGAGGAAGATCCTTTTTCTTTATTAGGTGTATCCCTCGTTTCAACAGGTATGGCATCAACCACTTCATCTACTATCGCTTCATCCATTATTTTCACATTTATGGATTCCATAATAGTGTTGGTTCGAATATTAAATACTCGAAAAGCTCTACTATTTGAGGAGTATCCAAGGAAGATGCCTTTCTCTCCTTTTGCATCAAACTTCTGCCTATGTTCTCGGTCAGTCAGAATGTAACATTCACTGCCAAAAATATGGAAATATTGTACATTCGGCTTTCTCCCCCTCCATATTTCATATTGTGTTTGCAGTGTGCCTGGCCGAAGGTTGATGCGATTGTGAATATAACAGGCAGTGTTGATAGCTTCAGCCCAAAGTTTCAAAGGTACATTCTTCGCATTTAGTAGTACTCTTGCCATTTCTTGGAGAGTTCGATTTTTCCTTTCCCCAATACCATTTTGTTGTGGAGTGATTGGAGCAGAAAATTCATGGTGAATTCCTTGGGAGGTACAATAGTCATTGAATTTGCTATTCTTGAATTCTTTACCATGATCGCTCCGGATGCGAATGATCTTGACTTCTTGTTCATTTTGAATCTGAGTAGCCAGCTTGTAGAATGCATCAAAACACTCAGATTTTTCACGCAAAAACACCACCCATGTGTATCTGGAATAGTCATCGACTATCACATAGGCATATCTTTTTCTTCCAATACTTTCCACTTGCATGGGCCCCATTAGATCCATATGCATTAGTTCAAGTAGTCGATCAGATACCACTTGTTGTAACTGTTGGTGAGACACTTTCACTTGCTTGCCAACTTGACATTCAGAACATTGAATTGTGTGAATGTTTAGCTTAGGGAGTCCTCTGACCAGTTCTTTTTGAACTAGTTTCTGAAGATTTCTATAGTGAGTGTGCCCCAATTTTTTGTGCCATAACTCTGCTTCATGAGTAGTATGACAACTTAAAGCCTTCTGTGTTGGCCATTGATAACAATTGTCACTGGATCTTTCAGCCTTCATAAGCAGATGGTTATCTATGTCTCTTACTTCACAAGCACTCTTGCTAAATTGTACATCCATGCCATCATCGCACAGCTGGCTTATACTGATGAGGTTGGCTGTTAGACCTTTTACTAGCAACACATTGCTTAACTGTGGTAGACCAGGGACATTTAGTACACCTTTTCCTACAATTGTTCCTTTAGCCCCTCCACCAAATGTGACATGTGATTGCTTCACAGGTTTAATCTTTGATAGATAACTATGGTTACCAGTCATGTGTCGAGAGCAACCGCTATCAAAATACCAACCTTCCCAAGTTGTAGCTTTCAGGGAGGTAAGGACAACATTTCCAATAGTCTGTTTCTTGGGAACCCACATGGTTTTTGTTTTAGGTTTCCAAGACTTTTTGTTATCCTGTGTATACCTGTTTCCTCCCTTTCCATACAATTTGTAGCAATAAGGAGCTATGTGTCCCTTTTTCCCACAGTGATAACATCTCCACTTGGGTTTAGAGTTTCTCTGGTTGTGATGATATCCTTGATCTTTCCAATAACCTATCCCACTGGTACTCTTATGAGTTCTTCCTTTTTCCAGTATCTCATCGAGAAGATTTGTGCTTGAATTCATCATCTTAATACCTCTTTCCATAGTCTGGACCTGCCCATCGAGGACTCCAATCTTATCTTTAAGATACTTGTTTTCTTGAATCAATTCCTTATTCCTTTCATCACTTTTGCCTTTCTCTGATGTGATAGCAAGATAGGCCTCAGTTAGTTTAGTCCAGCTATGAAAAAGTTTCTCATAGTCAGCTACCAGTTCTTCATGAGTGATTTCAGCCTCTTCGTCACTGTCGTTCCCGTTGTTATTAACAACCGGTTTCTCCTGCTCAGGTACATTTGCTATTGTGATGAAAGCAATTACCTCATCATCATCTTCTTCATCATCTGAGTCATCAGAGAATGTGGTGCAATAATTCTTGTGTTGTCTTTTCAAGAATGTAGGACATTCTGATTGAATGTGACCGAAACCTTCACATGCTCGACATTGGATGGTTTTTCCTTTGTTCCCATTTTTGTATGTCGAGCTACTTCCCTTTGAGAATTTGTTCTCACCTCCTGTGGAGAACCTATCTTCTCTTTTCTCTCGGGGTCCTTGGTATTCACGGGCATCATTCCCTTTCTTGTTGATACGTTTAAACGTTTTATTAAAATTTTTGACCAGCATTCCAATCTGCTCAGTAAGACCAGGACTTTTCTCCATTGAGGACTCTGGTTTTGAGGTAGCATCCTTGCAGTCAATCTTGAGAGCAAGGCTCTTGTTCCCTTCATTTTCAATGTTGAGCTCCTTCTCATAGGTATCCAAATTCCCAAGCAGAACATCTAGACGATACGTGGTCAAGTCTTGGGCTTCCCCTATTGCCAGAATTTTTCCAGCAAATCGAGCTGGTAGAGATCTAAGAACTTTTCTGACCATTTTTTCCTTACTCATCGGCTCTCCAAGTGAGGCGCATTCAGTGGCAATTTTGGTTACCCGAAATCCATACTCCTTGATGGTTTCATCGTCTTTCATTTTCATGGATTCCCATGTTGAAGCCAATTGCTGTAGACGAGCTATCTTTACTTGGGATGTTCCTTCATAGGTATTCTGAAGAATGTCCCATGCGTTTTTGGCCACTGTTTCCATGGTAATCAGTTCGTAAACATTTTCGTCAACACATGAACCTAATGCATTCATGGCTCGATTATTTGCCAGTGCCAGATCCGACTCGAGATCGGTCCATTCCTCTTCGTCTTTAAGCACAATTTGACCGTTTACTATCTTGGTGGGTGGTTCCCATCCTTTTACAACCACCGTCCATGTCCTTTTCTCAAGTGACTTGAGATAGATTGTCATCTTGTTTTTCCAATAGCTATAGTTACTTCCATTTAGATCTGGTGGTCTGAGTGATTGATTAGAGTGTGTCATCTCGTTGTGTGAACAGTACGGATCTTTGTGAACTCTGTATATCGAGCTTTGGCTCTGATACCAATTGAAAGTTTACTCTTCACACCGTTTGTTATTCCAGTTGTTACGACAATTGGATTAACAGATATATAACACAAATATAAATCACACACAAGAAATGGTAACCCAGTTCAGTGCAAATGCACCTACCTCTGGGGGGCAGCCTGCCCAAGGGAACAACTCCACTATATCAAAAGGACGCTTACAAGGAGGGACTTATTAGTATGCCCACATACTCTCTCTCGCCCTATCTATGCCTTTCGAATATAGGCTTCCCTAATCGTTTATAAGATGGTTTACAAACTCAAACTCCTCACTGTTGTTATAAAAATAACAACTGTACAATCAGTATAGAAGCTATATATATGCTTCTATACAAAGGACGCCTAGAACACAAACCTTTTGCTTAAAAGCTCTTTAGGTGTGTATATGAATACAATCGACTAAAAGGTGTGAGAACAAGTGTGATACACTGTCTCCTTTTATACTAGGCGCAGGCTCCTCAAATCTTTAATTCAGTCAATCGTCCATGAATGCTTGATTGACAAAGATCCGCTCATTATGCTTTCAGTCAATCGTCAATGAATACTTGATTGACAAAGATCCGCTTATTTAATGCTTGATTGCTCGACTTTGTCCGCATCTTGGTCTTCGGTGATCCTCCTATTAAATGCTTGATTGTTTGACTTTGTCCGCACCTTGTTTGCATTTAATTACTAACCAATTCGGACTTTGGTGATAGTCCGTATTATTAACTTCTCTTATTCAGCATTAATCACCTACGTCCGCATCATATATTCTGCATTAATCACCCTCGGATCTTCTTAGAGGAGTTGACTTTGATTAATCTTTTGTCCAATGCATGATTGAATATAGCCTCATTAAATGCATTGTTGTTAACACTTGGTTTAGTGAAAAACTTTTTCCAACCGTACATGCAATGTACTAACACTTAAAGAATAATAGTAGAATAATAGTAGTAGAATGAGATTCCTTCAACCTGAACAAATTGATATGCATCGATAAAAACGTGACAAATACGAAAAAAAAACAAAATACCAACATATATATGCCTGGGATGGGATGTAGACAAATTAAACTACAACAATAAAGATAATTTAATAGTGTACTCACTTGGTTATAAAAACCTATTTATTCAAGATTTGAATGGTGGCTAAGAGACAATATATGATTTTTCATAAAATCGCTCGTCACCATTAATTAGAATCAAATATTTTGTAATTATATATTGTAACCTTATTCATCTGAACCTAATTAATGTGAACCTAAGTTTAGATAAATTTGCCCATAAGAATTAATTGAAGTTTTGAATGATGACGGTATTTATCATTGATTTGTCTATTACAAGCATGTGACTGATTTTCAATGGCGAATTAAGAAAGCCTGGTCAGATTGTGCAACACAATCCAAAAACAAATCTTATGGACTTCTCCTAAACTTGATTTATGCAATAAAATTATACCACAAAATCTTATTAATTTCTCCTTAACTTGATATGTTTTAGAGTTAATCGAATAGTCTAATGGAAAAGGCTCTTGCTAGTGACTAGAAAGTTCTTGGTTCAAAACTCAACTCATCGCTAATTTACAAAAAGGAAAAAAAAACTTGATATGTTTTACATCTTAAAGTTCTACTTTAATTTTAATTTGCCCAATTAACGGAATAGGCAATTGAATATATGTGTCGTAATTTGCCCAATTAACGGAATAGGCAAAAATAGATAGCAAGTTGAATAATTTCATAACAATTAAACACATTACACATTTTACAAATGAATTATAAACAATACCCGTACGCAAAGTCTCATAAATATACAAGTATATATAACCAAGGTCCTAAATGTCTAGAATTCAAATAACAACGCTGCATATATTTTGAAACCCCACATAAATTGAAGATAGGTGAATAAGATTGGTTGACCTGGCAAGGATAATTTCGTATTTGGAAAGAGTCCAAATGAGTATTAGGTAACGAAATCATGCATAAATTACAAATGGGAAAAGAAAAAGGAAAGACCATGACTCGAGTCGTGACTCGTCATGGACAATGTGCAAGTCGGATATGGTGGATCCAGTACACCAATGTGGAATATCTAACCTCACCCACACCAAATCTTAATCTCATTGCTCCTTAACGTCTAAGATTATTTGACTATATATAATTATTAGTATGTATGTTATCTACAATCAATCGTTTGTACAAAGTCTAACATGTGTGGATTTGTTTTTTTAATAAAAAAAATGTCACTCTTGATTGATTGAAATAGATCATGAGATTTCAACACGAAAATTTATTTTATGTAACTTTGAATTTCCCAATTAGATAAAAAGTAGATAAGTGTACAAAATGTATATATACAGTCAAGTTTAACATCGGAATAATATTTAGAGATTATAGAATAACAACTTGAACAATAATATTGTTGACTAATATGGCATAATACGGATGTGGGATATTAACTTGCTGTGACTACTTGACAATTTGTTCAGTTTCGGACTTGATTTTACCCGAAGGAATTTAAAATTGGATTATTGGATTATAATATGTTAGATTAATCAAATCTCAGTCTTTGTTTGAATAAACTATATACGCATCAATAGAATTTAACGAAAAAACTAACAACTATAAATCAAAACATGTCTTTCTTTTGTTTATTAATCTATTAAACCAACTGCAATAATGACAGTTTTGATTAAATATAGATATAGAGCAAATGACTTTATTGATCACTCATGTTTGTTAAAAAACATTAGTCGATTATTTTAGTATGCAATGGCGGATCTAGGAACTTCAAAGTGCCTATTCAAAATCGATATAATTTTCAAAGTGCCTGTTCAAAACACTTAAACATATTCAAATATAATTTTAAATACTAATTTTTACACTAGTTTTTCCTTTGTACATATAAATTTTTCTTTTAAAAAAAAGTGCATATTCGAGTGAACGGGGGTGAACCAATAAGAGTCCGCCATTGCCAGTATGACTTTGTATACTTTCGATCACTCATGTTGGGTATTATGTATATTTTTTGTCACTCACGCGTTTTTTGGTACAACTCTTGATTTTTCAAAATTTTGAACATTTTGGTAAGGGTATTTTAGTCATTTCCCATAATTTTTTAACTTTCATTAGACTCTATATTTTTATGACAAAATTATGAGAGAATGACTAAAATACTCTTACCAATGAAATTCAGGAGTTGTACCCAAAAAATGTGTGAGTGACCAAAAAGATACATAATACCCAACATGAGTAATCGAAAATATACAAAGTCATACTAAAATAATCGACTAGTGTTTTTTTAACAAAGGTGAGTGATCAATAAAGCCATCTACCTCTTAAATATATTTTAGTTTCTGTGAAACAAAAGAAGGAATATTTGGTTCAAAAATTAAATGTAAAGCTTCTCTTCATCTATTTGGTATTTTTATCATGTACTCATTATCAGATATTCCTTCTAATTCAAAACGTACTTTGTTAAGCAATAATAATTAATTACAATATTAAAAATTATCTTTTTAAAAATACTCTTAAATGTAAATTTGTCGATAGTTTTTAAATTAAAGAATAAAAAATAATAGACGGTTAAAGATGTACAAAAAAACGAAAACAACATATAATTTGAATTGGATCAGATAGTATTTTATTAAGCAATCGTTCCAGAGAAAAACTTTATTCATGGATTTATGAGGAAGATAAAAGGCGGCGAGTCCATCATTTTATTACTCCATTTGTAAATAAGTTGCAATTAAATATAGATTAGGTGGTCACATCATATTTAACGACATTATATGTACACACTAATTAATGAATTAATTAATTAATTGCAGTGTAGACGTTTTCAAAGATGCATGCATGTAGCCACCCTTACGTGCTAATGATTGATCTCTTAACCATATTTTTTTACTATAAATACCTAACAAGTCCTCACATTATCCAACAACACCTTGCTTAATTTGATTTATTAGAGCTTCATATCAATTAATTAACTAACTAAGAACCCCCTCCCCCCTCCCCTTCAAATTTAACCTAGATATGCCGTCGAGTGGAGAAATCGTGTGCGTTACCGGTGCAGGAGGGTACATTGCTTCATGGCTAGTTAAGTTTCTCCTGGAGAAAGGCTACACCGTCAGAGGAACAGTTAGGAATCCAGGTTAGGGTAATGGGCGAGTAGACCATAAGTCTGGTCCACGCACGTATTGGTTTATAATTATATTATCAGCGCGTTAGGTTTAGTATCATATATCATATCTCTGTCCTACAATATATGTGAATTAATTGTTTTTCGGGGTGCAGATGATCCAAAGAATAGACATTTGATGGAACTTGAAGGAGCGCAGGAGAGACTAAGTCTGTTTGACACTAGTACAAAAAGGGGCTTAAACAACACCACTTAGACGACACAAAAAAAAACAACGCTGTCTAAGTTCACTTAGACGGCGCTCCCGCGTAGCGCCGTCTAAGTTACACTTAGACGGCGCGCCCGTGTGGCGATGTCTAAGTGAATATCTTAGACGGCGCCCAAACGAGTGTCGTTTAAGTGTATAAGGTGAGTTTATATAGACCAACGTACAGTGCCTCCTTCGTTATTTTTCCTATTGCTCATCCCCTTCCCTGGCCTCAATCCGCAACAACATCACATATACCAACCTCTCTAGCCCCCATCCCCCTTCTGTCCCCTGCCTCATCACAGACCAACCACCACACCATCTCAATCGATCCCTTCCCTCAATCCGCAACAACATTTGTCCAACTAAAAATCAATTAAACCCAATTAAACCCTCATCTCCCGAATTCCGACCACCACCCATCTTTTTCCGACCACCAGCCTCATCGTCTTCGTCACATCTCAAAGGTCCGACTCATCTTACTGTCGTCGTCGTAGGTTAAAATCATATTTAATTCTACTATTAGTTTTGATTCGAATACGATATTTGACAATTTTGACAATTGAAATTAAATATGACAATTTATTGGGCTCAAGTGAGTAATAAATTTTGAAATTTTTTTAACTGATTGTAAATGATTATTTGTTCTACTTAATCAGAGGTGTAGCTTGGTAGGAGCAGTCATACAAATTAAAATGTTTTCTCAAAAATTATTTAGTTCGGGCCTCCAATTCATTGTAATTATCATTTTTGTTTCTCAGGTTGATATTTTATTATTAATAATTACAAGTTCCAATAAAATAGTCATATGTACATAATTTTAAAGAAAATTCAATAGTGGATTATCAAATTTTTGTTTATTTGAATGTGGATGAAATAATGGCGAAAGGTTGGCAGGGGAAAATGAAAGTGTGCTGAAAATAGCATGTTGTTGTTTATTACTGGAATTCTCTGACTTTGACAATAGTGGGGGAAGGTTTAGGTGATGCTTGATTGAGCATCATTTTATTGTTTATTGTCTTAATTACGAATATATTAACTAACATAATGGTCAGTTTTCAGTAGTGCTGTTGTTAATCGAGCTTGAGGTATTTCATTGTTCGATGTTCTGTTCACCATTATTGTCATCTTTCAAAGTATTATTTCAAACTCATGTTTTATTATTAAGTCCAAACTATAGTAATATAATTTAACTTACCCACTCAAATATTCTTAGTCCCCGCCCAGAAGTCTACTCGTCAATCGTCAACCCCCGCGCACAAGTCTCCGGCGATTCCACAATTAAGCCTAAGGCGATTCCACGTACAGGGCTCTGTCGATTCCGCGCACAGGTCTCCGTCAATTTCAAGTATGATTTCACTATTTTTATTAACCATAATTTTGTTAATCCTAATTTGTTTACTAATTTTGTTAATCCTAATTTGTGTTCACATTATTTGCTTTATTATTGGGTTTTGATTATTAAAATCAATTATCTACAAAATTGAGTGTTTTGCATATGTTCAGGTTATTAAAATCAAAATACTTACAAAATTGAGTGTACTATAGTTGTGATATAATTGTTTGGCTGCAAGAAGGCTCTTGAGCGTGGTGGTTAAGTTCTTTAGGCATTGCTAACTACATGTTTGATAAAATGCCTCATCAAGTATTTGAGATGCTTATGCTATAAAAATTGAAGCCTTTTACTTATTTGTATATAACTTTTATAGATAAATATATAGAAGTTAATTTAGCTGGACGAATACGCAGCTTTGTTGGTTATTATTTTCTTTGTTTCTATTTTTATATTTATGTTTGTTGAGTATATTTATAATAAAATAAGTTGAAAGGCTTCAATTTGATATATAACTTAAGGTTCAGGCTCACTGTATGCTTCCAAATTTCAGAATTTGCAAAAATATTGTCTAGTTTTAATTTGTGTAAGGTTAACTTTTTATTTATTTTGAACTAAGTACTTTTATATGCGTTTTAGATGTTAATTATGGACAAAAGTTGGATGTTTGCTGATCGTTTGTCTAAGGAATATGAAATTGGTGTGAGGGCGTTCATTAACAATGCTGTTAAACATGCTAAATACAAAGATTGTATTGCTTGTCCTTGTTGTAAGTGTGTAAATCTTAGCATGGTGGACAAATATGTATTAGAGGACCATTTGATGCGTATTGGGATAAATCAAATGTATACTTGTTGGACTAAGCATGGTGAGAGTAATGTTGAGTCAGGATGTAGTGAGACTAATTTTGGGCATAAAGATAGTGTTAACAGAGATATTGGGAGTGACAATATTCCGATGGTGTTAGAGGAGGAACTGATGGATCGTCCTGAACCGTTAGAGAGGTTAAAAAATGATGCAAATCAACCTTTATGGGATGGATGTACTAAGTTCACGAAATTAGATGCAGTTTTAACATTATTCAATTGTAAAGCTACTCATGGACTGACCGATGCATGTTTCACTGACATACTTAGTAAGGTCAGTGATATGATGCCCGATGGTAATATATTACCCCGGAGAACATATGATGCCAAACAAATCCTTAATGCAATTGGTCTGAAAAAAGAAAGGATACATGCGTGTGTTAATGATTGTATCTTATTTAGAAAGGAACATGCATCATTAAATGAGTGTCCAGTTTGTAATGCCCAACGTTATAAGAAAGGGGGAGCTGTACCAGCTAAGGTGATGTACTATTTCCCACTTATTCCCAGACTTAGACGTATGTACAGAAGCGCAGACTATGCAAAACAGTTGACATGGCATGCAGATGAGAGAATAAAAGATGGTAAACTCAGACATCCATCCGATGCACGTCAGTGGAAGAAATTCGATGATATGTATCCTGATTTTGCAATGGAACCAAGAAATTTACGGTTGGTATTATCTGCTGATGGAATGAATCCTCATGGAGTCCAAAGTACCTCACATAGTACCTGGCCAGTTGTTATGGCTGTGTATAATTTACCACCAGAGCTTTGCATGAAACGAAAGTACATGATGCTTACTATGTTAATATCGGGACCCAAACAACCAGGGAATGATATCGATGTGTACTTAGCACCTTTGATTGAAGATTTGAAGTTATTGTGGGAAGAGGGTGTGGAAGTATATGATGGGTTCAGAAAAGAGAATTTTAATTTAAGGGCCATGTTATTTGGAACAGTTAATGACTTTCCAGCTTATGGGAATTTATCTGGGTACAGTGTAAAAGGCCAAAATGCATGCCCAAAATGTGAAGACCACACTGACTATTTGCGATTGCAATATAGTAAGAAAGAAGTTTATATGGGGCATCGTCGATTTTTGCCAGATAAACATGAATTTAGGGAAGCAGCCTCAATGTTTGATGGAAAATGTGAGACTCGTGGACCTCCTCCAGTTTTAACGGGCCAAGATGTATTTGGGAAAGTAAAGGATTTGCAAACTAAGTTGGGCAAAGAAAACTCTAAGTTAGTTCCTTCTAAAGGTTGGAAAAAATGCTCAATTTTTTGGGAGTTGACTTATTGGAAGGATTTATCCGTGAGACACTTCATAGATGTAATGCATCAACAGAAAAATGTAACTGAAAGTTTTCTTGGTACGTTGTTGGGTGTAAAAGGAAAAACCAAAGATACCGTAAATTCGAGGTTGGACTTGGTTCAATTAGGGATAAGAGACGAGTTACAACCTGTGAAAGATGGGACAAAAACATATTGTGCACCTGCGGCTCATACCCTTAGAGTGAATGAGAAGAGAGTTTTTTGCAAATTTTTGAAATCAGTGAAAGTTCCCGAGGGTTACTCTTCAAATATAAAGAGCCTCGTTTCAATGAAAGATTTGAAGATGCAGAATTTAAAGTCACATGATTGTCATGTCCTAATAGAGAATTTTATTCCTGTGGCAATACGTTCTATTTTGCCGAAGGAGGTACGGGTCACAATAACAAAATTGTGTTTCTTTTATAAAAGCATTTGTAGTAAGGTAATTGATCCTAATAAGTTAACCAAGCTACAAGATGAAGTGGTAGAGATTCTTTGTGAGCTGGAAATGTATTTCCCGCCGTCGTTTTTTGATATTATGGTGCATTTGACTGTCCATCTGATTGAAGAGATAGTGGAGTGTGGGCCACCACAATTGAGATGGATGTATCCTTTTGAGCGATATATGAAAGTCCTTAAGGGGTATGTAAAAAATAGATGTCGACCAGAGGGTTGTATTGCCGAAAATTACTTAATGGAAGAAGCTATAGAATTTTGCTCAGAGTATTTGTCAAATGTGGAGAACATAGGCTTGCCTCGACCTCGTAATATTGGAAGGGCGGAGGGTGAGGGAATTTCTGGGAAACAATTGACACTTATTGATAGAATACGGTTAGAGCAAGCACATCTTTATGTGCTACGTAACACAGATGAGGTTGGTTTTTATGTTGACATGCATAAAGAATTACTTGAAGAAGATTATCCTATGAAGGGGGAGACATGGAGATCAAAAGAACACAATCGCACATTTGTGAGTTGGTTTGGGAATTATGTAGAAGCACAGTTGACTGAAAGTGTTGACTCTGTTTCTGAGACAATTAAATGGTTATCAAGAGGTCCGCAAATGCAAGTATTTTCTTACAATTCTTACATCATTAATGGACATTTGTTCTACACTAAAGATCATGATAAGAAGAGTACAACACAAAACAGTGGAGTCACACTTATGTCCGAGACTCTTTGTATCTCTAGTGCAAAAGATGTGAATCCAATTTACGCTAATATAAGATTTTATGGAGTAATTGATCAAATATGGGAGTTAGATTATGTTAGCTTTCGAGTTCCTGTCTTTAGTTGTACGTGGGTACAAAATAATAATGGTGTAGAGATTGATGACTTGGGATTTGTAAGAGTAGATTTCAGTAAGACCGGTTCAAAGGACGACTCATTTATATTAGCTTCACAAGCTTCACAAGTTTTTTATGTTAATGATCCGGTGAGGGAGAAGATAGTATGTGATTCTAGTCTCTTGCCGTTCATGTATATGTATATTTTAAATGTATATATGTATATGTATATGTATATTTTAAGTGTAACAAATGTTTTATATATAGATCGATGTAATTGAAAATGAGCCACCAGCGAAGCAAAGATGGATTGTTTGGAGGGTAGCAAGAGTCGACAAAAATGGTAACATTGTTGACAAAGATGTACAAGAAGTAGTGGATGAAGGAGTAAGTGTTATACTATTTGCAAGCTTATTACCGATTTATAAGGGTCATGTTTTATACTATTACCAAGCTTATTACTTACTACTTTTTTCCCAGAATTCCATAGCTGAGACTTTGACACAGGAGGAATTGATGAACCGCGGACCGGATGATGTCTTAGCGAAGGCCTTTGCGAAGAGCTCAGTGAAAGAGTACCATGGACGAGTTCTCACTGCGGGTTCTGGTGTCACAAAAAAAAGTTACTTTAAAAAGAGGCGTGAGCGATCATCTGACGCAGAGTTTAATCAAATGAAGGATAAACTAGCTAAAATGGAACAGATAGTTACAAAATTATTGGAGGACAAGCACGAAATGCGGCGAGAAGACGATGATATGGATATCACTCCAGTCCGAAGAAGCGAGAAAGGTAGTTGCCCACCTTCAAACCAAATCCCAGAGGTACACAATTCCTAAACCAAATCCCAGAGATAGAAATTTCCTCTTTTCTCTTTAAAGTTCAGACAGAATTTTAGCTAGAAAGAAACAAATATATGAAGCGCCAGAATTTTAGCTAGAAAATCATTTATATTAATAAGGTATAAGTAACATAGACCATAAAATGTCAAGGAACAAAGGAAGTAGAGAATGCTTATCTATCTATAAATAGATACATTACTGATAAAACTATAGAGTGCAAGACAAAATGAAACACACAACTCGTTGGGACAAGCTTGGTCGCCTTTTGACTCTGTATAGTTTCCTTTTTCCAGGGTGAAAGCATATGTGATTTGTTTGTCAACTCTCCTACTTATGCAAAAGTTGGATGGGGATTAGTATATAGGGAACAAGGACAAAGAGTACATAATGTAATTATAAGTTCTCATGAAGTAAGAGTTTGTCTGAAGGAGGTTTTTGTTGGTCATGAGAAGACTCCGTTGCCCATAAAAAATGCAGCAGCTGATATTTATACAGTTGAAGAAGCAAAAGGGACCTATGTTGTGTGGCCAACATCATTAGTGTCCTCACGAAATAAGGTAAAATTATCATTAAGTTTTTATTTATAATTGGTATGTTTTAAGTTGTATGTATATAACTCTGAAATGGTGAATATTGTATTAGGGGTTTGAAGCTCCAAATAAGAACAAGTCTGTTGAGCAGTCTATTACTAAATGTCCAAAGAAGAAACCAGTTTATCCTCGTCCAGATGACTTTGACCCTGTTGCTTCTCGTCATATGTGTCTGTCTTATACTCAGAGTATGCATTGCGAGTCCATTCCAGTTCCAATGTCTGAGCCATTTTGGAATTGTGCTTTTACCGATCATGTCTCTATAGAAAACATTCAAGAAGTTTTGGAGCTAGGTTGGTTAAGTGCTACAAACATAAGTATATATATCAGGTAATGATACAGTTCATCTTATTATTAAGTCAATCGTAGATGCTACAAACATAAGTATATAGTTTCCTGACTTCTAATTTTTTTATTGAAGGTACTTGTGTGATAGTTTGTTGATTCATGAGGAGGGCGATGGACATTCTACATCAAGTAAATACTCATTCACATCACCCCAAGTGATAAAAGGACATACTCATATCGTAGATGCACTTCAAAAGCATGCTAACCAAGACCACCTCGTCATTATTCCTTTTAATCTGGAGTAAGCACGCCATACTCTTAACACTTACAAAATTATATTTTAACTTATATATTGTAATAATTTCATTATCTTATATATAACTTATATTCATAATTGTGTAGACATCATTGGATTTTGGTTGCCATTAATACCATGACTGAACATGTATATTATATGGATCCGCTTCGAGTACACCATAGTCATAAAGACCGTAAGCAGTTGGCATTCACAATCACAAGGTACTAACCTTATTATCGCTTCAATATATACATAGTACTATAATGTTGAATCAATTATAAAAGGATTCTTTGTTTACAATCTATTAGCGCCTTGACTGCTTATCGGGCAACAAAAGTGGATAGCAATGGAGGTAGGAGCAGGGTTGTTAGGCCAATTCAGTGGTACGACATAGTGGTATGTATAATTATCTTTTTATTTGATTATGTATATGGCATGTCCATTTATTTTATATAAGCTTTAGTTGTGCTTTAGGATTCCGTGTTGCAATCTGAGTGTATATAAAGTTCAGGATTATATACTAGTGTTGTTGTTTTGCAGTGCCCAAAGCAGGATCTCGAAAGAGGTTATTGCGCATACTACATCTGTTTATTTATTGAAGATATCCTAGAGTCGGGGACAACTAATGTTCCGGCCGCGGTTAGTAACCACATCTTACTTAGAAGATCACAATAATAAATTTAACAAGTGTATTAACTAACTAAGTTATTATGTTGTTTTTCTTATTTTCAGTATTTTAAGAAACGACGCTGCGATACCTTTCCTGATGATCGAATTGAGCATGTCCAAAAGGAATGGTGTGGCTACTTCTATAATATGTTTCTAAAGGATAAAGTAGCCCGTCGTAGGTAGCTAGATATGCTTATGTTGGTTAATTACATTATCACTTAATAGTAATATACATTGTTTGGAATGTATGAATAGTTTTAATCATTCGATTGTAAAATGTGAATGAATATATTAATGCAATGGTACTTTTGGTTTCTCGATATGGATATCGTTTCGTGAATGAATTGTGTATAACGCTGGAAAATATGGATTTTCGTGAATGAATTGTGTATAAAACAGAAAACAGGATGGTTTTGGCTGAAATAATATAAAAAATTAATTTAAAAAAAAAAAAGAGCTTAGACGGCGCTCAATGAAGCGCCGTCTAATATAGAACTTAGACGGCGCGCCCGTGTGGCGCCGTCTAAGTTATATCTTAGACAGCGCTCATTTTGGCGCCGTCTAAGACTTAGACGGCGCTCAGCGGGAGCGCCGTCTAAGGCACTTTCACTTAGACAGCATCGTTCATAACAGCGTTTTTTGATGCCGTCTAAGGCCTTTTTTGAGCGCCGTCTAAGCCCTTTTTTGTACTAGTGTGAGGCAGATCTAGTTGATTATGAGAGCTTACGTGAAGCCATCAATGGGTGTCATGGTGTTTTCCATACTGCTTCACCTATGACTGATGATCCGGTATGTTTATATGTTAATATTAATTCCTATATATTTATACTTTACTATGGATTATTACTACTTTTTCCCCGATTGAGTATATTTTATGATGTATATTCAGGAACAAATTAAATGCTGGAACCGGCAATGAAAGGGGCCGAAAATGTCATAACCGCTGCGGCGGAAGCTAAAGTCCGGCGAGTGGTGATGACATCATCAATTGGGGCAGTTTACATGGACCCCAATCGACACATTGATAAAGAAGTGGACGAAACTTGTTGGAGTGATCTTGATTTTTGCAAGAACACTAAGGTGCTTTTACTACCTTATTTTACTAGCTTGTCACTTTAGTACTAACTCCTCTTTTGACGGATACGTTATATTTTTGACGAAAATATAAGGTCCGTGCAAATGTTCCTGATATTGAAGGAAAGTCTACACTTTAGTTTCTCTTTTGACACAAAAAAGACTTAATTGCACCTTTTCAATTTAGTCGCTTTTTCCACAAAAAATTAACGTCTCAATCGAAAGAGGGTAAAGTGCAACTTTTACGTCAATACCAGAGATCATTTGCGTATACCGTCCTTTTACAAGGACTAAATAGAAACTTGTACATATTATATGAGACTATTTCGACAATTTTCTCTACTTTTATTCATATGAATCATTATTATTCACTAATTATATTGGTTGGTAACATTAATTTGAAGTTAATTCAACATATTATTAATTTTTTATATTGTGTAAAAACTAATCGTACCTAATTATGTGGAATGTGGGTATAGAACTGGTATTGCTATGGGAAGACAGTGGGAGAGAAGGCAGCATGGGATAAGGCAAAGGAAAAAGGAGTGGATCTTGTTGTCATAAACCCTGTTTTAGTGCTTGGTCCACTACTACAACCCATAGCGAATGCTAGTGTAGTGCATATTCTCAAGTACCTTACAGGCTCAGCTAAGACATATGTCAATGCCGTCCAGGTTTATGTCGATGTTCGAGATGTCGCACTCGCTCACATTCTTCTCTTCGAGACCCCGTCTGCCTCCGGCCGCTACCTTTGCGCCGAAAAAGCCCTCCATCGGGGTGAAGTCGTCGACATTCTCGCCAAATTCTTTCCCGAATACCCGTTACCTACCAAGTAAGTTCGATTAAAAACAAGTGATCTATTCGTATTAATACACAACTGATAAGGGTTTTTGGAAGTGAGATAACTAGCATTCATGTTTTTTATTCACATATGTTTAATTTGTGGATAATAAAATGAGATAATAATTGTCAATTTGGTCCGAGATAATGGGATGAAGTTATACTCTAGTCTCAAAAATGGCACATGTATTGCGATATAGTCCCTAAAAATAATAATAATTTTAAAATATTGCAGGTGTTCCAATGAAACAAAGCCAAGAGCAAAACCTTACAAGTTTTCGAAGCAAAAGCTGAAGGACTTGGGATTTGAGTTCACTCCTGTTAAACAAGTCATGTATGATACTGTAAAATCCTTGCAAGAAAATGGCATTTTACCTCTCCCAAAGCCAATTGATGAAGCAATTCGGTCGTCATAATTGTGATCAAAGTTGTGAATAACGTTTGGCGAATCTCATTCCTAGTTGAGTGCTTTATTAAGTGTAGTGGACATTTGAATATTACTCCCTAAGTTTGTTTTTAGTTGTCATTTTAGTCTAATTTTTTATATGTTAAAATAGTTGTCCGTCTAACATAGTAAATTGTAATTCTACTTTTCCAATGCATATTTTGCATACTTTTTCTATTTAAATTATTAATAATCCAATGATATGGTTTCAATCAATTGTCATTTTATATTTTCGATGTATTATTTGACTACTTTTTTTTAATTCATGTAAAAATGATTATAACGACTACTAAAATAAAGCAGGGAATAGTTTCATTTAAGGAGCACTAAATGAAAGTACCCCCTTCATCGCAAATTATTTTGTCACTTTATATTTTGGAAGTCAAACTTTAAAAATTTTGACCATGAGTTCTTACATGAGTTATGTCCATCTCCATTTGCCCGCTTTGGTTTTCTTCCCTCATTTTTTGGATGTGAAATAACCAATTTGCTCCTAAAAAGTCAACAATTGGCTCATTACAGACTTATCGAAAAAGTTAACGGAGTAAGTGTCATGAGATCATATTTAGAAGGCTAGTGAATGGTGAATGAGGTGAATTACACACCAACATTGATGAAAGAAAACGGTGGTTTGTTTTGGTTGACATACTACAGCCGGTTAGCTCTTCCCGAATATTGAACAATAGTTTCTACTCGAATCTGACTCGATTATGAATCAAACGATTAAACTAGTTCGTTTGTTCGAATCGAGTTACAAGTCGGGCGTGCATCCAATTTGAGACTCGCACTCCACAGTGACAATTTAGAACAAGTAACTTGCCCCATCTTCAAATAACCTTAATTCTTCCCCAACAACCTAAGCTCAAAATTCATTAAAATCTAAGAAAATGTCTTCTTTACTTCTAAATTCAACTGCAATTTCATCATCTCCATTTCTCCATCACCAAGTAAGTTTCACTTGCTTCATATTCCCATAGAAGTTCCAAAAAATATTGTGTATTTTTAGTTTTGCTGGCTTGACTTTTATAATTTTGAATTCAAATGTTTAATGTTTATTAGTATACTATCTGGTATAATATACAGCTAAGATAGTATCTTGAACATGTTCTAGTGTTTATATGATAATTTTGATTCATACCGAAGTTGTGTATCAATAAATACACCAAAGATCATTAATTTGGACCATTGAGAAAACAAAATAGACGATGTTTATGGTATAGAGGAAGTATTTGGTGAAACGTATGCAAAATATAGTATGTTGGAAACTATTTTAGTGTTAACATGATGAATGATTCAAGTCAAGGTTATATGTGTCAATTAAATGCCTAAAGTTTGTTAATTTTGGGAATTCAAAATCGAATTCCGACTATATTCTTGGGTACTAGGTGTTAGTATTGATTTGCTTGTGACTATTTGATTCAGTGGAATTTGAATCAAGCTAGTTTGGTACGAGGTAAAATGTTGTTGCCAGGTTCATCACTGTCACTGAATTCTTGTACTAAGATAAAAAAGAGACATGGATTCTGCATCAGAGCTTTCGCTTTCGATCCCGTCCAAGAGGGCATCCTTCGAGAAGCATGCAAGGTTAATATAATCTTCTTTGCTCTTGTATTAATTATTAGAAGAATAAGATACAATGTTGATGCAAATTGCTGCAATTTTTGGCACCTTGTTTACTAAAATTACAAAAAAGGTGTTAAAAGGTGCCATTTTGTTTCCATCCAACTCCTATTAGGCCTCCATTTTCCAAGTATAGAGGAATGGTAGGATAGCAGTTTAAGATGTTGAGATGGTACGGTGCAATTAACTCTTGGTTATGGAATTTTAGTGAACATGTATCAGATGTGTAGTTATTCGCATCCGATCACCCAAAATATATTAGATCATCTTAACAGAGTCGTGGAGGGGTAACATATTTACAACCAAATAAAACAGTCTACTACCCTTTGATCTAAAGATTTCGGAGTGATATGACAAACGATAAGTTGCAACACAATCTAAAAACAGTATCTCTTAGTCTTAACAATCTGAATCATGCAAGTAGGGTAAAGTGAAGTAGTAAATAGAAAAACTGATCTTTATTATGCTTACATTAACTTGCCACAGGAAGTACCTGCCTCGCTTTACATGCTAGCTGATACGGGTATTGAAGATTGGTTTGGGGGCCTCCTTTTTTCAGCAGGTCAACAAGCAAATGAAGCTGTTCAAATCCAGTTATCAGCACTTAGTTTTTCTAGGTTTGAGCCTAACAAAAATTCAGGTTATGCTTTGCATATCAACACTTCATACCAAATGGCCTGCTTAAGAGTTTGAATGTGTTCGGTGCAGTTTAGCTGTTATATTTTCAGCAGGACTGGTGACTAGCCTTTCACCATGTACATTAAGTGTGCTGCCACTTACCCTTGGTTACATTGGTGAGATATATCTTGCGGTTCTTATATTGAAATTTAATTTTTCAATCATGTATTCTTTCAGGCTTCATTCTTACGTTGTTGTGAACTTGTTAAAATCATGTAGGGGCATTTGGATCTGGAAAAAGCAAAACTGAGGTATGTTTTTTCAGAAGGTCCTCTAAATGGTTGTCTACATGTAATGTACAAAGTATCTTCTTTATTTTACTTATTAGTTTTTATTCTCCCCAATCACATAAAACATTATCTATTGGGTAGGTCATTGGAAACTCAATTTCCTTTGCACTGGGATTGGCTACTACATTGGCATTACTAGGAGTTGCAGCTTCATTTGCTGGAAAGGCATATGGGCAGGTTGGACAAGGATTGCCCTTGGCTGCGTCAGGTTTAGCAATCATTATGGGTCTAAATCTATTGGAGGTAGTTAATCTATTGATCAATTTTGTTTTTTGAAGTCTTATTGTTATACTCCCTACAAGATTATTGTCCTACAAGATTACTGCACTACATTAACATGCCCTAAAACTGATGCCTTCGAAGAGGCATTCTGATGGTATTCAATCTTAAAGAGTACATCATAAATATTACTCCCACACCTAATATCACTTATGCCACTTGAAGCATGAACCAGCATGCCTGATATCATGAATATATATTTCATTGATAATGCATATCATGCTGATTATTTTTTTATCTCCTAGATAAGCCTTTTCGTTGCTTATAATTCAGGTGATAGAGATACAACTTCCTTCGTTCTTCAACAATTTTGATCCGCGGGCAGCTGCTGCTAATTTCCCGTCAAGTAATGTGTTAATCATCTTAGGAGTAGATTTTGATGCGAGACTTGTTACTACCAACTTTTCCTTCATGGATTTTGATGACTGAATTTAGCATTGACATGGTACGAATTAAATGTGTAGGTGTACAAGCCTATTTGGCGGGGTTAACATTCGCATTAGCTGCTTCCCCTTGCAGTACACCTGTACTGGCAAGCATACTTGGATATGTAGCTGCCTCAAAAGTACTCATATTTTTAGCTTTGTGTCTTGTTCTTTCTGCCAAATTTATCACACTTTTTTCTTTCTCTTCCTTTCTATTGCCGATCTACATGTAAATGTTTACGTGGGCACCTTCTTCTGATTTTCCCATCATGTAATATGCAATATGTTCACTTTATGGGTGTAGCTTGATGTCAGACTTATTACGATCAAGTTTCACTGTGAGAAATGTCCAAATAATTTGTGTTTCAGGATGAGGAAACTGGCCAAAACTCATCGTTAATTCTAGAACTAACTTTACTTATTTTTGTCCTATCTAATGTACGTCCCTTGAACAGGATCCAATTGTTGGGGGCAGCTTGTTGTTGACATACACAACTGGTTATGTAGCTCCTCTACTTCTTGCTGCTTCCTTTGCTGGAGCTTTGCAGGTAAAAAGGCATATAATCTCGTTCTTCTTCTTTATTGTCATATGCTACATCCATAAGGTGTACGGTCTTTAGAGTTTCCAAAATTGAGTCTCTTGTAAGGTGCTCCCTCCGTTTCAAAATAAAAAATTGTCTAGGAAGAATTTACTTTTTCATAATATTTGATTGTTTAGGAATTCAATGTACTTTTCTACTAATCTTTTTCATTTTTTACCCTAATAATTGCTTTTACTTTTGAGGGTCATTATCTATATTATGGGAATAATAGTTATCTTTCTTGATCCTTAATAAAGAACTTTTTGGCTAGATGATCAAATATTTGGAAATAGAGGGAGTATATTTCACTCATTATTCTTGCTTCCAAATGCTTTCTTTAAGTTTTTGTAAAAGGTAATCCTTGCGATGAAGAGACTAGGGTATCTTACTAGTTACTACTCATCCTGTGTGGATGAATATGTTTAGCTTGCATGTGCTCAATGTGTTTAATTATCTGCAGAGCCTGCTTTCATTCCGCAAGTACTCAGCATGGATTAATCCGATCAGGTAGTTCCTTTTTCCAAACTCTAAAGCAAAGTGGCCATAAATTCTGAAATAAGCGCTTTATCTTTGGAGCACGTACAGAGAATTTAAAACTTCAAATATGTCAAAAAGAAGGTTACATCCTCCTCTTGCTTAAACTACTCATATTTGATGATCCAAATTGAAGAGCTAAACTACTCTGCATATGATGAAACATGCCTTAATAAGTTCTTCTTTTAAGCCACGTGCACATGTGGGCTGAAATGGATAAGAAATATTTGAATAGTGTTTTTGAAGTCGATAAACAAATATGATCACTGCTAAAGATGGGCCATTAAAGTGTGACTTTTGACAAACATGCATCTACATCGAAGTTCGAACTGGTTCCTCTGAAAGTTTTTACTGGTTTGGCATCTGATATTTGCTTTGTTCGACTTTTGGTGGCAGTGGTTCGCTGCTTTTAGGTGGTGGTATTTATACTCTGCTTGACAAGCTCTACCCCACATCGATGGTAATGTGAGAACCGATAGGCAAGAGTTGATGATCGACATTAATGTATATGAATCAAGCAGTCTCGATGGAATGGAACTTTTCATAGTCAGAGTAAACAAGCTTGCAGAATTACAGATACTGAGACAGATAAGTGTATCACTTGCCAGCCAAATATCTATTTGTACAAATGATGGTAAAATAGAGAGATCACCTTAAATTGCTGTAGTTGTATGTCAAAAAACGAAACATAATTCCAAGTTAATACATAATCTTGTACAAATGTGTTGTTGATAAATTTTTCTTTAGCCTCTCACATGTTCAGTAGTATGAAAACATTATCAATGTATTAAAAAAATTATAAATAATGCAATAAAGTAATTAAGAATATTGTGTGTTCATTGCTAATAACAGCATATGCTAATTTTTGGAGGGGTTGTCTTATGATACCCCCAGAAAAAAAAAAGAAGTAATTAAACAGGCTTGCAGAGTTGCAATAAATGATGTTCGGTTTTGTCCTTAGAGAGTTCTTTTATCTTGAATGCGTGTTTTATGCATTTGATAATATACCAAAAAAAAAATTTCATGAACCCAATGCACGTATAATGTGTTGGAAATAATATACCGACAACATGCATGGTACATTCGATACATTTTGTCAACCAATTGATCATGTATTGCTTCTTTGTTAAGCACATCAAATTAAATAACAACATGTGTTTAGTGACTTGTTTTTCACATTTTTTTTAGTAGCATGTGTTTTTTTTGTAATACTGGTTTGATTTCAACAATGTTTTGGTGTTATTATAATTTATCAAAGAATGTCTTAAGTTAAAGGCTTAAATTCTGACAGGCCCCTGAACTTTGCTCATCTGGTCAATTTGGCCCCTGAAGTTTGAAAATAGGTCTACTTGCCCCCTGAACTATCCTAACTGGTCATTTTGGCCATTTTCACCTTAAAATGAAGGGTAAAATAGGCATACAACAATAATAGGCATTACGAGTCAATTTATAATAGACAAAGTAATAAAAAAAATTTAAAATAATTAAAAAGTAATATAAAATTAATATTAAATTATTAAATAATAATAAACCACCACCCATCCCACCCTAAAACCGTTCACCATTGATAGAACCTGCACGAGAAGACCACCCTAGCCCCAACCCCGTTCACTAAATGACTATTTTGTCCTTCATGAAAAGTTAAAATTTGTTAATTTGCCCCTGAACAGTTATGAAAATGGCCAAAATGACCAGTTGTGAAAGTTCAGGGGGCAAGTAGACCTATTTTCAAACTTCAGGGGCCAAATTGACCAGATGATCAAAGTTCAGGGGCCTGTCGGAATTTAAGCCTAAGTTAAATTAGGTGACCAAATTATAGTTTTTAACAAACATTATTAATCTTTAATGTCATTTGTCTTAATTATAATGAACTCAGTACAAAAGAATAAAGATGACTATGATATTGATTGCACAACTTGATAAATATCTAAAGTCTAGACCATAAAGCATGAAGGGGACCAGCTATAAGGAAAATAAGATGAGCATGGTTATGAGAGTAAAAAAAGCAGTGCTTCAAATAGACAGAACCACACCCTTTTACGAAAGTGAAGACATGAAGAAGTGAGCATTCAAGAGAATCCTATGCAATGTAAATTCATAGGGCATCCGGTAAAAACTATTTCCACGGCGTGAATACACATGGTATACATTCATTAACGGGATCGAGCGTATATCCCATGTATTTGGTATCTTTATAGTATTAAAAAACTGAATAACAGAACGCGTGTTGACGTTGTGGTTTTGATGCCGTAAAAATATATATCATCAAATATAGTGGTAGATCTTGTTTTAATATAAAAAAAAATTATATGTACATGACTAATTGGGTTTCATTTGAACAAAAAGACAGATCACAATAACACTCATCTAATTACATTACATAACAAGGCTCCTACAGAAGAATTTGTATCCTCTTAAGTTGCCTTCAGTACGGCTTGAAATGAGAGCAAAATTAGAATTTATCCACTGCTCTTCAATTTCCTTCTTGACTTGCTAACTGACTTGGACGGTGGAGAAGGCGAAAACTCGAAAGGGAGAGAAGGAAGCTCCATTTCCCCTTTCAATATCTTAACAATGTCGCCAATGTCTGGCCTCAACTCAGGCATCTTCTGTATACAACCAAGCGCCAAATTGATGCACAAGCTCGCCTGATCTTTGTTGTAATCGTGTTTAAGTTTCTCATCAACGAGTTCTAGTATATTTCCAGATTGAGCTAATTGTCTAGACCAGCTTATTAAGTTTGCTTTCTCAAGTTTCATTGGGGAGGATAGGACATGTAATGGCCTTCTACCTGAGACAATAACAAGGATCAGAACTCCTAGACTATATATGTCAGTTTTCTCCATTAAATAGCCACATCCTCCGCATTCTGGTGCGATGTAGCAGAGCGTCCCTCTCATGCTTGTAGTGCTACTTAGCTCCCGACTAAAGAGGTCTCCACTCCACATATCGCTACCAAATGAAGGGGAGTTCTTTTTCTTGCAACCCCTCCTAAAACTAAATTCCCTATCTTGATCATTGATGTTTCGGCCCTCTAAACACGGCTTCTTTCTTTTGAACTGAAAATGCTTTGCCAAACTAAAATGTGGTATCGTCATTCTTTTCTTGAACTTGCATTCGAGGGTTTTAGCCTTTACACTCTTACTCTTCTTGCTTAGCTCATCAAAGTGCTCCTCTCTCCACCACTCTTGTATCTTCCTCTGCTTCTTATTACACATTTCCCACCGTGATTTACCCTTGTCAACGCCCTCATTAAGACCATCAAATACAGGATTTGCAAAACGAGTTTCATTTATTTCCTCTAATTTATCCAACGGCGTTGAACTATCCAAGTTGGACTTCTCTGGAGAACATTTCAAGTCTTCGTTCCAATCTGCAGCGGGTGAAGCGTAAATTTGGCTGCCAATCCACTCCATGACATAATCTTTGCTACACAATTCACCACTACCATCTTGCCTCCACCACCAATCTTTACCCCATTGCTTAGCACCGTAAGTACAATTATCATCATACCGATGATCAATACTACTCGGCTCTTCATCACAGTTCCCTAACTTCTTCCAATCCTCCACACCATTTTCAACGCTCAAAAGACCCTTCCCATTCACGACACGCTTCCCCTTGTGATCACTCTCGTTCACAGCATATCCATTACAATGCAAAGAACTCAATACTTGGTTTTTCACATTGTGAGATGTTACTAATTTACCGTTATTCGAGGAAGAAGAGGCATGTAAGGCAAAAGCAAAATCGACCTCATCATGACTCTCCATAGGAGACTTCGGTGTACTAAAACCCGGGGTCTCCCCTTCCCCTCCAACAATCCCTAAGTTCCCCGAAAGGTCCTGACTTTTCCATAAATCCTGACTCTTCCCTAAATCTTGGCTATACATATCAACACCAAACTCTCCTTCAAGCTTCAATCTCGCTAACCCAAAATCCGAAAGCTTCCCTCT
This sequence comes from Echium plantagineum, assembly GCA_003412495.2. NCBI lineage: Eukaryota > Viridiplantae > Streptophyta > Magnoliopsida > Boraginales > Boraginaceae > Echium > Echium plantagineum. The sequence continues at coordinate 118,743 of QFAX02000261.1, read as the reverse complement.
ATAATCCAAATCTAGAAGAACATTACTAGGCTTAACATCCCCATGTATCACAGGTGGATCACATTCAAGGTGCAAAAACTCCAAAGCCTTGGCAACATCAAGAACGATATCGAACCTTTTAGACCAATCCAAACTCTCATTCGACTCAGAAAACAAAGATTCTTGCAAACTCTTATTAGGCATATACTCATACACCACAAATCTTTTGGTTTTCTCTACGCAATACCCGAAAAGACATACAATATGTGGAGATCTTTTTATCCCACCAAGTATTCTTAGCTCACTCTGAAACTCCCCTTCACTTTGAATCGAATTCGAATCAAGAAGTTTGATAGCTACTAACTTACCATCTCTAAGCACCCCTTTGAAAACAGAACCAGACCCTCCTTTACCTATTACATTACATGCATTAAAACCATTGGTGGCAGTTTTAAGGTCCTTGTAAGAGAATCTTTGAAGCTTAACAAGATGGGATGTGGAATCAAAAGGGCTTGTTCTTGATCTTTGAACTAAACTATACCAAACATAGTAGAGAAGATAAAGGATAGCAAATAATATTATTAGTGAAGTAAAAGAAGTGATAGTGAGAAAGATTACAGTTGTTTTGGATCTTGAAGATGAAGCTTCATTCAATACTCTTGAAGGCATTATGCTTCTTGGATTAAGATTTGTGGAAGTTTGTTGAGTATAAAAATCACAAGTGCTAAATGGAAGTGGACAAAGAAAATTCTTTTGAGTGATTGTTGAAAACTGAAAAGTGGAAACATCGAGTCCTGTTATTCTTGGCTTTACAGTTGTACAATCATATATGAATATATATTTAGCCCAATGATTTTTGGACGCCATTTCTTGATTATTGTGTTCCCACTTATTTATAATTTTTCATCAACTTTTGTATTCTTACTATAATTGAAGTATCATTATCACTTGATGTGATGTAAGAAATCATTGGTCTATATTTAAAGGTGAATATAATTTATTAACACATAATTTGAACATGACATATAAGGCGAATGGGTAACACTATTCATATATAGTGTTTTATTTTAGGATGAAATTATTATTTTGTCCCAATTTAACTTTTTCATCTATTACACTTTCAAATAGAGGAAGATAAAATTGTAATCTCACTCCCAAAAGCACTATGGTGGCTTTGGCAATATTTTTTGCTATAGCATTTTGGAAGCGCTATCTATGACATAAGTGGTATCTTAGCTTTTTATTATTTATTAAATTTGGATTTTTTTTATTTATTTTATTTTACAAGCACTATCATAACATCAATTTATATAGCGCGTGCGTTAAAAAAGAGCTATTTAAGTGGTGTTATTTAAGGTGATATTTGTACTAGTGATTACATTGGATTGAATATAATACTGATGGAGTAGATATTATTGAATATGGTACGACACTTGAAATTTTAAAATTGAATATACAATACAAGTGTAACATAGTATGTCGCACAAAAGTGTAATAAATAATTCAAAATAAATTTTATCTAGAAAATAAGTTTAAAACCAAAAAATAAAATACACGTAATGGTCTTACTTACCCAAATATATGAGAGTGTGACACAAACAGCAAACTATAGTATGAGTACCCTGAATCTAGTGTGAAACTAATGGTCTTGTGATGTTTACTTTGTTACTAAGGATTTGATATCCCTAGAACAGCCATGTAGTTTAATACTTTAATTAATTAATGTAAATGCATACCTTTGAGAGTTGAAAGTTAATAGATGAAGATTAAAAAAGTGGTTGAAATGGGGTGGGGACCTTTGTTTGCTTTGACTAAAAGAGGAAGCATTTTGTAGGTTAGTGGACGAATATTTTAGAGGGAAAAGTAAAAGATGGGGTGATTCTTTTGGCCATTAATCATGATAGGGGAAAATGAAACGGTGCTATATATGGTGATTGGTGATTGGTGATTGGTGATTGGTGGGTCACATAACACCAAATTATTTTTCATCTTTATACATTCTTACTTTCTTAGTTTGGATTCGGTGTGCCGTGAAAAAAGGAAGAAGTTTAAGCAATTCTTTTATAAGAATCACAAGGAATGAAGATCATTTGTACTCCTTTCGTCCCATTATCTAAGAGCTATATATCAAAAATATAAATCTCATTTTAAGTATTCATTTTACTTAATGAAGTAAGAAAAGTTGGAAAGAAAACTAAATTTGTGAGAGAAATTTGAATTTTACTCAAACTTTATGCAAAAGTAAATAGTTATTAGATAAAGGGAGGAAGGAAGTAACACTTTTTTGCGATATTCTATGTTATATTTCTATTGTTTGGCTATTTTATAAATCTTACTTCTATTGTTTGGCTATTTCATAAATCTTTCAAACATATTACTTTAACGTAAGATCTTCATAATGTTATTTACTACTCCCTCCATCCCTTTTTGTTAGGGCCATTTCATTTGGCACAAATATTTAGGAAAATTCAAATTCATCTCACAATCTATAATTTCCCTCCACTTTTTTAAACTAAATGGGAACCAATTAAGGGATTTCTATTTTGGGAAAGTTTCCCTATCAATTAGGGATGGAGGGAGTACTTTACTACAATTTAGTATGCAAGAAACTATTATTGGCAAAGAAAATGCCACTATAAAAGAAACCGAAAATATTATTAATTTATTATGTACCACTTACGAGGAAGAGATCTCATAAATGGAAATTTTATTTGACTTCAAAATGTGACACTGTAGATATAAAATAATTAAAAAATAGTATTATTATGTACCATAAAAGATTGAGAGATGCACATCAGTACTAGAATTCATCATTTGAGATACCTTTGGTTATGGTTCGAATTATGGGCTCTAGGACAGTTATTTGAGCCTTGCGATTGTCTGCCTCTTGTTTTAGTTTGTAATTGTGATTCATCAATCTTTTACTTTTGACTTTTGAGTTCCTTAAGAGGTATAGGCTTCAATGGCTATATCTTGGATTTTGGACTTGTATGTTGCAAGGACGGACCTAAGGCCTAGCGGGTACGGCCCTCCCTAGGTTTCTTGGTATCGTTATATTTTTGTGATATATATAATAAAAATTGTAATAAAAGTAAGTGAAAGTGTAGCTTAATTGGTTAAATCATTTCTTTAAATGGTAGAGGTCGCCCCTGCCATATTGTCCTCTTCATCCATTCTTGGATTCTCTCATTTTGTGTCCCTTCATATGCAGTCTGAACATCCTCCCTTTCAGTTTTAGTAAGAATGTTTATGTGAGCAGTGATGAGTTTGAATAAATTGACGTTAAAATGAAATGGAAGTAGTAATAAACTTGAATGCTACAATATTTATCATTTGATTAACGTTAATAATTATCTACCACAAAATGTGAAATGAATATGCAACTAGTTAGCTATAAATGAGCATATGATTATAAAAAATTACAGTACAAATCTGACACTCCTCAAGTACACCAACTACTCCATAATTGATTACCCTGCGGCAGCATCTGTGGACAGCCAAAGGCGCAATCGACAACCATCAAAAGTCAAAACTAGTGTATTAGCTGTATGCATTCCAACAGGCTCGATCACTTCGAAACTTGATATTGGATCGTCAAGCCTCTAACAAAGCATTACTTTAAAGGAATGGCAATCGAGATGTTGCAAATAGTACAATACATATGTATGCCTCTGCTGCTTCCTAGGTTGCTTTTCAATTTCAGAGAACAGCCACAGATTCAAATTCTGGGAGAACAAACTAACGCCAACAACAGTTACAATGCTATCCTTTTGTGCGTTTGAATCCAAACCAAATCTCATAATGATTGAAGAGCAAACTATCATGTGTGAACTTTCCTATATACTCAAGCCCCAGAGAACTGAGCTTCTTCGTGCATTCTTCTCCCCCCAACCGCGAACAGAACTTGATATTGTGGGACACGAATATTCGACCATCAAAAGGCTTCAATCTCTCTGCTAATCTCTCTAATCCAACCCAAACAAGATTATCCGGTATGTGCAAAAACACAGCACTAGCATATATCAGGTCATACATGGTTCCCGATCCAAATTTACTGAAATCCATATCTTCTCCTCTGACAATAAGAGGCCGTTTAGTTAATAAACCTTGGGATGGAAGCTCGTACCGGAAAGCAGCCATGAGAGAGAGTTCATCCCTCTCAAGGCAATGGAAGAGGCCTGGATTCAAGAACCGAATAAAATGTAAGCCAACACGAAGTGTCCCACAGCCAATCTCTAGCACTCGCGAATCTGGTCTTAATTTTGCAGCCTCTGCGAGGAACTCAAACACATCGCGACCACCGGCCCATGGTTCACCGTAATTGCTATGGTGCTGTTCTACTAACAGCTCGCCAGGACAAGGAAGAGCAGTGTGGTTGCTAGCTTCTTGGTCTTCATAGTGAGATATGCCCTTGAACCTGATAGGTATGAGGTTTTGGTCAGAACTCTCGGGATGATTTAAAAGTTAACCGAAGACACATGAACTATTACACAGCTGGAAGTTATCCTAGAATTTAGATACCATTGACTAACCACAGCCTAGAGATGGAAAACATTAAAGCGGAAGAACTGTCAAAAAATTAACCAATCAATCTATGAAGTTGTATCCGATGACATGCCACACATAAGAGATTAAACACTGCTAACCCCAGGCAAAAAAAACCCAATTGTTTGCTTAATTATCAGGTAGTGAAGCTCAACAACACATTTCAGTCTCCACTGTTATAAGGAGCAACTCGAACTCAAACCCATTCGTCTAGCTATCAACATTAACCGCTGTGGAAGTTTTAAGTCCGAAATTCAAAAACTTTTTTTTTTTGTAAATTAGCGATGAGGTGAGTTTCGAACCCAGGACCTTCTGGTCACTGGCAAAAGCCTTTTCCACTAGGCTATTCGATTAACTCGAAATTCACAAACTTGATACATCAAAAATATGCACACGAAGTGCACCTCCGCAAAAATAGAGCCGTGGCACTATCAAACTAAGTTAGAATTGATACTTAAAAGAAACTCATGGTGGCCTCTGACTTATAATTCCAAAGTACAACTTTTATCCTATCCCCTCAGATTTTAGTACACTTACAATTAAAATTTAAGAACTTTGATCTCAATGTATGCCTATTTCAATGTAATATAATAGTTTTAGCAATATTCCACTTAATTTGCCTCGATGCACTTTGATTTCAGTACGTCTAAATAAAATCCTAAAACATACAAGTCAATTCAGCTTAATTACCCTCACCAGGTTCACCTCGATTCAGTTTAATCCAATCATCTCAATTTTCAATCTCAATCGCAACCATCTATTTCATTTTGCTCAGATCCGAATATATTTCTACTGAGATCTACTAACAGAAATAGTAAGAACATGAAATAAACATGGTAACGTACTGAAGTAGATCTTGGAGTTGTTTCTCTCGAGTACGAGGATTAATCCCTTTGCGAAGCACATTATCTGCCATGTGGAGCCCATTCGCTTGAATCTGAGTCTTGGCCCACTCAACATCTTCCAGACGAGTGGTGGCGGTGATGGGTGTGTTGGGGGCGGCGCAAGTGCAGGGTGGTGGTGATGGAGGAGAAGAGAAGAGGACGGAGAGGGAGACGAGGAAGATGGCGGCGGCGGAGACGAGGATGATGAGGAGGGGGACTGATATCACCACCCCTTTTGATAATATCGCCATTGTAATCAGATAGTTGCAAGCACTTGTATTTCCAATCGATCAAATTGCAATCAACAACATCATAACTACACTCTCACTATGATTCAGCTATTTGTACTCCTGAGCGGTTATACACTAGATGACTAGAATAGAGATATTCTTGTATGAAATGACTATTTTGCCCCTTTCACTTGCAAGTGGAGTAAGAGAGGACAGTTAAGTTGGTGCTAAAATTGTCATTTCATTATTCAATTAACTCACGCCAGAATATCACGATTAAATGGCTCAACTATCTTTCGTCGTAATTTAGCAAGATGAGTTTCCAATTAAGACTTTCTCATCACTAAAAAGAGCTTTTTGCACTATTTTGTTCAATTAACTCACAAAAGGCCATTTTCAAAATCTAAATGTAAATATATGTGATAAAATTGATGTGTGAAAAGAAATTTCGAGAAAAATTGAGGTAGCAGTCCAAAAAAACATTTTACACTCCAATAATTGAAAAAGGTTCAAAGAGTCCGTTGAAAAAACCCTTCTTTCGAGATGCTCATTAGCTAATGTGGTCAATAAGTTAGGTTGTTGCCCGAGCATAAGCTCTATCTTTAGCTTGGTTGAGTGAGGTTCGATGCAAGGTTGAAGATGATGTTTTTTATATAATTAATTAAAATTGAATATTTTAATAATTTGAGTTAGATTATGAAGTATGGTTAGTATTTGAGCTCTCATTACTTTTTTAAATTCAAATTTAAAGTATTTATCTTTTTATATAATTATTTGATTCTTAAATTTGACGCTTATACATAAATTAATAACACTTGATTTGAAGTAGTTGAGTGGCACTTTAAGTGTGAAGTTGTGGTACATAAATGAAAGAAAGTGCAAAAGGTGTTTCTGATTAGATAATACTTCATCCATTTTAAAATGTTTGGCCCATTTGAGTTTTTATAATTTTCGAGAATGATTTAAAACGTAAATATTTAATTTTATAATTAATAAAAATTATAAAATGTTGATATTTTAAAATAAATTGTGAAACAAATTTAACAAGGTCTCACATGACTAAATTATTTCTCATCGATTAATGAAATTCATGGTCAAATTTTTAAAATTTGACATAAAAATAAATAAATAACCAAACATTTTGAGATAGAGGGTTATCGCTTTTACAATGTTTAGATAACTTTTTAAAAAAAATAATGAAAATGTATAATTTATTACTTTAAAATGGTACTCCCACCGTCCTTTTATCTAAGCCTTTTTTTCTTAAAATATAAATTATTTCTCATGTTGTATTTTACTAAATAAAAGGAGTAAAAGAAAAGTGGAGATAAATTTGAATTTGTAAAATAAATGAAAAGATTTATTAGCAAAATTAAATGATCTTTTTTAGGTAGTAAGTAAAATAATGGCCTAAAAATAATGGAAGGAGTATTCAGCTTCTGCTATTCTATATTTTTCTTTGAGTAACGGCAAACTCTTCATCTCATCTTTAATCTTTGGATTCCCATTCATCTTCTGAATCTCTTCTTTCTACTTCAGGTTTGTGTATTTCTGTCCCAAAACTTTGTCCAGTTTACATCAGCTTAAATGATGTTTGTTAAAATCCACAACTGAAGAATTGATTGTTTAGTTGTATGATTTGATAAATTGTTGTTGATTTGCGTAAAGATTTGACTTTCAGTTTATTGAATCGATAAAATTAGTTCTCAAGTAAATTGAAGCAGTTATAGAAACAATAATGTTAAGTATATGCTTTAATCACTGTGATTTTTCTTGAATATTCGTAAAGATTTGATTTTTACTAACATAAGTTGATAAGTTGGGGCTGGAGTTGAATGATCTGAAAAAACCATGTTGGTTATTCAGCACTTTTAGTTGAAACTAACTGTGAGTGTTTGTAAATCTAGTATACAAGTAGAAAATAAGTGTCAAGAGATGAACTTTAAGATCAATTTGTAGTTGTATATCCTTTCACTTGCGTAATGGGCTGTAGGATAGCTGCTCGAGTAATTAGTGAAAGCTTTGAGATGGGCGTATATCTTGTTGGGGTGTGCTGGATCTCTTTTCCTTGGACGAGAACACACGACAATTTTGTAGTCGTTTGAATTAGTGTTTTCTTTAGATGTAAAGGTTTTGGATTTTGGTGAATTTTGGTGAGGTGTGAGTACCCCTTCCCCCCCCCCCCCCCCCTACTTTGTTCAAGCCAGTGATTGGAAACTAATAATTTTGCAGTGAAGACATGAGAATAACGTGTATCAACCATTTTGGGGTCTTGTTTTGTTGGACTATAGGTTCGAGTGTTTACTTAAACCTATGGTGTTGTGTTTCTTGGGTCATAGTAACAATATGAGGTAGCCTTATCATTTGTTTAAGCTCAGTATTTGCGAACTTCACGAAACATCTGACTGGAAGTTAATATCATGAAGATTGTTGATATATAATCAATAAGTGCGTCTCTGATTGATAATATGTTCCAGTCAGATTCAACAATGATATTTCCTTGGAATTGAAAGAGTTTCTTTTCGTATTTTGTTGAATTAGTCTATATTGTTTCATTATCGTTAGTCTGTTTTATAAATTTGTATGCTTTTGCAGAGGGAAAAGTGCAAAACAGAACTCAAGAGTTGTAATTATCTCAGTGACTTTTATGTAGAATCGATTGTTCATTCTTTTTGGCAAGGCGCCCGTGGTTGTTGCTGAATGTTCTGTTAGTTAAGAAGCCTGAAAAAAATGGTATATGGAAAAATGAACTCCTCACATGTGAGTGATGGTTGTTCATCAGTTTTACAAACATATTAATAAGATGGAGAAAGACAACTTACCCACCGCCTATGATACGGGGCCGGGAGAGTGTTCACCTGGTGAAAAAGCATCTGACACATATGATGTGTCATTATGTAGTGTAGACAAAGATGCTGGCCTCTCAACTTGTCGTGTGTGTCAATGCGTTGAATCTGATAGAAGGGGTGATATAGCCTTGGGATTCCTTGGCATTTCTGTTCCAGAAGAAGATGCAGTTAAAAATATTGATGAAAGAAAATTTGATGAAAAGGTTGTCACCAAAGATATTGAAGGTGGATCCTGCGACATGGTGAATTTCCAAAAGAGATCTGAGTTGGTTGAATTTATCAGCCCAAGTGGTGAAGTTTTTCTTTGCCATGGCGATTTAGAAACAGGGGTTGATCACGATCAAGACAAACTCATAGAGCTTGGATGTTCTTGCAAAAATGATCTTTCATTTGTACATTATTCTTGTGCCCTTAAATGGTTTGTGAACCATGGATCCACTGTTTGTGAAATATGCGGCCGTGTTGCTAAAAATATTAAAACATCAGACTTTAACAAAGTCTTGAGTTCCCTGAAGGAGTATGAAGTGCTGAGAGAGAAGACAGCAAATGGAGAAACCAACTTCGCAAATTTACCTGCAGGCTCAGGTGTCGATCCTGATGCCCTTGCTGCTATACGTAGGCAAAGACTAAGCGAAATTTCACTCTGGTTTATCCCTCACAATGCCAGCAATAATGCTACATTTTCACAAATCGTTAGTGAACCAGATGCAGCTTCTAGTGTTGTTTTAGAAGAAGCTACTCTAGCCCATAATAATGCAACCAAGTGGGCTGTGGAGGCCACTGGGATCCTTCTGGCTACAGGATTGCTGACTGTTACCCTTGCATGGCTTATTGCTCCTCACGTTGGAAAGGTCAGATCTATAAATTGAAATAGTGCATCTATTTTTAAGTTTGATCAGTACATGCTAAAGGTGGTATTATGATGCAGTTCTGCATGTATACAGAACTTCACTTTGTTGTACTTGTCGTTATTCTTTGTGGTCTTGTGCTTCTTATTCTCATCTGGCTATTACTATTTCATCTTCCAATAATATTCTTGTCTGCAGACAACTGCCAAAAATGGTCTGCATTTTCTTCTTGGAGGAGTGTGTGCTTTAACAGTTGTAATTTTCTTCCGATTTGTAAGTCGATTCCTGACACCTCCTCACTGGTGGTTACTCTATGCATTTTATTATACACACATACTTCTGCACTCGCTTCTTGATGTTATTAGTAGATCGTAGTATTGTCTGCAATCTGTTAGCACACATATGAGACTTAGTTGATGTTGTGGTTATTTGTATATTCAAGTTATATCCTGTGGCAATATGTGGCACCATATTCCAGGGGCAGACCTCGGGGGAAGGAAGGGGGGGGGGGGTGCCTCCCCCTTTTCGGTATCGTTATATTCCATATGCCATTTTTCGATTTTTTAACTTATTATATAATAAAAAGTGTAAAGTAAACCAGGTGGAAGTGTAGGTTATAGTTGGTTAGATCATTCCTTTAAAAGGTAGAGGTCATGGGTTCCAACCCCGCCCCTATATGATTTTTCTCAAAGTTGCCCCCCCCCCCCCTATTTTCATCCTAGTTTTGCCCCTGCCATATTCCCGAATGATCAGGAGCATATTCTCCCCGTGGCAGATTGATTTGCTTGCGATTGTCACTATTGACCATTTACTTCAGTCTTGTTTGGCAGTTTCATCCATATTTCCTGTCCCCAGCAGTTTAGTGGTTAATGATAATTCTATACTTTACACCTGCAGTTTGTGCTGACAAGGATTAAGTATGGACCAGCACGATACTGGGCGATCTTGTTTGTGTTCTGGTTCCTTGTATTCGGTATTTGGGCATCAAGAACACACAACTCTCATGGAACTTGAACTTTCCTCATGCGTTATTCGTATTCAAGCAATGTACTTGAAAACTAGGTGATCATATATATGAGTAATATGACCATCTTTGGCTCAAATGAGATCTCGTGTTTCATTCAGTAATAATGTTCCATGTAAATTTTGTTGTTATGTAATAAGCTCCCCATTCATTTTTCCCTTGTGATTTTGGCATATGCTCCTTAATAGGTGATATGGAATTTTGAAGTTCATTATCGTGCAATGCTTTGTTTGACCCGACACCATGTATCGCGCACATTGTTGTAGTTATTCGATTCAATGCATGATGCACAAAAAGATGTGAATGCTCATTTGTGCATGATAACTGTTTAGAATTTGAAAAATGTGAAGGATCACTTTCCTAGATAACAGGTTTTTTCGAGTCCTCCCCGCCATCCCCTTCTGCACACAACAAGAAGTCTGATGATCATTGCCAGTTTGCCATGCGGAAATGAAGGGAGCGTGGCCCTCATGCACGCGTGGTGCGTGATTTTTGTTTGATTTTTCCAATCTTACACTCGCGTAATCTCAACCATAGGATCAAAAATAACTAAAAAGTGGAAGATCTAATGGTTTATATTATGCAAGGAAAGAACATATACTCAAGAAATCTCCACAATGTTTATTGGCAATTTGGTATGCAGATAATTATGCAAGGAATAAAAAGGAGAAACAGAGAGCATAATGCAAAAGAATTACTTTTTACTGTATCCACAAGAATTGTATAGAGCTGTATTTTAATGACAACAACTCAGAATTCAAAGAAGTATATTTGAGTATATTCAACCAAATCTGCAACTTAAGATATTATATACAACATTGGAATATTGTGATTCTTTTTCTTTTTTCCCTTTCCTCTAGAGATATCATCAAGACATATATGGCAATGATCTGGAGTAAATCATGTGGAAATATGTTGCCAGCTACAGTCAAGAGATTGATGGAAACAATGGATTCATGTCGAGACCTGAATCCCCAAAACTACCAGGATCGGCATGCTTCACTCTGCCAACGTATCTAATATGCCGCAGCAACCTCGCCAGGAAGGTATTATGGCATATTGTTGAACTATCACATACAATCGCCACATGTTTTCGGGCTCTTGTTATGGCAACATTCATTCTTCTGCTGTCTCCTAGGAAACCAACTGCACCTAAGTTGTTTGAGCGTACCTAAAAACAAGAAAGAGGAGATGAATACTAATATCTAGAAAAAGGGATGCAGTCTAAGACCCACACTCAAGTAATGAAGATGAGCAGGGACATGTGTATTTCAACATAATAAGCGGACGATTACTTTTGAGTATTAACACAAGAAAAATTGTAAGGAACCATTTCTAGGTTAATATTGCAAGGTTATGTTGCTAACAGTAATCATTTAGTTTTACACTTCATATATCTATGAATAATAGGTTCCCAACGAGAAGTGCGTGCAAGAGGAAGATAGAGATTCTAGATATATTAATCAGGATTGCAGATTAGAAAATAACTATAACATGTTTGAAGAAACAAAAGATATTTGGCGAGATATGAAAAGAACACCCAGAAAATTTCTTGCAGGTGACTTTCACAGGAGAAATAAGAAACAAACTAATATCAACTGTTACATAATTAAATAGTCAAGTTGGTAAGAGGATGAATGCACAATGCCAAGGGGAATATTACCATTGATATGATCACTGCATCCGCTTCACGACCTTGGAAACTATCAATGGTCGCAACCTCAACTCCTACTGCTTCGGAGAACTCATCAAGCCTGTCCCTCAATAGTTGAACTTGAGCAACATAAGGAGATTGCACTGCAATGGCTGCTGGGCTAACACCTGCGTCAAAAACTTAGTGTTGGAGGATCTTCTAATCAACTATTAAGTGCCCACGTTAATATGTATAACCCATTTGGTTACTGGTATTGGGTAAAACTCAGTAGAATCATAAGGACTCGTAAACTTAAAAAATCCTCAATCCCTCGCATGAAGAATGTCTACTTCACATTTTTTTTCATTTCCCATAACCTGTCATTTGACCACCTTTAACTAATGTTTAAATATTCTCTCTTAAATTTTTCAAAAAGTCAACTATTCAATCTTTATCGAGTACTAAAGCAGCATAATACAAATTTTTATCCTGGGAATAAATAAACTGGTACTATAACAACAAGATGCTACAGTTCTTATGAATAGGCTAGCGCCTAAGAGGGGTAAGGAGGAATTCTGATAGTATGCAGCTTTACCCCTGCAGTAACAAGAAGGCTGTTTGCGAACTGACCCAAGCGTGAAATGCAAACACTCTCAAATACTTCACAATTGATAAGAAGCGTAGGTAATGCTATGAGTCAATTTGATTTATTCCAATACATCCAAGAGCCAGAGAATGTATAATCTTTGACTCCGTAAGACATGGAAATAAGGAAGCAGGTAATGTATATATAGAAAACACTCATCTAAGCACCGCAGATAAAAGGGACACGAAAAAAAGGGAGAACAGATGGACTGGTAAACCAACCTGACAGAATTTTAAAATGAGATCAATAGTAGAAAAATAAGACTACATAACCATGCAAACTCCAAAAAAAGCGAAGCGAAACAAAGAAGATGCATTTTTTACGTTGTTAAGGGATGGAGGTAACACTAGCCTACCTTATAGTACATCAAGATAAAATAAATCTACTGAAGAATAAATGACATACTATTGAAACCGAAAATATTCAGTCCCCTTACCCCTTACGGAATTCAAAATGACACATACCCTTTAGTCACCCTCACCCACCCCTGGCCTGATTGTCTGAATTAGGATCCTGGACTAAGCTTGTCAAGTAACTATGCATGTATAAGGACATGAGAACAAAAAATAGAGGATGCGTACCAGCATAAATTAAAGAAAAGACATGTTGTACAACTATGTCAGCTTCTCCTTCATTGTAATAGGACCCTGTACCAGCCGGGTCCAAGTGTTCTTCACATCCAATAGACAAACTGCCGAACGGCATTCTTGTATCAAGCAACAGTAACGGACACCTGGTTATCCAGGTAGGCTGTAGAAAAGATAAACGATGTAAATGCAGTACACTTGGATTGATGTAATTAAAAAAAGCTGAAAACTTTCTGAGGAAAGATGTACAAAAGGCAATTGTTTAGCAATTCACCAAACTTTTGGCATCTTCTCAGATGATTGCATTAGTATGATAGAGTTACTAACCTGCAAATCTCTTCCTGATAATGATTTACGTAACTTTTATTTATAATTTTCTCAATAATTACTTTATATGGTCAACCAAGAGAAGTCAAAGAACTAGCTCTTGGCAGAATTATGCTTAGCTCCAAGCGTAAGGTCATGTTGCATGTGGGAATATGATTAGGAAAATAGCACCAGAACTGGATATCGAGTTACTAAGTGTAAAAGGACTAGATAATAAAAAAGACTGCAGAAGGGATTTGATGAACTCTTCGATACCAACTTAAATCTTATATCATCTCCTGCACTTGTGTTAAGTGCTCCTATAAATCTAAAAACATTTTTCACTCTAATGTAACATCAAAGAGTGAGATAGGTGCTATATGCTTCTAACAAGATATTAATTGGCTCTCTACCTAACATTTGTGTCCTTCATCAAGTCAAGTCGCTCCATCATCATAGCATAAATGGCATTACGCTATTAAAAGGATAATACATACCTTGACAAATGGAGAATTTACAAGAAGATGAGAAGCAACAGTAGGCGAGGACTTCAATGCATCATCATACATCTCCCTTGACGCCCAGCTAGCAATTGCCTCATTCATCCTGTATTGCACCGACAACTTTGTTGAAAGAAGGCCTTCATGTAACATTGCTGCTCTTTCTAGAAGGGATATTCCAAGACCACCTTCCAAGGCCTTCCTTGATAAAATAACTGGAGCAAGCTGGCACTGGTCCCCAGCAAGAATGCAACGCTTTCCTAACAATATTGGTATCCAAGAAGCAGGTTCAATGGCTTGAGCTGCTTCATCTATAATAACCAAATCAAACGGAGCCATCCGTCTAATTAGTGGATCGGCAGCTCCAGTGTTCGTGGCAAGCACAACGTCAGCATTTGACAAAACCTCTTTCACAACTTCCTTCTCCTTTCTCTTTATTTCCTTTCCCAATTGTTTTAGAAGTTGACGTATGCCAGCAGCTAAAGAATCATCCTTCAGACAATATCTCAGGTCCCTTCTCAGATCTGCCTTCTTTCTCTCTATCTCTTCGAGAAAGTCACCAAGTTCGGCATTGACAATTTCAGCTAAAGATTTTGAAGCTACTGCAGGTGAGATTCGGGCAGGGTTTCCAACACGGACAATATCAAGGCCAGTGCTGGACAATTTCTCAACAATATTATCCACAGCTGCATTTGTAGGAGCTGTCACAAGGACCTTCTCTCCCTGCCTAACTGCAAGTTCAATTAGTTCTTTCAGCATCCCTGTTTTTCCAGTGCCTGGAGGTCCTTCCACAACTAGTACTGGTCGATTTTTATTCAAACCTAGTGAAATAGCCTTTTTTTGAGACATATCATATGGCTTCCCTTCCAGTAACCCAGTCAATTCCACTTCATCAAATTTTGCAAAATGGTTCTCCTCCAACCAGGAAATGTCTTCCTTATCACCAAAGAGCGTAGCCACAACTGCAATCGATGGATTTTTCTTCTGCAACCCCTTCTTCTGGAGCATCATTAAGGCTTCACAATTGCGCTATAAATAAACAATAAAATATTAACAAGGTCAGACAGGAAGCTCCTCAGCATGCAGATTCAGATATATGTTCAATAATTGGTACGTGATATGTAAATATGATTTTCAACCCTTGAATGAAGAAACTTCTAGGCGATGCCTCATAACACTCTTTCTTTCTCCTCTTTCAATTTTTAGCCAGGGGCTTAGATAGTTCACAATTAAAGGAAAATAAGAACAAAATTACATAAAGATGGAAAGCCATTATCCTTTGAGAGGACAATAGAATAACCAGCTGGAGATATTACTTATTGACTTCACAGTTACTCTTTATGATGGCAACTGCCACTCATAATATATGCAGAAATGTGAAACGCAACGATTTTACAGTCATTGGCATTTAAGTATGTTGTTCTTGGTAGAAGCAACAAAGAGAAATATCCAAATAGTTGTGTAACTTTTCTATTGTAAATAGTAGTGTAAAAATTATTAAAAATATGAGCTCCCTCCATCCAAAAATCTGTGGTTCTTTTGCTTATTGAGAAATAAATTCGGGACACGTTAAAGAAATTTATATATTTGCTATAAAAAATATATGAGTACCTCATATGTAAGTGCATCAGCCAATCCATAGATACGATCAAGGCGCACGTTTTTCCCGAAGAGCATGGAAAAAGTAGGATTACCATACCGAGATTCCAAGGCAACACATATGCTACATCCATCCTCCCCTAGGCTATTAACGAATCCTTGCATACAAGAAGTTGCACCTGCACCACGGCTGTCACATACTCTCACACAAACCATGTCTCCTGGAGAAAGTGTAGTAGGAGGCAATCTATGGTTTCCCTCCACTTTGAACAGAACCAGATGCATTCCACCCAATCCTATAGCCACAGATAAACTACGTATTAAAGAGAGATAACACCAAAGCTACTTTTTGTTGTATTATTTGTCGACATATCACTTATAAAGTTAAAAAACCCATCTAACCTGTAGACGTATTTACAGCACTAAGATTGCAAATAGTATCACAAAGCTCTTGCTCAGCCTGAGCATGGCTCACCAGGAACTCAGATGGCTTCGGTGACTCAAGAGTACTATCAGGTGTTGGAACAGCATCAAGTTCCTGCTGAGTAAACTCAAGTTCAGAATCCCTTTCTATACGGAGAAGTTCTGACATATGTTTGGTGAAATCATCTATCCTGTTCTGGATTGACCTGACTTTCTCTGAGTCCATTCCGAGGACCCCAGGTACAGACTTTCTCGGGGTTGTCTTTCTTGCAATCTCCTTGTGTTGTGCTGAGGGAAAAAGATATTAGCAACATAACAAACTTCAGCATATGAAATAGCAAAGCAGTTGGCAACACCTGAATTTGCTAGTTCTTTAAGAAGCTTCCATGACTCAGTTTGCTGCCACTCTTGATCAGATGATTCTTTGCAGGAGTCTTGGAGAACATCCTTTAGTTCCCGTTGGAAATGATCAAAGAGAGTAGGATAATGAGTACAGGCCTTCAAGCAGATGGCCTCAAGGCCAACGGGCATAGGGACTGCATTAAGATACGGCTGAGCCTGAATCACGAAAGTTACACCAGGGCCCATTTGTTGCTTCAGCTCAGAGAACTCCCCTTGTCTCTCTGCAGTGGCGAACTCCAAAGCCATGGCTTTCATGCCTTGGGATATCCATTTTACAACACATTTGCCCAAATCTCTGCGACCTAATGGATCCCCTTTTTTATTCATAGCCTCAACACTCGAGGACACGTCGTTTTTCTTTTTTGAATCAGAAGATAGTTTCTTAGCTATTTTAACCGTAGCCTTAAGATTCCCACTAGGAGTATTACCAGAATTATAAATATTATTGCTATTGCTATCTTTACCACTTTTAATATACACATTTTTTTGGCTTCTGCTCTTAGATCTGACACCCTTACTTTTACTAGTGCTGCTACTATTTGTTGTTGTACTACAGTTAACAGAACATCGTGGAAAAGGGGATGTCAATGAGCGAGAATCGGAATAGGCCACCCTGTTGCTACAGCCCTTGACCAGAGTGATTGATCTCAGAGAAAAGGCAAAAGAGGAAGAAAAAGATATTGCATTATTTTGTCCTAAAAGGTGGAACCTCAGGGAACTTGGTGGCTTCAGGGCCAAGGTTGAGATACCACCACCACACATTATGCAGGAAGACTCCATCTGACCTTTCTAAAGACAACTAAACTAACGCTTGAACGGGTTCTCAACTGCAAGGCGAGGTTCAAGAGCTATAGTTTAGTCGTACTATATACTTTCGAAGAGGGATATACGACACTTGATTTCCTTATCGCTCCTTAACACCAGAAATCCTTAGTCCCTTCGAATATTGCTCCCGAAACTAGCCCCTCACCACCCACCACCTGCAATTACAATTTTGAGATACAAATGATCAAACATCAGTGAAATGGTATAGTAATGCATTTTTTACCGCCAACTCGATCAACAAGCTAAAAGATGAAATTACACAAATGAACTATTATATTCTACTATACCTACATGATTATATCAATGACCAAAATATTCATTCAATAAAATAAATTGAGATACAAATAATCAAACATCTTTGGAATTGTAAACTTATGCACTTTTACTACAAATTTGTGACATACCTATATGAGCATATCCATGTCCCATATAATAATATATATATCAATGAAAAAAATTCATCTACCAATGTAAATAAAGATTAAGATAATATTATGTTGGAGTGTGAAGTTGTGAACTTTTCCCATGATAAGTGTTAAAACATAACACAAATCTGACCAAATATCATTCAACTGCTGAGATGATCAATTAAAGTAATTTTTAATGGTATGTAAGACCAAGAAGAAAGATGTTTGATATTTTTCTCAGAAATTCCTCTTCATATTGCATATCATATCCTAGGGATGGATCAATAGCTTGGTGGCAGCAGACTCTAGCTTCCATCTAGTTTTCGTTCAACTCTGGTCGGATACAATTCGTCTCATATTTTATTTGTAATATTATATTGATATTTTTATATCTAATTTACAAAAAAGTAACAAAAAGTCATAGCATCTAGTTTAACCACATATCTCTAATTAGTATTTATTGTATTCGTTATTTGCGCTACCGTATTCATACTTTTATCATTAATTTTTGAATTTTTTTCATCTAGCCCCCTGAACTTATTTTATCTTTTCAAATTGACACCTAAAATTTTTATCGTTTCAAATATGCATCTGGACCTCAAATTTGTCACATAAAATTTCATTTTACATTTATTGTGGACTTTTTGTTAGCACAAAGTCAAATTTAAAAAGATATAATAGTTAAACATGGGTCATTCTTAAACAAGTTCAAGTGCCAAGTTTAAGATCTACATGTTTACTTGAAAAGATAAATACTTTAGGTGCCAATTTAATAAGACAAAAGAAGTTCAGGTGGCTAGATGGAAAAAAGACTTAATTTTTGAAAAAATATTAGCATATCATACCCCTCCTACTTTGCTACTCACCGTGTTAACATGGCTAGCCCATACTAAATTTTCAATAACCAAATCTGTCGAGGTGTAGCTAGTCCGCATCTTCACAGACATGTCTATTTCACAGAAACCCTTACGAAAGGCGTAAGGGTAAGAATCTAAATGGTTCTTTTCGGTTTGACAACAAACATTTTCTACTCCATACATAAAAAATAGAAACTAAAAGAGATTTTGACGTCATTTGACATAATTGCTCGAACTATATCATTAGCCATATAGACTTTTTGGCCGATTGCACCTGAACTATGGTTTTTCTTTCTACCTCGTCGTCCTACTATCAGTTCTTTCCTGGGATCTCCTAAACTATCGGTCTATTCTTAGGAGAACCATAAAAGAATGTTTGAATACCTGGTGGGAAGTTGGGGTTACTGAAGATCAGTAGATGCAAACAATAATTTAAACGACTGCAAACATGACAAATAAAAGTTATGTTATTGAAAAGAAACATACAAAAACCAACATAGTACAATAAAAGTAGAGGCTTACACATAAAATGGAAGTTTTAAGATTGTTGCCAAGTTTTCTTGTGGTTCTTCAGACGTGAGTCTATGAAGTTTGGAATATGAATCTTGTGTTTGGAGAGGGTGTTGTATGAATTTATGAGGTGCTGCTCTATCAGTTTACTAAGCACTTGCATAATATTTGAGGTGTCAAAATGAGCCAAGTCACGCTTCAACTGTCACGTCCTGTTCGATGGTAACTACATGCTTTCATACTTTCATTTGGGCTTTTATTTTAACTTTGACCAACGACTCAATTTGCCCCGAAATTTTTAAAATCGATCAATTTATCTTAAATAATACAATTTTATGGAGTTTATCTATTCTTAGTATTAAAATTGATAGATTTGCATTTAAGTGAAGTCAACAATGAGTTAATCGAATAGTCTAATGGAAAAGGCTCTTGCTAGTGACCAGAAAGTCATGGGTTTGAAACTCACCTTATAGCTAATTTATATAAAAAAAAAAAGTGAAGGCAACATTGGTATTCTATATATTTTAGAGTTTTGTGATGATTGTAGGGTAGGGTTGGGTAAGGGATGAGTGTTTATTTAATAACAACTTTACATTATTTAAATTAAGCATAATTATTACTTATAGATGTCATTATCTACATGAGATTTTTTTTCCCCCTCTTTGTCCAAATGGCAAATGAAGAAGAGGCTTCCCAATGGTTTCCTCTTATTTATTGTGTTTTCTTACAAGAATATTTAATTAATTTGTGGTGATAGGGTGAACAGGCAAGCTTACAAACATAAGGAATCCATAGTGTGAATTGATTGGTTGCCTCTGATTCTCTGCCAATTTCGACTACGTGTTCTGTTGCTGTCCGCACTATGCAAATGAACAAAAAAATAACTAACAAAATAAAAATCAATTGAAAAAAATTCGAAAAGCTTATGCTCAAAGTGAGATGCCTCAAATTTTATACTCCTTCCCCATTCCAATTAGGTTTATTTTCTTGTTGTCCCCTTAACTACCACAAAAATTTCAACCTACCCCCTACTATTTTGGTAAGTTTCAATATGCCCATAAACTTTATTTTTTTCATGTTGCCCCCAAAACACCAAATTTAGATGAAATTTCATTTTAAAAGAAAGGAAAACTCGGAATATCATATATATTAAACTGTTGGAATAATTTTTAAAAATAATGAACTAGTGAATTATAAATTAACCCTACCCTTCATCTTCTTCTTCAACCCCCACCCCAACCTACATCACCATCGAGACCCTCAAACCCAATTCTTCATTTCCAACTTCATATACCGTTCTCCAGTAATGAACAAACAATCCGATCTTTCACTACACCCACCTACCTCCACCCTCAACTTCTTATCCTCATCCCCCTCCTGCTCCACCTCCTTCACCTCTACTGTCTTCGCCACCTCCGGCTTCCTCAACAATTGAGAGTCCAGCTCCCCACCCTCAGTTATGGCGGCTGAACTAGTCCTCACTGTAAGTCTGTAACAACAAATTATCCTAAGTCCTAAATTTAATTGAAGATAAGAAAATAAGTAGTCATAAAGAAATATATATTGAATGATTTGGATACAATCTCTATTTAATCCTTTGATTCTACTACACATTACAAGTTAAGGGCCTTCGCAGTTTCTTATTGAACTTGGTTGTTGAATGCTTAAATTTTTGGAGTTTGAATACTTGAATGTTTAAAGTTCGAATAATTGAATATTGGAAGATTCAAAGGCTTGAATATTGATCAATTCAGATGCAGGTTGAATGCTGAGGAAGTGTTCTTCGATTTGTAGAGTTTTTCTCTTCTTCTGCTTTGAATGTAATCTTGCAAATGAAATCTCCTACCCTCAAATGAATAAGAATGCTTTTATTTATAAGCATGCAAATCCATGGGCTTGGGCCTGAAGTTGGACTTGGGTTTTTTAATAATTTTTCTTTAATTTGATTTAAAGAATAATTATAATAAATTATATCTTTTTTATTTGTTAAAAAGACATAATTATATATTAATTATTCCATGTATTTATTTAGGGGAAATAATTATTTATTATGATCACATTTTTCATCTGTCGGGCCATAATTGGGTGATCCGAATTTTCATGCGGCAATTTATAAGTTGGTAATAAACACCACATGTAATCGTTTAACTGGACCATATGATTTATTTAACTAAATTCCAAACCATAATTTATTAACTTGGAGCTTAATTAATTCATTTAATTCGGGTATTATTGAATCAAAATTTCATTATCAACACTCGCGGCCGAGCAGTATCGACGCAACCGCAGAGAAAAAGACAGTGAAACGGAATGGAGAGACAAATAGATTTGATTCTTGTGGTCAAAAAGTATTTGTAAACCATTTAATGCATAGTTTAAAGCCATTAGGCAATCTGGTTTTTGGTGTTTATTATTCTTGTGCTTCACATAACATTGTTGAGTCCAAAAGATGAGTGTTTTTTCCTTCGTTGAATATTTTACGAATTGAGGAGTATTGAATGGAGGGAAGAGTTGGAGTCTAGAAGAGTAAGGAGGAGGAGAGGCTTGGTTTTTAAGGATTGAAATAGAGTGTTTGAGCTTTGAGATTTGGAATTAAAGAAACAAAGTTTGTAAAGATAGTGATGGCTTAGGAGTAGTCTGAATGAGGGTGAGTTGTGTTGATTTGAAGGTATGCTATGAAATGATAAACAGGTTCTTGGTTACTGATTGTATTGATGCTTTGTTGTGTGGATGGGGAGGGGTAGAGGGGGACGAAGAAGATGAGAGGTGGAAAGGTAGGGGTTAAAGGAGTTGGGTTAATTTTTAATTTGCAAATTTAGTTATTTGTAAAAAGTGCCCCAAAAATTGAGTATATGTAAACCAAATTTGGGTCAAGCACCACAAACGGAAAGATATTGGATTGAGTTCTTGAAACCCGAGAAACTCGACCAAAACTTGTCAATTATACACTATTATACATAAAATCGCATTTAAACTCGCTATTCTTACATATTAGAAATAATTTTAATTGAATAGTACATTCATTATTTCAGTAGTAATTTACACCTTTTCACATTATTTGACATTCTTATCTTTTCGAGAAGAATATTGATCATAAATTTATTACTATTAGTTATTTATATTAGTACAAAATTTCTATTATTTGATTTGTTTTATAATATTTATAATACATTTCTTTATTATAATATTTTAATTAAAAACTAATAATGTTTGAAGTTTTATCTTGAAAAGCAAAACATGAAAAGCACAAGTGGATTGAGAGAGACTATTGGTGTATTTAGATTGAGGTGAATTTAGGTGAGGGATAAAATTAACATAGGTTATGAGAATATAAATGAATGTAGGTAAATGTAGGTGAAACTATTATAATTTATGTTTGGATACCATTACTCTTTACTAGGTGAAACAATATAATTAATAACTTGAAAAACATGGTTCTAAAATTATAAATTATTGAACTGTCATTTCTATCATTCTCTTTAAATTTACACAAAACACCTTATTTATATTATTTTTATTTGCAAATTAAATGTTATTAAAATAAATATATTCTCGTGAAATTAACAAGTTATTACATATATTAATCATGCAACAAGCAACAAATGAATATGTTGGTCACATACATTACATATTGAAATTGACAAGTTATTAATCCTGGTAATTCTGACAAGTGACAAGTTGTTCTCCATCTCCAAAATTGAAATTGAAAAAAAAGGTGATTTTTTTACCTTTGTCTGGGAACAAGAAGCAAATATTACGCAAGAAATAATATTGATGGCAACCAGCAAATATGAGCATGCAAGAAAGAAAGACGCGACAATATGTATTATATAACGAGAGTATTTTTTGGAGGAAAATAATATTGATAGAGGAAAATATTAATAAAAATATTTATTTATTAATTTATCAATATCCACCGATTTGGGGTGAACCATTTGAGAATGAATGAGAGTGAATGTATTAAACTACATTAACCTAAATTCACCTACATTAATCTTGAATTTCTTTTATTTTTTTCAATTCCAAACGGGGTGAATGATAAATTTCACATAGGTTCACTCCAATTCAAACGGACCATATGGTGTAATTGGAATCTATACTATATTTAATTAAAGTCTCATGTTCTCAACTATTGAACCCCGTGTTTTTATAGAACAAATCAATAAGTGATATGTGTTTATATTAAAAATTAATTATTATTTAACTATTGATCAAGTAGTTTTAACTAATTATATATTTCTGTATATAATATTTATGTATTTATATTCCTTCAAATTTAGATTTCAAGTGTATATAATTTTTATATTATTAATATATATATTTCATTCATATGTTACAAATTTTTTATCAATATCTAATTGATTATGTAAAAAATAATTATGTAAGAAGAATAACTCCGTAGAGTAGTACACGGCCAACAGTGTACAAACGGCTAATTAACTATTAAGCTATCGGGCATAGTTGCAAAATATTGACTCCAACTTGTATATATAATTCCAAGGCCCTACTTTCCAAGGCCCCAACGAACCAGTGAATTTAAGGTTGGATATTCATTCCAACCAATGAATTCAAGGTTGGAATGAATATCCAACCTTAGATTCACTGGTTCGCTATATAATAATGAAAAATTGAATTGTTGTTTAGAACCGAACCAATGAATCTGAGGTTGAGTATTCATTCCAACCTTGAATTCATTGGTTGGAATGAATATCCAACCTTAGATTCATTGGTTCGTTGGGCCTTGGAAAGTAGGGCCTTGGAATTAGTTTTTACCCAACTTTGTGACCTTTTACCCAGAATTTATGGACTATCTTTGGTGATTTCTACTCAGTGTCGGCACACTTTTCTTCAATTCAATCTCATCAAATTTCATTTTCTTCATTTTCGCTCACTTTTCCCTCAATTTAAGTCAACATTCATCTCTACTAAAAGTCAGCTTTCGCAGCCTCATCATGAATCCTCAGTAGTAAGCCTTCTTCTGTTAATTTCCTCTATTGGGTTTTTGTATCTGGATTTATTTTCTTTAGATTGCGTTCAATTTGATGCAGGTTTTAGTTTTATAAATTTATCTGGGGTTTTTGATAAAAATTCTTCCAATTTGTTGCGTATTTTCATTTTAGTTTGTTGGAGAAGATCTGTTTGATTGGCTGATTTTATATAATTTCAAATTGGGTTTGTTAGGAATTCAAATATTGAGTGTTGGTATGATGAATTAAAGTTGGATGAATACATAAAAGAAGTATTTAGACGATTTGTTTGTTTGTTTTACAAGGGTGGGCAAGGAGAGTTGGGGGATGTAGATTCGGTTTGGAGGTCAGAAAGGGAAATGGTGGATCGGAAGAAATCAGAGTTGGTGGTTTATGCATACATCCTCCTCTACATCGCCCTCTCGAGCGCCCAGATCTTCTTCAACAAGGTCTATACCCTTTCCTCTATTCCCTATTCCCTATTCCTGTTGATTGATTTCGATTTTGATTGTGATTTTGATTTCAAATGCAGTGGGTTCTTTCATCCAAGGAAATCAATTTCCCCTATCCTCTTGCTTTGACTCTACTTCACATGCTATTCTCGTCTCTATTATGCTTTTTCCTTACCAAACTCGTTAAGGTACTTTCTGCGCTTAATTCAAACATGTCCAGTAAACTTGTTCCACCTCTCAATCTTCAATCCAAACCTACAGGTTATCAAAATCGAACAAGGGATGACTATGGATATGTGAGTAAATGTTTTATTATTTTAAGTTCAAACCTAGATCATCAATTTCGTTTATGTGATTTGAGTATTTTTTGTGCAGATACCTTTCATCGGTCGTCCCCATTGCTGCAATGTTTGCCATGACCTTGTGGCTTGGAAACACTGCATACCTCTATATATCTGTTTCATTTGCTCAGATGTTGAAGGCTGTAAGTAAGTCATTCAAAACAATCTGCATTCTGGATGATACTTTTGCCAACACTTACATTTGGAAAATCCATTCAATCCAATTTTCTACCAATCCACATTATAGCATTTCACCAATTGCATTAATTAGCTGATCACCTCTTTTCTCAAATGTAAAATGTCTGCAGTGCCCGTGGCTGTTTTTATTCTTGGTGTAGCGGCTGGTCTTGAATTGATGAGCTTCAGAATGCTTCTTATAATGTCGGTCATTAGTTTTGGTGTACTTGTGGCCTCTTACGGGGAAATAACCATAAACTGGATTGGTGTCGTTTATCAAATGGGAGGAGTTGTAGGAGAAGCATTAAGACTCATATTCATGGAAATTTTTGTAAAAAAGAAGGGAGTCAAACTAAATCCCCTCTCTATGATGTACTATGTTAGCCCATGCAGGTCTGTTTTGTTATCCTCAGGCATCTATGGATATTTTAATTTATCACTTCGACACTCTGTATATTGTTAACTCCTCACTCATTTTTTTCCTTTTTTGTTTGTTTACTTGTTTCAGTGCTATTTGCCTATTAATACCTTGGATCTTCTTAGAGAAACCAAAGATGGATGCTCAGCTCTCATGGAGTTTTCATCCTTATATTTTAATTCTAAATTGTCTCTGTACCTTCGCTCTCAATCTCTCAGTTTTCCTTGTCATCTCACATACAAGTGCTCTTACAATTCGTGTGGCTGGAGTTGTCAAGGATTGGGTGGTGGTTCTCTTGTCCGCTCTTCTTTTTGCAGATACGAAGCTTACTCTTATCAACCTTATTGGATATGCCATTGGTAAGCATTAATGCTTTTGGAATGTCTATGCTCTTCTAATTTTTGATTTCTCTAATGTAACAAATAAGATACTGAGTTTACGGTTATCCTGATAACCCCTTGAGAAACAGGAAGACGGTTACAGAACTATAATGAGGTTTAAAGTAATTGCAGTGTTTGCTTCTTCAACTTAAAAAATAAAGTGATGGACTCTGGTCTTAGGTTTACTTTCATATGCAACTTCTTTGTTCGGTCTTTATGTTAATTCAAGGTAGGAGCCAAACTTACTTATGTGTGCAAATCAATAATGTTCCCATGAACATCAAATTTCTTTGCAGCCATCGCGGGAGTAGCAGCATATAACAACCACAAGCTAAAAAGGGAAGCGTCAAAAGTCAGCACGGAAAACTCTTCGGAGTCCTCCTTACCATTAGTTTCATCTTCAATTCCAACAACTAACAATAGATAACACAATGGTTTGAGGGTTCTGTTGATTACATGTCATTTGCTCTAACAATGCCAGTACCATTACTTCCAGAGGATCAGTGCCTTACAACTAAATACTGAGCTGTTATACGAACACATAAATGGTACTTTTTTTTTTTGAGTGGAAGTACTATTTTGTTCCCCTATTTGTAATTGTAGTAATTGATGAAATTTCAATGAAGGGCACAATAATACTTTTACTCTTAACAAAACACTGTTTAGGTGTGTGTATAGTGTTTTTAATGTAATACCATACTTCATCGATTACATGTCACATAGACCATAACTAATACTCCCTCCGTCCCTAAAAGACTGTCACATTTTGACTTTTGGTGGTCAACAAAACACGATTTAAAACATAAATATCTATTATTTTACATGCGACAAAATTATAAAAAGTTAATATTTCAAAAATATATATTGAGACGAATTTAACAAGGTCTCACAAGACTATATTATTTCTTATCGTTTAATGAGAATTCATGATCAAATTTTATAATGTTTGACTAATAAAAGTCAAAATGTGACAATCTTTTAGGGACGGAGGGAGTACTATGAAATTGATTATTACTCCTATAAGCTTAAAGTCGAGATATCTTGATTGGTAAGTCAACCATTTATTAGAAGTTGAGAGAAACAATTCAAACTATCAACGAAACACTGTACGATACGATCAACCCGTCCAACCCAACTAAACCCAAGCCGATTAATGTTGCTAACAAGCCGACTTGAGCTGGTTTTGGCCGAAATCAGATCAAACTGTTAATTAAAGTGGTTCACTCGCAAATCGATTCGTTAATAAACCGGGTTTAATGTTCAATTCGTAAATTGGTTCGAAATAAAATCATGTGACACTTGGTTCGCTAATCCCATCGTATAAAAGCTTAACAAATTGGCTGGTTAATCGGATGGTTGATCGTTGTAATCGTAATCCGTTTTCCACTCACAGTTTTAATAGCTAGCATGTTTGGTAGTATATTTTTTAAAGAGCAAATGGCTTCATTGAACTTGAACGTTTGCTAAAAAACCAAATTCAACTACGCTTTTTAAGATGGATTTGAGATTAAAGTGTAACCTCGTTCCTGTATTTGAACCAAATCATTAATTAACTTTAAAATATTGAAAATCAAATTTAACCATGCTTTTTAAAATGGATCGAATATTTCTCATTCCAATATATCACAATATAAAGAAATGTTACAAAAATTCTCTTGAATTTTTTTTTTAAGAAAGTCATGACGATTATATAATTAGAGTTATTATTTTTTTAATACATGATATGTTTTTAATACATTATAAATTTCTATACAACACTGCTAACTGAAATTGGTGCACAAAGTAACAGAAAGCTGAGTCTGCTTCCTATTTAAATCAAATGACAATTGTTCCCACTCTTTCTGAAACAAACTATAGCTTGAATTTTTAGCTAAGACATCCTTGGATATCTCCTTCTTCTCAATAATATCTCTTGCATATTGTTCAAACTTGGTAATTATGCCAAGCAGCATGGATTTCGTACTGGGATTGTTTTCGCGTGCAAAACGTATTATTGAGTCTCTGGCTTCCTCCACCTTCGCCCAGAAGCACGAATCCTGTGTCAGGCTTGCAAACTCAGTCCTGACGATAGACTTCTCATCGTCAAAGTTTCTGTCCCTCCACCATTTATCAAATATCTTATACCTTTTTTCTCTGCCATATTGCACATAGTGTCCTTTCTTGTTATGCATCCCATTGCGATAGTATTCTGCGATTTCCAGAGGCTCGACAAGAAGTTTATAGGATTGAGCAGCATTGACCCATCTTGATTGCTTGTGGAAATCATGGGGCAGCTTATTCCTTTCTAACATGTCAAGTACAATGTCCCAGAATGCAGCAAGCTTTGAGCGGTTCAAATTGACTTTCTGCTCTCGCCTCGCGGCACCGCGTCGTTTGAATGAGTCGTAGTATCCCATATGATCATCAGATGCATCGCAGAAACCTTTGTACCACTCTATTTGTACTCGGAGTTTCTTTGTATTGTATAAGTCGACTGTGAGTTTTGCACTGTTAATGTTGCGTCTACGGCCTTGCTGCTTTGCCATCTCCAGAGAAGCCCTTGCCAGTTCAGAGAGATATTCCTAAGCAATGATTCAAATGCAAAAAGAACTATGAAAGCAAATTACATTATCAATAACATAAATCGAATAGATGATTTCAACGCAAGTTACCTGGGAACATATTCCTGATGATTCTAACGCTAACTTGACTCCTGCATCATAATTTAACTCTGGCAGAATCACTTCGGTAGAACCTCTCTTCCTCAACAATTGGATGAGGGCCCCGCCTACACATTCTCCATATTTGAGATGGCTATTAATGCTACATCTTGGTGAACCTTTAGCTAACATCACGTAGAGAAGGTTCAAGATGGCGACTGAGTTGTCTATACAGATTGACCCTTTTATACTGCAGAACATGTAGCTTCCAAATGGCCAAAATTGCTTTCCATTGTGATCATTTGCTCCTAACAATAGAGCCTCAAGGCTAGCCAACGTGGCCTGAAACAACTCTGATTTCTTCTCATCACATAATTCAGCAGCAAGCTGGGAAAAACAAGGGTGGGTCATGTATAGGTTCCAGTACTGAGCTAGACAATGGATTTCCTTTGTAAATGTAGTATTTGGAGCAAATAGCAGTGAAGGAACTATATCATCTTGTGCAACTACATGGCAGAAATTCCCACCCCACCGCGCTTCAAGAATGGCTTCGGAAAAAGACTTGTTCCCAAGCATAGGTGAGCCAAAAGTGATGCAAAGAACTTGTAGAGGGGAGGAAACTGTTTGGAGAAAGCACAAGAGCCATAATGCTGCAAGGGAGGCAATTGCTCCCCCAACAGAATGACCAGTGAGGACGACTGATCTGCTCCTCCGTGTTATCTCCACCATCTGCAAGTCAATGGGTTAACTCTTGAACAAAGGCCAAAAAGTTAATCAAAAATGATGGTTCAGCATCAAAATGAGGTGCATCTGGAAATATAATTATGCATGATTGGCGGAATTTAAGTGCAACAAAAGAAAAGTTGTATTAAGGTTGTGCTACACTTTGGGTCCTTTAACAGTATAAGACAAACCTATTAAGTTACACTGATGAAACAGAAGTACATCTAAGGAGGGTCAAGGAAAGAAGGCGCCTTCAAAATTCCCTACATAAACGCTTTTTAGGCAATAGAGACCTTACGTCGCTCAGTCGAACACCCTCGTAACTTCTCCGTTCCACTAACTAGAAGTGACAACTCTTTGCTGCATCTCTCTGCATAAAACTACATCTAATCCTCTTCTATATAAAACAAAACTCATTTACTAATACTAGCGTTCATAATACTATTAACATAATTTTCCTTAAAGTCAAGCTTACACCCTCCAACCATTGCTATTTAGTCCTCATACTCATTGAACATGATTATTTCTACCATTTATCCAGTTAAACAATAAAAAACGGATTATAGTAAAGGACTTTAAACCCGACCACTACCTTATAGTCAACTACCTACTCTTCTTATCTATAGTTAACTAGTAAATGGTGTTTTCACTTCACACTTGGATTAATCCGGAAACAGTCTCCTTGTTTCCACAAGGGTAAGACCGCATATTATCCAACCCCCTTACCACGCTTAAGCGAGAGCCTCTACAAAGGCGGCATTAAGGTATATTAATGTTCATTTCAAGAATGTTTAATTACCTCTTCTTGAAATTTTGGGCTGTTGTAAAAGGACAAAAACAGATTCAAGAAACCATGATGAACACCCAGAGGTTCCTTGGCACCCTCATGATCACCACTTAGATGGAACCCAGAAAAGATACCCCCAGAAGAGGTCTCCAGAGGCACCATGAAGGTTGAATTCAACAAACAAGTGGCCTGCACACCAGAGAAGGCCAAATATGTAACATCTCCAATATGGTTGGAGGTGAAACTAGTTGGATTTCTTGAATTAGCATAATTGCAAAGCTTCCATGCCTCTTCAAGCAAAGGTGTGGATGCCAAGAATGTTGCCAACATCTCACTTGACTCAAACCTATTCCCAATAATTAATTAATTCAGACAGAATATTCAAACTTTAAAAGACAAAAATGAATTGTTTTTTCAAGAAAATGGAATAATTGCATACAAGGAACTTACAAAGAAGCTTCCTCATGGTGGAATGAACCTTCTTTCACCATTCTTGATTTTTCTCAAGTAAAGTTTTTCTTAGTTTTATTACAAAAAGTGTTCTAACTTGAAATTGACTAGCATTATTTTGCCTAGAGTGTTGATTGAAAATTGTGTCCTAATGAATAAAATTGTGAATATTGACTGAATCTGTCTCTTTCACATGAATACCACCATATAGTGATGATAGCCATTAGACACAAGTGAAAGGAACACCATTTGGCAGCATTTAGCAGCCCCATTTTACAAGTTAGGAATTTGTGATGATTGATTAAGAGAAATTAGTTAAACGTGCTTGCATTATTGATTAATTATATTTGGGTTTTTTAACAAATCTGATTATGATGTAATCAAGTCTAATCTTGTGGGGTTGGTTAAACGTGATGGAAGGATCACCTGTACGCATGGCGGACCCCAAAAATTCGATTTTGATGGTGTACACCTTTTATTTAAAAGAAATCGGAAATAATGTAATTTTATTTGATTTCTTAATCCTGGGCCAAAACAATTCGTTTTCCCTTTAGAACATCAGTGCAAAACTTTAAAAAACAAATAATCAAAGGCATACATCGCTAATTATAAAATATAAAAAAAAAAAAAGGCATTGTAATTTTGTTCATTTTTAAAACCTAGACCAAAACCACTCGTTTTTAAACTTATCATTTTCATTTCATAAATTAAAACAACTTTATCGGCTATATCACTTATATAATATTCATGATACTCTAAACTTGATTCCTAGTTGATCTAAACACCATTAATACACAATTCGAATAATAAATCTAAAAAAAGAGATCAATTATGATCTAAAAAACTTAATCTAAGAAAAGATTAATTGTAACCTAGGAAACTCAATTGTATTTTTTTTTTATCGATTTATAAAAATAATATATTTTGCATATCAAATAGATATATTTATGGTCTAGCCTAGCTTAGTAGTTGTCACCTAAGCTCAGGGACGGACCCAGGATCTTAATATAAAGTATTCATTTATTGTTCAAAAAGAAGGTTATAGCTAACGACAATATATATATTGTTCAAAGATTTTTACAAGTTATGAATATTGCATTAATAAAAGTAATGACGATTGAACTATTTCAAATTTATCGTCGTTTTTCTCTCTTTTATTGCTTAAAAACCAATAGAAAATATCTCGATCATCAATGGTGCTAAAAAGACTTCTTTATCTATATAAGTTACCAAACAGTGATTAAGCCGAGAATGAGTCATTTTGGTTCTAAAGTCACCCATCACATAAATTTATCAATGAAAAAACTATGTGCAAACTTGCAGTTGATATGGGTAAAGTCAAAGAAAACTTCACACGCTTGTACACAAATCTTTGTTTAAAATAATTAAACAAGTAATTACATATTTAACTATAATATAATTGGATTGTTAACATGTTTGAGAATAAAAACAAAATCATCACGATCGGATTTAGGAATTAAGAAATAAAAATGATCAAATAACATGTTTGACAAATTTTAAGTTTTTTATTTATTTAACGATACATGCTATACCAAATGTTCTGTCTAGTGGTTGATATATTCGACTTATCCAATTTAATTATTAATCTTGTTTATACAATCAAAATTTTAGAAAGACATTGAGTCAACTAAGGTGATTAATATATCGTAGATGTATTTGGTAATGGCATATCCGTTATTAGGTGAATATTCATTTATTAAACAGTAGTCGGTCGAGGAGAACTTTAGCTAAATACCTTCCGTCAAGACAAGCCCTTCCCGCCCCTACCACCAATATAACCTTCTCCCTCATTTTCCCCGAAGATTTTGATAAACAATAATTTAATCTAACAAGTGCATGAATCGACAATATTATATCGAGGATCGTCGAACAAGAAAAAATTAATTATTTAAATTGATTAGACTAGTTAAACTATACTAATAAAACAATTAAACTAAGAGTGGCTTTTAAGAATAACTACTAAACTAATGCAACTAATTAAAGAAGTAATATATATTATCAATATAAAGCTAAACATGTATCATTTAAATTATCAATTATATCTTAAGTTTGATTCCATTAAAGTTTGGGGTATCGTTAGGACCCCGGGTACCGGTTAACACCGTAAATTAATTAAATTTCTACGATATGTAGGTAAATTAATTAAATTACAAATCTGAAATGCAAGATAATATATTGAACCAATTAAGTGGCATTTTTAAGGCTTGGTCATTATATAATATAATACATATATAATTTATGAAATATGACTAGTTTGAAATGTGAAATATAATGTAGATATTTATTGGTGTGGCAATTGGACGAATAATGTATGCAGTATATTTATATGATTGAGCCTCTAAACTTTGATATAAAGTAAATTTTAGATTTTGGGTAAAGTAGCCTTTTTAAATAACAATTTTTAATTTAAATTACACATTTATACTTTTTTAGAAGATTATCACACAAAGGCCATAAAAACACTAACAATTATCAAAATCAAACTTTTTATACTAGTGGAAGAAAAATTAAAAAGAAATCAAATTTTTTTTATAGAAAAATCGAAAGACAAAAAAATTTAATAGAAAATTGAATTTCTCTAAGTTTATAAGGGAGGTAGATTAGTCTTTTCACTATCATTATATACTAATCTTCTAATAAATATAAATATGTACTTTAAGTTAAAACTAGTTATTGAAGGAGGCTATTTTGCCTAAAATCTTAAGTAAATCCTACCTTGTTGGTTTGCTATTGCTGGCCTGGCCAATTTATACAAAATATTGAAGATAGTAGTGATAAAATAAATTATTCAAGTAGATTTAGTGTTTTTGATCTTCTTAATTCAAAATCGGCACACTCAATGGTGGTGTATATTGATGTTACTCCATAAGGTGGAAGACTTAGTGTTGACTGTTAAAGATTAATTAGAGCCCATCCAACAGACTTTGCTCCCCCTTTTGGGTTTTTTACTGTGCCGTGTAAACACATAATTCCGAAAAGATGTATCTTTAACGAATTAATTATCGATTGGATCTCAGATAAGGAGATACATTAAAATTTTAATTTCACTAATTATAATGTGAAGATTTGTTCTTTAAAGTGGCATAATGTGTTTTTATAGTCCACGAAAGTCCTGGGTTCGTTACTCACCTCATCGCTAATTTATAAAAAAAGAAAAAAAAAAGTGGCATAATGTGTTTGTATAGTCCACGAAAGTAATAAATGTTGCACTATGATCTCGAAAAATTAAGGACTACCGTACAACGATTGTTATTGTCGAGGGCTATATTACAATATTTGTGTTACTTTCGCAATATCATAATTAGGAATAATATTTGTAGGTGTTTTGGTTAAATAATATTTGAATAAATAATCACTTCGTTTTTTGTTTTGTTATATTATCAACTGAAGATTATTTACTAGGTGTTTAGGTTATTGATTGTAGTAGTTAGCGTTTTGAGAAGGAGATAAGTGATGCCCCGATGAGTAGAATTTTTTTTATCTAGTAAATTAGCGATGAGGTGAATTTCAAACCCAAAACCTTCTGATAACTCACAAGAGCTTCTCTACTAAGCTATTCGATTAACTCATCAATGAGTAGAGTTTTAATTAGCAACCAAATATGTTCGGTAACATATTACAATTAGAAACAACACATGCCATCAATATAATAATCCATAGTTGATCGACATCACATCAAACAATCCTAGTAATATCACATCCCGAGTCGTACAAGCACATCATGAAGTCTCTTATACCCTTCCAACAACACCTCTCGATCATCTACACCCTTGTAAGAAAGAACGATTGATTACCTAGCAATTAGTTACAGTAAATAATTAATAAGTAGAACAAAAATGAACAATAACTGAATGAGCTTGCATTGTGTACGTCGGATTACTAAATGAGCATGTGCTACACTTTCTCGTTTCTTAACTGAACGTGTATATTATATGTTGGTTTTTGCAATGACCAAACTTGTTAACATATTTGAGCAACTATCCAACGTGTGTGTCTTGCGGTAGTATGTATGTGTTCCCACTGTGTATTACGTATTGTGGATAACATCAACACTTCTCTTTATCGGGAATTGATTTTAGGATGGATATCATGTACTCTTAACATAATATCATAATCAACTCGATTATCAAATCTCGTGTTAACCCAATAA
This sequence comes from Echium plantagineum, assembly GCA_003412495.2. NCBI lineage: Eukaryota > Viridiplantae > Streptophyta > Magnoliopsida > Boraginales > Boraginaceae > Echium > Echium plantagineum. Next base: position 84,184 of record QFAX02000261.1, on the reverse strand, counting down.
ATAAGATGATAGGATCATCTTAAGCACCCACGCTTGGCTAGCCTGACACCCAACAGATATGGTAAATCCGGGATATGCCTCAAGTGGTCCTGTAATCCACCTCAAGAGTGTCCAGACTCTGGGTAACCACCCACAAACAGGTCCTCTCTTAAACAAATGCAGAGTTATTTATGCACTTGCCATAGATCGAACACATACAATTGTAGAGAAGCACACTCTTATGGTGAATTTCGTGACCATATGTCCAATAGGCATCGAGGAAGTTAGTCTCATATTGTTAAATTAAAAAATTTCGGTAATATATAAGATGTTGGACCTTTCGTCGTATTTCCAATTGAAATTTAATTTTTCTATTAACCTATGACATATATTAATTGATTCTCCAAAATATTACAATAAAAAAATTAGTCAAAAACAAACCTGACCCTTAATATTACAATTCTAACATATGAGAAAATCTGTCATGCAGAACAAGTGTCAACAAAGTTGTTATGAAAATCACGCTCCATTCACAATGGAGACCGGATATAATACTCCTTCCATCGCTAAAAAATTATTAAATTTGATTTTTGTTAGTCAAATATTGTAAACTTTGATCATGAATTCTCATGAAATGATAAGAAATAATATAGTATTGTGCGATCTTGTTAGATTCGTTTCAATATATATTTTTAAAATATTAATTTTTTATAATTATTTTGCATGTAATAATAGATATTTATATTTTAAATCTTTATTGATCATGAAAATTTAAAATATGACAATCATTTTAACGATGTAAGGAGTAACTGTTTCCACTAGTTCAAGAGGTTGACTAATTATTCACACTTATTACTTACCTACTGCCTCTCATCAAATATCAATGGTTCAATAATGTAATGACATCTAGTTAAGCTTTTAACAAAAAAGTTACGGTTCAAATACTCTCTTCATCTCTAAATAATTGGTACATTTGAATTTCATGATCAACAAAACACTATTTAAAACGTAAATATTTCCTATTCTACATGCAAAAAAATTAAAAAATGTTAATATTTCAAAAATATATATTGAGACAAATTTAACAAGATCCGACATGAATATATTATTTCTTATAGTTAAATAAGAATTAATGATCAAATTTTTTAAAAGTTAAACCACAAAAATCAAAATGTATCAATTATTTAAGAACGGAAAGAATATAATTTATTTTATATTTTATGCTTAACTGTTCACTAGTAGGAATATAATTGTATCCATAAATTCATCGTTAATTTATCCAAAAAAGTAAAAACATTACCTCTCATGAAGTGGACCATTGGCCTTGAGACCAAACTTGATGAATCCTCAAATCAGCAACCTGAAACTCAATTATCTCTTTTGTGTCCTCGAAATCTACCACATATTTCTTGATTTGACCACCTTTGACTCGCCGGATCCGACCAAACCACCACCCATCTTGGTGGTAAGCATCAACTTCATCATTCACCCTAAATTTTTGAACAACAAGTTGAGGTGGGATTGGTCGGATTTTGTCTTCCTTCTTGAATTCCCTAAGTGGTCGAAATTCATCAAATTCTTCAACCTGTTGGTCATAGAGAGTTGAGTATTGGATAATGTATTTTTCATCGGAAACTCGAGAGATAACAACTGCTGGGTAGAATGAATTTTCGAATCCTCTGCCTGGGTCTAGGATTTCTACTCTTTGGCCTCTCTCAAATGCCATTTTTCAAGAATTGAGAGGGGGGGGGGGGGAGGGGGGGGGGGGGTGAAATGCTTGGAGAATGTAGATTATTGGGAATATGAAATGGAGCTATAATGGTAGTTGAGTGAAAAGTCATTTCCATGTCCAATCAACTAGTCACAGGCAATGCATCGAATAATTCATAGGACAATGTGCAATTGTTTATAGGTTTCTGCTCGTTTCATTTGTAACTAGTATCATCTTTTCTATGTTCTCGTTTTTATGTGCTCCTGAATTATTTATCTTTTTTTTTAGATATATGGTATTTTTGAGATATTTGATTAGTAAAATAATATTTTGAGACAGTAAAATAATATAATTGTCCTTATATATTGATACACTTTCTTTTCTCTTCTTTCGGATAAAAAATGTTCGATTTAGGTAGTTGTTTTAGCGAAAATTTTCGCTAATTAAAAATGTTCGATTTTTATAATTTTTGACAAAAATATTGATTTTGATAGTTATTTTATTGAAAATATTTTTTTAATAACAAAAACTTACATAATTTAAAATTTTGTCCTTTTTCTTATTAGAACCTTATCCCATTCCCAACCCTTATACCCGATACCATCCACTAAGTGAAAGTAACCTTTGAAAATCAAATACTTGAGAATTATCAAAATATCTATATGAAACCAACTGTAAAATTGAAAAGAAAATTAAGATAAGATCCTATTCTAAAGAAAGCGTATCTAAAATAAGTAGACAAACACATAAAACTGAGATAATGATTATTGTTGATATTTCCTTGATTTATTGTCACTATTTGTGTGTTGTTGTTGGCATGAAGCAACTAGGACAACAATACTTAAATTATAAAAAAAATGTTGAAAATTGACAGCAAATAAAACTAAAATCATCATATTTACAAGAGCAACGATTTTATTAGTTGTGAATGAAAGTCGAAAAATCCAACTTAACCATGTTCTTATAGAGTACTTTTTAGGTAGGGCCGTAGGGGTGGTGTAACTGTGCAAGGGACACAAGTAAGGATGGGATATGACTTGTTAAAAAAGAAAAGGAATAAAAATAAAATTTATGTAAATTTAGTTGTGGGAAAAAGTCTCCTCATAGGAAAGGCGATTACAAAAAACTAATTCAGTTAAATATTTATTATTTATAAAATGACCTATAAATATAATATACATGATTTTTTTTTATTTTACCTTTAAATATAGCTCTTCTTAAAGTGAAGTTATTTAGGTGTGGATTAGAAAATTATTAAAGAGTAGCAATAGTATGTAGGTGTCTACTTAAAAGTTAAAATTATTTAGCCGATGGCTCAATAGCCTAGTGGCATCCGGCCCAACCTTTCATGTAAGAGGTCAAGGGTTCGAACCTTGTTGGAGACATACTTGTCTCATATTATACTCTAACTTTCTATTAGTTAGCAATTTCTGTATTCATGTTTGTAATATCATTGTAGTCACAATTCATCGCTAATTATCAAAAAAAAAAAAAAGTTAAAATTATTTAGGTGTGAATTAGAAAAGTTAATGGAAGTTCAAGTGTCTACTAAAACAAGCCTTAATTATAATTACACATATTAAATACTTAAGGGGTGCAAATTAGAAAAGTTCATGAAAATTCGAACACGTGAAAGTTCGAATAGCAGACTAAAAACACTCACGTACTTATTTGAAAAGTTAAACAATGTAAACTTCTTCAATAGTTCAAAGGCTTCTTTTCCGAATGCCTCATCTATTCTTTTTATCTTTTTATCTTTCTAATGAGCAAATGACTTCGTTGATCACTCACGTTTGTTAAAAAACACTAGTCGATCACCCTAGTATGACTTTATATACTTTTGATCACTCGTGTTGGATAATATGTATACTTTTGGCCACTCACACGTTTTTTTGGTAAAACATTTGATTTTTCGAAATTTTGAACTTTTTGGTAATGGTATTTTAGTCATTTTCTCATAATTTGTCATGGAAATGTAAAGTGTAATGGAAGTTAATGAAAGTTGGTTGATGGAAGTAAAAAAATTATGGGATAATGACTAAAATACCCTTACCAAAATGTTAAAAAATTCAAAAATTCAAGAGTTGTACCAAAAAACGCGTGAGTGACTAAAAATATACATAATACCTAACAAGAATGACCGAAAGTATACAAAGTCATACTAGGGTGATCGACTAGTGTTTTTCAACAAATATGAATGATCGATGAAACCATTTGCTCCTTTTTAATTTGTCCCCTGATACTTTTATCTTTTCAAGTTGTCATATGAATATCATTTTTCACATAAAATGAAGATTAGGTGGAAATTTAGAAAGAGCACTCAGGGACCTTAAAAAAAATAAAAATATTAAAGGGACGAATTTGAAAGACAAAAATAATACATGAGGCAATGAGAAAAGAAAGAATAGCTCAAATGCCAAAATGTAATTTAACTTTTTAAAAATGGTCTCGACTCTCCACTATGAATATGATGAACAATTAAATCCACAACCACAAATCAAGAAATTGGTTTACTTTGGCAGTAGAACTCATCTATTACAATGAGCTGTTAGCATAAAACTTTGTAATGAAATCATTGATGGCATGTTTGCCTTCAGCTCATCACCGTTTTGATTCTTTATGTATCAACTTCTTTAGAAATGAGACAAAGTTTTCACCTTTTATCAAAAAATCCAACACTCACCTCAAAAATCATCAAATGGGTATTTTCAAAATACCCAAAAGGGTAAAATCACTCCCTTTCTTGAGAGTTTCTTCTACGTCGTATTCAAGCTGCGAGAATTTAGCTCATGTGGAAAACGAAGCTTCTTGTGCTCCTTCAAATGGCAGAGTCATGCTTATTGATGGCACTTCAGTTATATATAGGGCTTATTTTAAGCTTCTTGGTAGGTAAAATTGTAGAACATTGATTTTATGAAGTGTTTATTTAGTTGATATGAAGGTGTGAAAACTTGTACGAAATGTGTTTGATGTCAGTATGAAATATGTTTGATGAAATGCGTCATTGACTTTCATGAATCATGTTCTTTAGTTTTGTTCAATTCTATTGTATCGAGTGAAAGCATACTTTTTTATTTACATGACTTCGTCTGAAATACACCCTTGACTGTTTTTGCAATTGTTAAAATTGAAAACGTTGATGTAGTAATGGGCGATTGAGAGTGGTTCACCAGTTAAATCAACGTATTGGGCAACAATATATTGTTTGAATCAATTTGATTGAATTTAAATTACAATATTAGTATGTCTATTTGTGGTCGTATTTACATTTGAGTTTCAACGAAGTTTTTTGCTGGCTGTCGAGCCTAATGCAACCCTCCTGAAATCCTGGTACAACAATGTAACCCAAAGTAAGATGTGGGAAGGACCCCCTCCTCCTTTAGCCAAACTTGGGACTTGCAATGTCACACAAGGCAAAAAAAGAGAAGGAAAAAGGGAGAAGAAAAAACATGGAGGCAGTAGTCTGGGTTTGGTCTCATTTGTTTTGAGATTTCAGTGATAGTGTTAAAAATTAGGCAAAAGCACGGGGTCCCAAATTCCCGCTATAGTGGTGCTACTGCTCGACGCTATTTCTTTCTGTTATTTGATGTCAATGTTTGAAAAGTCCACATATCAAACTTAGGAAACAGACGATATTAGTATTAAGTGATAGTTCATTGTTTAAGGTACCACTCTTGTTCATTTCTTTCTGTTAGTATAATACTTGAATGTAAGATTTTGATTTGCTGTGTAATAGATTGACTTGGATAATGAAATTCCCTACAACAAATTATATCTGGTTCTTTGTTTGATGATTTTTCTCCATTATCTTTCACATATTTCATATATGCATATTTAAAAATGGTTTATTAATAATTATTGTATATTCTGATTGAGTTACTATATAGCTAAATTGCACCGCGGTTACCTAACCCATGCCGATGCTAATGGAGACTGGGTGTTGACTATCTTCTCTGCCTTGTCACTTGTAAGATTTTACTCACATAAATTGTTTTTTGTTTCCCTGCACTCTAGTTCATGTTATACCTGTTCCACTCGTTATTGTTAGCATATCAAAATTGTTAGTTTGAATATATCTCGAGTTCTAGGAGCTTTTATGTTCTTCTGAAATAGCATGGTGTTGCTGGTCCTATGCTAACACTTGTAAAAAATGCAAAATTAATGTAGGATATTCACTTGGGTATGTGAAACTTCTTTTCCTTCGAGTCTTCGACACTTCTTTGTGGACATAAGATTTAATGTACTGTATTCCTTAATTTAGGTTACTGAAATAGTTAATGCTCCTGCAGATAATCGATGTTCTGAAGTTAACTCCATCACATGTTGCGGTAGGCACAACCTCATCTTTTAACTTTATACAATTGTGTCAGAGATCTCTCAGTGTAGGATTGATAAAAAAAGAATCTAATGTCTCAAATCTTACTTATCGTTTGACTAAAGTTCAGCGCTGTGGCATATGAAGTAGTCTAGAGTTTAGCAATGTATCAATGGAGACATGGTGAAACTGACCTCATTACATATACCTCAGTAACATTGCTCCAACTTATAGTATCAAGGCATTATCGTCTATTTACTTATTTAATGCCGTTAGTGGGACTCTAGCTCTCATTTGATAGTTAAATTGTTGAATTTAGTTGATCCGGTTACGAGGTATTATAAAACTTGATCTTTGATACTCTCAACTAAGTCATGTGCATACACTTGCATGGTGAACTTATTATGTCTCCATTCCTTTTGTGCAGGTTGTCTTTGACCATGATGGTTAGTCACTAATTAAAGATTTCAGACATGCACATAGCGGACCACATATTATATTGATTGCTCATTGCTCTCCTTTTTGGTCGTATACTTTGTGACTTAATCATAAAATTGTTTTCCCCTGTTTACTCTATGGCTCTGGTTATGGTTTTTTGCAGTTGCTAAATACTAATTGGTTCGGATAAAAGTAGACTTCAATGTGCTTGGGTATATATATATATATATGAATTGTATGAACTCATCTGATTCCCTAGTATGATTTAGTCTAGTTAGTTCTACTTGTAATTATAAAATCTATCACTTTTGAGCTGTAGTTATTTCGTTAGGTGTACTACAAATCCAATAGTTTTAAGCTACTTAGAAGTTCGTGTTATTAATCTTAGCACTTAGTCAGTCACTGTAGTTTGAATCTGTCATTAAGTTTCTATTTGAATCTACTTCTATTGTCCGTCACAGGGTTTCCACTGGGACAGACCAATTATTCATTAAGACATGGGATTGTTGCGAAGGGTAAAAGTTTCTCTACTCTATCATCTCATGTTACCATTGGATGACTTCAATATGTTACTGTGTATTTTGTATTAATGTACATAATTTGAGTAGCAAATCATGCCTAATTCCATAAAAACTAATATAGGTGACCTTATCCCACATCATTTATCTTCCATTTTCAACACAGAAACTCTATGAAACACGAGACATATATTCTCGAGGAGTATATGAGTATGATGCTCAAATGTGCTCTGAAGTCCTTTTATTTAATCGATTCATCGTGGCATGCCAGAACAAATTACTTTGTATATACATATACAAAATGTATATACAAAATTATGAGAAAATAATATTAAGAACATAGTTTTGAAAACGAATTCAATGATATTGATTATATATTTTTTGGATGAATGAAAAAAAAGTTATTTGTGCTGAAACTTCGACACAAAACATCTATTAAAAAAATGGAGGGTGTATGTGATTAGATGTAACCCGTAACTAACTTCAACTTTTCCAACTGCTTACAGGTAAGAACTTTCGTCATGACATGTACCCCCTGTACAAAAACAATCGTCCTCCAACACCTGATACAATTGTACAGGGTCTTCAATATTTAAAGGCTGCCATCAGCTCAATGTCCATCAAAGTGATTGAGGTCAGAATATCTTTTTTCTTGTATTTTTCTTATCTAGACTGGCAGTATGGCTATGCTCCATCTTAATTGTGTTTAGCAGGTTCCAGGTGTTGAAGCTGATGATGTAATTGGCACCTTAGCCATCAAAAGTGTAGCTGCAGGCTTTAAGGTAGGTTCTTTGAGGTTCCTTTCCAAGCAAATTGTATCACTTCCGTAAGTGAATGCATGCATTCATATGGATGTGATGATCAATGACATCATCATTGTCGACCTAACCCCTATACTATGTCCATGGTTCCTCAGATTTCATATCAAAATATTATTATTGCGGAGAACCTGTAATCTAAAAACTGTTGTCTTTATGTTGGGTCGTTGTTACATTTAGATATTAGCACCGCTTTTCATCCTCTCGAAACAACGAATCCGCTTATCTTCAGCTAAAAAGAACTAAACATTGTTTCTAGTGAACCTACTTACCCATGCTTAATATGCACAAGCATAGACAATTATAGTTTTCAACAATGGCATCCATATTTATTAGAACTTGTTTTGCATCCTACAGGTCCGTGTTGTCTCTCCTGATAAAGATTTCTTTCAGATTCTATCTCCTTCGTTGCGTCTCTTACGACACGCTCCCCGCGGGTTTGAGTTAGTATAATCTTCCCTTTGTTTTGGATAGGGGCTTAATCCTAGATTTTTCAATCACGAATCTTGATAGCCTGTGTCTATATCGTCGGCTATATGAATACAATGTCTCCATTCAACACTGTGTTGAGTTTTCCATCGTCCCTTCTGTTACGCCCACAATATATTGATACTTTATTACAGTCTTTTCCTAACTTCTTCACTTTATGTCTATATGAACATCAACATGCCTAATGCCTCTGAAGAGGGTCCCGCCTAAGCACTTCAGAAGGGTGGGGGGTGGGTCGGGTAGTATGGAGCCCTACCTCCGTTATAACATGAAATCTGTTTCCTAATTGGCCCAAGAGTGAAGTGCAAACATTATCTACTACTTCACAATATATAGGAAGAGTATGTAGTGTAATGAGTAATTTTGATTTATTCCATTACATCAATGAGCCAAAGAGTATAAAACCATATATAGACACATACTCCTCCATTCATCCCATAACGAATATATAGTTTTGACTTAAAAAGTTTAAGAAATAACATTGAAGTTCAAGTTAAAGTTGGCTTAATTTCCTTGGATGTGTGTTCAATCTAGTCAAATTGGACAAGTTATGGGAAATGAAGTAAGAGTGAAAGTAGAGGATCTTTATTGGCTGGAGGGAGTATTTAGATTATAGGGATAGAGACACAACACACATATATAGACTCTGTATATGTATATATGTCTACAAAATCATGGGTAACGGTTTATTCCATTTTTATGAATATTCAAGACATGATAGTAATGTGAGAACAATAGAGACCGTGTTCTTGCTTGGATCATGTTTTTTTAAATAAAAAACATGACAGGAGATTACTTTATTATAATCTGAGTGGATCGTGTTGTCTAGCACTAAGCCAGAGGACTTAGTATATGCTTATATTTCCCACATTTTCTTGACATGGATAGAGTTTCTGGGTTACTTGGCATTTTCTTTTTTATTTTGCATATTACGTGAGAATGTGTTGTGTCATTATCAAATCTTCAACATATGCTAAAACACCGTGAGAGTGATTCTAATGCCAAAGCTTTAGTGCTTCACTTCTTCACTTCTTTGAAATAACTTTTGCTGTTTTCGTTTTCTTAAACTTAGCTGTGGCATGATACTCTTGATGTTCTTTTATTATGTTCTCAGAGAAGCTTTCCTTCTCTTTAATACCAATTGCTTGTGCTTTTCAGTATGGTCTCATTTGGAATGGAAGAATTTGCAAAAAAATATGGAACCTTGAGACCTGAACAGTTTGTAGATGTCATGTCACTTGCCGGTGATAGCTCCGATAATATACCAGGTCCATATATGTTTTCTCTTCCCCAATTTCTTAAAACATACGTACTTGGTGAGGATTGAACCCAGGACCCTAAAGTTCTTGGCCAGGATCATTCACTCTTTCAGAAAGCATGATGATCTCATGTCTTATAAAAATATTCCTTTTCCATTGCCACATGTTAGAGGGTGGTGAATATGGGTTTTTTGTATTCAGGTGTTGGAGGGATTGGGGATTTCCATGCTGTGCGATTGATCACAGAATTTGGTATGTTCGATATTATCTTCAGTATTTTTGTCTTCATTATCTGAAGTATGCACAGAAACAAAGCTCTAATTGACACTGGCATTAAACCACCTCAAATGTAATTAGTCCAATAAGATAAGGATGAGGTATTACTGAAGTTAAGATTAATTCTGCCTGTGATGTATGCTTAAAACCAAGGAATTTTTTTTTTGTAAATTAGCGATAGATGTGAGTTTCGAACCCAGGACCTTTTTGGTCACTAGCATGAGCCTTTTCCACTAGGCTATTCGATTAACTCAAAACCAAGGAAAAATTAAGAACTAGAAGACCTAATTTGGGAACTATCAGTGTTTCTTTAAATATTTTGAAAACATTTGTTGAGTGCATAATACGTCAAAGCATTGAACATTACCTACGCTTCTTATTCCAATTTGAAGTAGTCGATAGTCTCTACACTTCATCTTTGGTCATTTTATGACCTCCCTATTTTCACAAGACCAGTGTTCCATAAATCCTTCATCCCCTCCCGCCCCCCTGCCATGTCTGGAAGTAGGCCGGTTCAAAACTTTGTCGGATATGCTTCAAAGTTTAATAGTTTTGATAAATTCATCTTATTCTTGTTAGTCTCCCCTCTATTTAGGTTATTTGAAATATGTTAGACACAAATTGGCCTATGAAATGGGATAACAGAATCAATAGTGAGTTTAACACAAAAATAAAATGTCATATTATACTATTTGTGGAGCAGATATGCTCCGTCTTTGTGGGAGGAGACTTTTTTTCCATTCTGTGACTGATACTGAAATATCAAGCAAGGAAAACCATACAAAATTTGTACATCGCGACTATAAGAAAGCTGTAGCACTCGAATGGGAGTTTCAGATTATAATAGCTTATTGCTATCTTTTGGCCGTTGCCTTGGTTTGATATTATATACCTTTGTACAATACTTTCCCTTGTAGATATTGGTGATTGTTAGATATTTTTTCTTTCTTGCATCACTACTCTTTTGACCTAATGTTTGTCTTGTTTGGTATGCTTAGGTACACTGGAGAGCTTGTTACACAATATTGAGAAGGTCAAGGAGGGTAAAATCAAGAAGGTCATTCCACCTTTCCTGCATTCTTTGTCCTTTAACTCACAAAAATAACTATTGTGGACGTCAATTATAATGATAGTTACTTGAGTAACAAGCAGGAAATTGTGAACCCCGCTCTTCGTTGTTACCTGCATTTTTCCAATTCGCAATACGTATGACATCATACGTGATTTGAGTTAATTGTGGACAGAAGCCCAGTAAATTCATTGGCATCTCAAGTTCCTGCATAATTTTTTAATATTGATACATCATGTAATGTTGGATACGCTGATAAGATATCATTGCTCCATTTGTGTTATTCTATGCACTTATTAAAAATTAACTATTATATCCTTTAACTTCATTTAGATTTTCTGAGTGGTGTTGAGGTGAGAGCAGTGAAAGACATATTTTCATTGAATGGCCCATTTGATATTCAAATAGACAAATGGAAACATCTTTTCACTGGCTTAACTTTGCTTGTTAATCTGTATCAGCCAGCAATAGCAATTTTCCAGTGTATCAGATTCTTAGTACTCTTTCATATTATATGTAGTTGTTAAAATTAATGAAATTATGTGAATGCGTTAATAAAATTGCCAACACTGTAGCCCTAAATCTGGAAGGGTAAGTTTTCGGTTGCTTAGAAGTGGCTTATACTATATGTTTTTCCATTCTGTAATGTGGAATAATTTCATGTTGTGGTCAATAATATTTTGCTACCAATATATAGGCTTTGATATCAGGTGCAGAGCAGGCCATATTAAGCAAACGTCTGGTATGTTTTATGCGCATTCATGTTCTTTATATGATGCGGTTTGGTTTCAGATTACAGAGACAATCTCTTCAATACTCAGGCTCAGCTATGCTGCGATCTCCCAAGGGACATGATACCATATACTACTGAAGATTTTATATTCACAAAACCTGAGGTTGGTGTCTTCTGGTAGTGTGCGGTTTTAAATTGCCCAGTGATAAATGTGCATGTTTATGGAAAACAATCGAACCTTGTTACTCTCTAAAGAAAATCTCATGTGTTGGTTAGATCACATTGAAGGTAATATTCGGATGTCTGTGATCCATCTAAAAGTGAGCACATTAACGAATAAATTTTAGTCAGACGCAGTTTAGTTGGATGGCATGTATACATGAAGTGGGAGGCGGGGACGACATCTTTAAGCCACCTTCAATTTTTAACCCACTGCGATACTCTGTCTTCTGGGTTGCAGGACGACGGGGAGAAATTCAGGAACCTTCTGAGAGCAATCGGTGCGTATGCTCAAGGATGTTCAGCAGACTATATCATAAGGGAAGTTGTTAACTTGTGGAAAAAGCTCTGAGAGATGCTGAAATTCTGAATCACATTCTGAGCTCATAATATCGTTTCTGCACTTGGTAGAATTGTTTATCAAATTCATTTAGATGTAAACATATACCAAAATGGTTGATCTATTTCTCCTGAATAGGAGAGAAGCCATGTAAAATCAATGCTACTTCGTATATAATCCTTCTATAAAGAGCTCTATTTCCGAACAATTTTTTTCTTTTTTTGTAATCTGCACCACCAAAATCGGACTGCTGGATTCATCCCTGGTCCTCATATATATGTGATATGGGATATCACTATGAGAAATGTGTGATACTTATACTTTCACACATGGAACTTGAGTTTGCGAGGGCTTGAACGATGGTATGGTAGGAATTTAAAAGCCTTAATATTAAAATTAATTGATACTCCCTCCATTTAAAATGGAGGATATTTTGGTTTTTGCATGTTCAACTTTGATCGTCAATTATTTATTATTATTTCATTCAACAAATATAAAATCAATGTTGATAGAATTATATGAAAGGGTACTTTCATAAAAGTAATTTTTGTAACTTCTTATATTGTAATTAATTATTTATTGCCAATGAAAGTTAAATACGTAAAAAACAAAAAAGTCTTGTATGTTAAAATGAAGATAGTAAACTACTAATGATGAATTAGTATATGCTTTATACCTTCTCTCATGTACCATGATTGCGCGAGGGATAATATGGTAAGAAATGATGAAGCTTCATTTTTAAATTAATAATATTAGAGGTTTGAAGTTAAAAAGAAAAATCATTAAGAATATTTCATTAGTATAGCTACAAAAGTTTTATATATATTTCGAACTACCATTTTGAATGATTTAGATCTGCCCTATACATGAGTATATCACTCTATCAATACTTTGAAGTGTATAATTTCGTGTATAGCTAGAGACTAGAGTGCTAGGTACATGTAACATCATTTCTTCGGTTATCGTGGGTTTGATTCAAAGAAGCAAATTTTATGTTGATGTCTTTAAAAGGCACAAGCTCTAGTCCCTGATCAGCACATAACATGAGTTTTCTAAGGACCGAACTTTATATTGAGGTCGTTAAAAAGTATAAGCTCTAGTCTGAAATACATCTCACGATTTACCTCATACATATACTCCAAACCATAAACACAACCAAATTGATTCATGCATGTGCATTTGCACATATTAAATTTTTTTTGGTGCAACTGCATCCAATAAGAATTACTTTTAATAAAAGAAAATCATAGTTAGAGAAATAAGGAATACGAATATAGATATTCGTATAATATTTCTCATTTTCATTTTATTTACTAATTCATATTCACAAATATTAGTATATCGAATACTACTAAATAGTAATATATCCAAAAAAAGATTATAAATGATCTTTAAACACCCAATTCGAAATACTTAAATTCATTACTGTTACAAGTCAGGTTGGGGGGGGGGGGGGGGGCACAGTTTCATACCCTTTTTAATAATTTGAACTTTTGAAGTGTATCGAGATGCATGCACGTGAAGGCCAAAGCAAAAGCTAAGATTGCATCTCATTTAACTTTACATAGTGTATGCAACTATGCATGCATGCACCGACCACCAGATATTCCGATACGTTTGTCCAATTACCAAAACAAGGTAAGCTCACTCAAAATTTAAGAGATTCTGTAATTTATTATTATAACGTACAATCACAAATTTTGATGTATAATTAATTATTACATAATATTTCGATTAAAATCAACGTAGTATAACATGAAATATTAAAAAAAGATCTAGTTCCACATTTTTAAAACATTAATTGTTTGATCAAAACTCGACAATTTTTATTTTTTAGGTCATATATATATTTACTAGTGTCAGGACAACATTATTTAAGTATATAGAGTTGAGCTAAACTATGCAAATATATATGCATTATTATAATATTATTCGTTTAGATTATCAAGGAAAATGTTGGTCGTGGTTTAATTCTATAAATAGCGACTACATCAACGAATGAAACATCATAAGCATATATTATACAAACTAGTGAAGTAAAAACCACTATAGTCTCTAGCTAATTAGATATGGCAAGAAAAATTTTGGGGCTCCTTTTCTTGGTTCTCGTTTTCCTACTCTCACGTAAGTTTCCCTCAAACTTATAGTAGCTCTTTGTTTTTTGTATTTTTGTATTTTCATTTTTCTTTTCTATGCATTCATAAATCATATATTTCCCAAATGCATTTGTACATTACCGCTTACAAAATACTTCATCTGTTATTTTATATTTGTTTTTTTAGTTATTTATAAATACGTTAAGAAAAACAATTGATAATCAATTGATGAAACTATATAACTGGTTGGTAGATAATTTCATAAGAAAAAATAATCAGAAATGTACATTCTATATCAGAAATTGATGTACTTCCAAGATCAACATATAAGATTTATGACTATTCTCTATTGACAATTAATTTTAGAGTGTGCCCGCATAAATTCTTAGTAACATGGTATCATGAGCCAATCTCAATTTAATGAAATACGTATATCTGCGCCGATGTTGTTCGGCAAGGTAGATTCCGCCGATGATCGAGTTACACGTGGGCGTAGTATTGAGATGTGCATCTCACATTAGAAGGTGGTATATATCCTTTCAGGTCAATAAAATTTTGAGCTAATCCCTCTATTACAATTAATTTTGAGCTAATCCCTCTATTACAATTAATTTTTAAGTGAATCTCATAAACTCTTAACAATATATTTAAACAATGTCATCAATATGAACATTGAAGTGTATTCATTGACAAATAGCCTTATTATATGATACCTCTATAATTAATAATGGTTTTTCAACGCCTCAACAATAACTTAACTGATAAATAACTAGAATGCAAGTACGAATCTTGTGTTTCAAAGTGGGAGACACATCCCCTATTTACCTCTTCCGTCTACTCTCCGGTAGTGATTCGTAGTGGCAGTTAATAATAAGAGTTCTTCAACCATTTTTTTCTTACGCAATTTATTTAAATTGCCAATAAATCATGTACCTTTAATAATATATGATAAAATATTGTAACTTTCCTGCACTTTTATGTGATTTTATGACAATGTGATAACATGTGGAATTAATTTAAATAATGCAGAGGAAACCAAGTTGGTCGTGGAGGGTAGGCATCATAACAGAGTTTGTGAGTCACAAAGCCATGGATTCAAGGGTGCATGTTTCAGTAACCATAACTGTGCTCTAGTCTGCCGAAACGAGCGCTTCTCCGGTGGCCGATGCCGCGGCTTTCGTCGTCGTTGCTTCTGCACTAAACGCTGTTACTAAACAAATTATCTCAGTTATTGCTTCAACAACAAATCTCACAACATTTCCTTCCAATGTTTAGACTTCGTTTGCATGTTTTTTGTTCGAGCATTTCCTTTTAATTTGTGATGTTACGTTTTGGATTGTATTGCAATGATTTACGATTATCTGAATCGTGTTCAAATTGAAAACCGGTTAATGTTATCTTGTCTAGCTTCGACTTTTCTGCTGTTTTATCTAGAGGTGTGAACGAACAGAATCCTAGTGAATAGCAGGAGGTTCGAGTTCGGCTCGACAGAGATTGCACTTTGGGTTCGAAATCACCCAACCATTAAATAAAATCTTGGCTCGAATTTGAGGTAAACAAATAAGCTTAATGTTGGGCGCAACTCGTTTCGTTTAGTTCAAACGGATAGAAAAATATGTTTACAAACTGAATTTAACTGCAAGTTAAACAAATTAACATCAGCAAAATAATGAAGTGTGAAGGCCAGTTTGGACCAAAGACTAAAGTTATTACCATGCATGCGAAACTTGAAATGATTAAGTGCAAATGTAAATCTACCTTAGGACAATTAGATAATCTACCTATAGTAATTCCAATATGCATTTTTACTGCAATGTAATCCCAAACAATTGCCCCTTTGATTGAAACATTTTCGTATCACCTTCAACATAGATGTCTTAAATTTTGTGTACAACTTCAAGATGTTAGCTTATCACATGGAATCTTTTTTATATATAGAGGTAAAGTAGTAAGCTCGAGGAGGAAAGAATTAAATAAATATTTATAAAAGTGAGAAACCATCACTAACGGTCCTTACGCACCCTTGCCCTGGAATACACGGAAGAGGTAAATCGCGAGATGTGCCTCAACTGATCAGGGGATACAGTTTACTTGTTAATTACTTCGAAATATAAGGTTCACTCCTTGAGTTGCATGAAGAGGCGAGACTACTGGTAACTTGACTCAACTTCTTTATCGGTTGAGCTATGCTCCGGGACAAATAAAATATTTATATATCTTAGTAGATGAATTTTTCCTTTACAATGCAGAATAATTATTCTTAAATGACAAAGGAATCCTCTATCCTTTTATCCATGGATTGGGGAACAACATTCAAATGTAGATGCATATCATCAAAGCTTGAAGTAGGAGCAGGCCGGAACTCATAAGGACCTCCCTTGACGCCCCAAACCTGTTCCACGAGGCGATACACTTCAGTTCAATACTAAGAATGTCAGCTGAACGCTTGACTAACAAAAATCAATCAAAATATGGAAAGAATAGATCAATAGCATTACGAACTAACTTGGTTCCTATCATCATCGTAACCTCTGTCCCAGGCATGTATCTCATTGTTCTTCAGCACTGCAAGTTCTGACGTGCTGTATGTCGCCCCATTCTGTAATTTGAAGAGAACAACTTGATGATTGTCAATGGATTGCAAGTATGGCACTTGAACAAAAACACAGATAATAATATAGATCAATATAAAGTAAACACATCATAAACAAGTACATACCCAGGTGTTTGGGAAACCATCCCCTGAGGTTGAACCTTCGTATAAACATCGCTTACCGCGTTCACACCGTTTCAGAGGAACTGTAGTCAAGTGTTCAGCAATATCCTGGATAAGGAGAATATATCATCAGACTATGCACTTAACCTGGACTTGTTTAATGTGAAACGTTGATGCCATTTCTCATCAGAATACGGTGAGCTGTGCTTTCTTGCTTGCCCAACACAGTTTTAGTAACAGCCAAATAAATTCTTCTACAACTAGATACAATGCCAATATTTTACTAAATACAGATATTCATTGGATGATATTTCTACATAGAATGTCTTAGCAATACTTTTAGTACGAATGAAAAATCAACGTCAATCAAGCAGTCCCAAAATTTTAGTTTATAAAACCAATTTCAGAGTTTCGAACTATCCCAATGAATGTGTAGCAAAGTAACGTGATTCCCACACTTGCTATTGGTCTTCACCCCCTTGTTTGTTTCCCACATTTTCTCCTGCTTCCATTCTAATGCGTGTAGCGTTCTGCAGAGCAACTCCAACAAAGGGGCCCAAAGTTTGAACAACATTATGAGATGCAAGTATGCTAGCATATATCTTATATGCATCCAAGATCACTTCATATAACTTATTCGAAGTACCTTAAGCATAGAGAAACTACAAGACCTCATCTAAGTCGTCAACAACAAGTGACAGTGTGACAACAGAGCAAGTACGTATTGAAACAGACATGCGAACATGTAAAAAAGGGCAAATGTCTTTGGACATCACTCAAGTTTCATTTGTTTAGAATTTCAATCACTCATAGTCACTTTAGATCCATACGATCACTCAAGTTCATAACATGAGTCACTCGACTATTTCCAGTTGTAGCTGTTGCCAACCTTCAACCACACAGCACTACAAGCATACACATAAAGCACCACCTCTGTGTCCAATGGTCAAGGAATCGTGCCAGAGAACCCAGTAGCATAGCAAAAACCCTGTATGATCGCTTAATATGCCACCATATCCTGCACTCCCATTCGTGTATGTCGCATCAATGTTCAATATTAATATTCAAGAGATGGTTTGTGGGAGAAACAATCTTGGAACCCTTGCTTTTGATGTGTTGTCAGATCCAGAGTTGCCAAGATCACCAGACCAGAATTTAGGATGTTGCATATGAGCTTTTCAACAACTGATGACATACTCACTATCCTATGTTTGATGTAATTGGATGTATAGGGTTGATTTTCATGCTCTCCTCTTTTTACTACTTTCCCAACTGCCTATGCAATAACAATTGCTACTACTACACTGATCCATCTATCACCTTATGTGTAACCTCATCTTAAAACTGATCCATGTCCAATTCATGAGGAGCTCTGATACATCCAATTCAACACAAACACTTGTAGTTCCCAACGTCACTATGTTAACATTATCCGATCAATCTTTGAGATCAGTATTCAAAACTACAGACAACTTATAGAAGGGCCAGGATTTATAGCCTTATAACAAAATTATCATTTGTCAGTGTCCCATTGGTGCTTAACACAATGCTGCCATGAATAAGGAGTAGTATGTAGTGATGCAAACACTAAAAATCCTAAACTTCTAAAACGGCCATCTTATGAGTGAGCATAGTTCTGCTCATATAACATTTAATCAACGACAGCAAGAACGTGTACATATAGAGTAGAAGAGTATTACAGAGAACACCTTCTGACCTACATAGGAAGCAATTAAATCTGTTGTCACCTGCAACACCTACCGCAATAACTTCTTCAGTCTGTGGTCGCTGGTCTCTTGGACGATCACAAAAATTCTTGTACTCCTCTGCATCTCTGATGGCATATGTACTAACCTGCTCGTGCAATAGAAATCAAAATGGTCACTCTATAACGAGAACGGTAATATCTTCTCTGAATAAATCATACGATAATATTATATTTGATGAGCGCAAGAAAGCAAAGAATTTTTACATAGTATACAATAGTGAGACATTGACATGGAAGTTGAAACTTATTGCCTCCAGTACTCCAACATATACAAAGTAATGGGTGTCAGAGTCCTGAGCATTATTAGGTTTTTATTAAAAAGTTTTACGAGTACTAGTTTCCCCATGAGTCGCCCAAGTCTCAATATAGTTGTATTGAAGATCTAGTTACGATAAGTTCCTCGGCCAAATAGTAGAATAACCATGGAACATGGAGGGTGAAGAAAAAATAAAGCCATTTCATTTGCTGAAGCAACGGCAACGAGCACTGGATTGTTTTTCTATACATGCAGGATTACATCTAATCGATTTTCCTATAAGGATCCAACATGAATTTTACACTATTTGAAGGCAATGGGTTCATCATCGCATTGAAGAGAGCAATTTAAGTAATACTCCGTACAATGGAAGGAATCGAACTGACCAAAACAATGTTAGATGAAAAATCCAAACTAGAAATTTACCTCAACATCACACTTTATCTCTTTTGCGCATGGCTTCACTAAGAAAAATCTCTGCATCAAAATAGTTGTTAAACCAAGTTGATAATAACAAGTAGGGCAGCATAATTGCATATACTTTCAGAGTAGCAAAAAGAACAAATCGACCCAATTTAAAGGAATCAACAAATTTGCATCAAGCTGATTAAGCTACTGCTGTCTACCAAGCTGAAATTTACCTGCCTAAATGGTTTATGTGGAGTCCTCCAAAAGGCCTGCAAGAGCAAATGGAAATGCATCAGTAAAACTTCAGTTCTCCTCAGAATGTCAATTGAAGAAAGAAAGAAAGAAAGAAAGCGTCTAGCTTACTTGTTCAAAATACAACACCTTTGAACCATCGACCATTTCTGCAGCTGGACAGCAAAGCCATCTAAATCATCAAGAAATTAATGCTGGTGGACCAAAACTCATGAACAACTCTTCCAAAAATTAACTACACATATACATTCAAATACTCCAAAGTCACCATCAGGGTATCACCCCACACAGATATTATAATAAATAGAACATCATTCAGTTCCCCAACAGAGATACAATCGCTTCTATGATACAGTAGTCACTAATAACACAGCACAATCATATAGCTAACCGCTTCTCTTCTTTATAATTATCGGAAGCAATAAAAATCTAATACTAACATTCATGAATTAACTCCACTTTAACAATTAATCAAATCCAATGAATAACCAGTTTCATTTCCCAATTAAAGCAAAAGAAACATAATCGATATACCTTAAATTGAAGTAATTATCTGGGTCTTTAGCAGCTTGCTCTCTCGTATACTACCAATTAAGAATCACGAGAAGAGAAAAATCAGATCTTTATATAAAATTACCCCATCAATTAAAAAAAACATCGTCTAGTTTGATTTTTTAAGGTCAGAATTAGCCAACATAACTTCAATTTCAATCAAAACCATCATATCAGATGCAAACTTAACTACAAAAAAGGCCATCTTTTAATATATATTCTCCCAATCATTACAAAAAACATATACCACAACTAACTAACCACCAAATTAGAACCATTACCAAAGTGGTCAACCATCGAAATTCAAAACTAAACACTCTTTTAGGATGAATTAATACTCCATAAATTAATAAATTTCCATGTCCGAACACTATTAAGTTAGAGAGATTTTACTGTACACAATATGCCATTTCAAAAGTTTTAAGTCTAACCATCAAAATTCGAGACTAGAAAATCTTTTCAGCATAAAGGGTGTACAGAAAAAGTGCATTAATATACAATCATTACAAAAATACTACATAAAAAAAATATTCGATTCCAAAACTAAAAGAGTCAACCATCAAAACTCGAAAGTGGACTTTTTTAGGACAAAGGGTGTAAAAAAAACTGCAAAATTAAGAAGAAAAAAGTGGTACCTTTTCTCCAGCTAGAGACTGCGCAACAAGACGAGCATGGTCCCAGCGAGTGGTGGATTTGGTCAAACGTTTGAGAAGCAAAGCTCCACCCAATAGTACCAGGCTCTTCAGGGCCATACCTCGAGCTCGGGCCCACCCACTCGGGTTGGGTTCGGGCTCCGAGCTTGAGCCTTCACACATATTCTACTGTATGCTCTATGGCCTATGCTACTACAACTGTACACAAGGGCAGAATTTTTTCGAGAACTATTAGTAATTTTCAACACTTCGAACCGAGTTGGTTGTTTCTTAATTTTAAGGTGGAATGCAAAATGTCTTCCGTTTTCTTACGAATTTGAACGAGTCGAGTCGTTTTGACAATTATTGAACCAAATCAAATCGAATCGAATCTTGTCCTCCAATATTTATCTCGGACGATTATTAAAACTTGCCTAGTCTAATAGTATCGTGATTCACTTAATTTTTTTATGTATATATACATATAGATAGTGTTGGAGATAAGGCGAGTCGAGTTGGGTATTTGAATATCGCGCTCGATGATAATAAGATATGCGTCTGGTTAAGGTAACGAGCTCAATTTTAATGCTCGACTCGAGTTAATAAGATAATGAGTCGGGTACTATCCGGCTCTACTCATTTATTACCCGACTTGATAAGGTAAAATGAAGAGAAAACCTCCTTATTTTAACACAAATAGAAAAGGCATGGGTATATTTAGAACATTAATGAATCACATAAACCTTAATTATTTGTAAATATTAATAATAAAATTTTCAAACCTTAACTAAAAGTAATTTTTTTTAACACAAATATAAAATTTATTAATTTATATGATAGGAGTAATCTATTACACATTAATCTAGTAATTGTACACACTTCCTCCATGAATTTTTTTTAAAATGCCCACTTTTTCTCCTCCCTGCATCCCAATATGTAAGTCTACTTTTTTCTAAAAGTGGAAAATCCATTATTGATTCCAATTTTACAAAATATAATAAGAAAAGGTGGAGGAAATACGAGATAATTGAGAAGAGTTTAAAATATATTATTCCCTCTATTTTTAATTGATTGACATATTTTGACTTTCATGGTTAACAAAACACGATTTAAAACGTGAATATCTCTTATTTTACATGTGAAAAATTATAACAAGTTGATATTTCAAAAAAATATATTGAGACGAATCTAACAAGATCTCATATGACTATATTAGTTCTTATTGTTTAGTGAGAATTCTTGATCATTTATTTAAAGTTTGAGCATAAAAGTCAAAATACATCAATTATTTAGGAACGGAGGGAGTAATAAATAGTATAGAAGTTTTTGCAAAATTAAACTGGTTTACAAATTGAGAAGATGATAGTAAAAAAATTCGAATCAAATTTTTCTCCAAACTTATGGAGCTAAGATTACGGTTTGAGATTCAATTTGATGGATCTCCAGTTCTTAACAATCAAGTCATCTGAGTCATACCTTGTAAAACAATTGATAGTGCAGGCTCAGTAGTGGACCTGGGTTTTGTCTACTAGCCCATTCCTACAGGCTACAGTTTTGTTCATTGATATAGTTAAGGCCATTTGGGAAAAAGGATTAAGTGATACCCCCCCATTTTATTTTAATACCCATTTTTAGAGTTTGTGTTAAATTTTGACCACAAATTTATTTTATTTTTTTCATAATAGTTGTAAACGATCAACTGATAATACTAGAGAAAGATAAGTGATATCTCCAATCATTAACTCATACTTTGTATAATACTAATGTAAGTAAAGGTTTTCAGACCTTGGAGCTGGTCCAATAAGCATTGGGCTAGTCGGCGCTATTGTGGGATCACGGTTGAAGTTGTTGAAAACATAATCCTAAAGTAGTTTCAAAAAGCGTGTCATTCCTTACCTCTTCTGCAGTGCTTGAGCTCGAGCTTCCTATGAAACAAAATTTATAGTAAAAGTGGTTAACGACACTCAATTCCCCTGATCATCTGACACATATCACGTAATTTACCTTTTCTCGACTTTTTAAGACAGGATATATAGCACGAAATCATTAAGATGGCAATTCAATATTTTTATAAAGCTTGCCGACTACATCCTAAATACAACAATGATGAATTGGTGATAATATCAACCACAATTTGTCTGTAGTTGGATGATTTTATCGATGAAGATCTATACGCACACTCGGACCACTTACATAAAATAATAAAAATAGTCTCTTGTTCTAGAAGACCACGTAAAACAACCAGAAGTTGTGGGCTTAGATTGCGTGCTGTCCGGATATTACATATTCTGCACCCCCCCCACCCCATTCTTCTAGTCTTCTACAATATGCGACTCCTTCTGGAAATTAATAAAGCCTTCAAATTCCACGTAAGTAATGACGTCATGCTAATATATCAAGATTAAAATATTATACTCCAATGCAAGTATTACGTGGTTACAAAAATAATCGCATAATTTCGAAAAGATCTATTGCTATTATAACCAAACTCATTCCAAGTCCCATGGTCAAATGCTGTAATAAAAAGGTACAAGTAACACGTTAATGATAAAAACTAGTCAACTCATTTTATAATCTCATGTGATTATAAAAATGGAAAAATTTAATGACTGTAATTACTCATGCCACGTGTCTCTAGTATCTCGTATCAAGTTATAAAATGGAACCAAGTTGAACAAATCAAGTCATCTCGTTGCACATGTTTTCATTATTTTGGTGAGTATAAAACTAATACTGTTATTATATTTTAAGCAATTTAATTTGGTATACTAAGATATGTTCCCTTTGTTTTAAACTAATTGATATTTCGTGAGTTCGTATTAAATTACTTATATTCATTCATACAAAAGACATATTTAATAGATATCATTCAATTCAATTTTCAGCATATTTAACTCTTTTTTTGTAATTTTTAAGAACGTATATATAAAGTAAATGATGTTTTGAGTTATATTTATAAAAGCGTAAAGTAAATTAAAATGAAATGGAAGTAGTATTGCATTCCTGAAAGATGTCCTGATCAATTTCATGGTTTGTAAAAGTATTGGCTTTTTTTTTTCATTTTAGTAATATGTCTTTCTTGTTGTTTTTCATTCCTTGAATTTACAGATTAAGAGAAAGATGATGATGAAAAATGGGTTATGGTGCAGTTTAGTGTTTGTAGTTCTGAAATTATCATTTGTGTCTGTTGAAAGCATTCAAGTAGATACAAGATATGAAAATGGTGTGAAAACTGACGTGTTTCTATCACCTAAAGTTGAGCTTGAACCAGGATTAGTATCGAACAAGAACTACTACAACATCGATTTTCCCCGGGGCCATATCGGGATCAAGCAATTCTATGCTGAGTTAGTAGACGAGGCAGGGAACTCTGTGCCCCTTCATGAAACTTATATTCATCACTATGTCATTGTCAAGTATTATCAACGGAAAGGTGTCGCGGAGACAGAGAATCGTAGGGACCTAAGTTTCGAAGAGCCAGATTTAATTGTTGGGAAAAACTCGGGGATATGTGAGCAAGGACTAGTGCAGTACTTCGGGCTTGGATCCGAGACCAGAAGAACTGATTCACATATACCTGATCCTTATGGAATAGAAGTTGGGAATCCTGTGGATACTCCTTTTGGTTATGAAGAGAGATGGATGCTGGTGGTGCACGCGATTGATACTCGGGATGTAGTTGATAAAATTAAATGCACAGAATGCAGATGTGATCTTTATAATGTCTCTGTGAGTCAGTATGGGAAACCATTGCCAGATGGTTACGTTGGAGGCTTGACTTGTTGTTATGATGGGATGAGATGTCAGTTGAAGGAAGGCGTTCGTGGTGAGAAAAGAAACCTCTTCTTGAGGTACACTGTGAAGTATCTCGAATGGGATGTTTCGATTGTACCTGTTAAGATTTACATCATTGATGTTACTGATACATGGAAATGGTTGAATGAATCAACTGGACTCAGCTCAAGTCATCATTGCTTGGTAATTCACATAATTTGTAGCCTCCTGTGAATTAGCTAATAATACTCACTAGTTATTTCAGTTGTGGTCTTTTCGATATTCGTGTTCTATGGGTTGCAGATGAATTTGATGAGGTTAACTTTCTTGCTACAGGTTGAATACAGTGTCCAAGCTTCTTCAGCAAAAAATGATGTGGGCTGCATCGATGCAAAAAAGTTAAGCGTTAGATTTCCAGTTAGCGGTGATGTTATATACAGTGTTGGTCACCAACATGCATCGGGGCATGGTCTAACCCTTTCTCGTGAGGTACTTGAATTTAAGTTCCGTGATCATGGATCAACAATCTTGAAATGCACACTTCTGATGCTATTAAAATTTAGCTCGTGTAATGTCAGTGGGAGTTTTTGTTACAGACCCTTTCACTAGATAATCTTCAGGATGAGATATACTTTTATGTCAAGCATTAATGTAATTTCTGATTCAGGATGGACGAGAAATATGCTCCTCGGTTCCAATTTATGGACAGGGTGAAGAAGCTGGAAATGAGGCTGGATATGTTGTTGGGATGTCAAGTTGTTATCCTAGACCGGGATCTGTGAAGATAGCTGAAGGAGAAATGCTGACCCTTTTCTCGAATTATAGCTGTACCGAAGAGCATCCAGGAGTCATGGGCTTCGTCTACCTTTTACTTGCGAACTCAAATTCTCAATCTGGCTCTCTAGCTGTAAGAATATCCCTTCTGACATAACCTTATAATTGCTCCACATTCTCAATGGTTTTTTGTTTACCGACACATGCTATTAGTGTTTGTTCCAATTAGATTAATTCATTTTTTTGGTTACTATATTAGCTTTCGCAGCACAATGCATTTTGGTTCGCATTAGTCTGAACAAATTACGAAGTCCTTGAAGAAATATATATTATGGTTTACAAAATAAATTACTAACAGAAGAAATGATTTAAGAACTGTTTTAACGAACCTAATTCATTGCTGCTATACTGCAAGCAAGTTATTAATTATGATAAGCATAAGAGTAAGGTGTGCATTGTTCTGAATAACCAAAGGTGGGAATTGCACTCAACCCTGCAATGGTGCCAGACGACATCTTTAATGTGAACACTATTGGTTACTACATATGTTGCCAGACGACATCTTCAGTGTCTCGTCCACTAAAATCGTAGGTCGTTCTTTTGTTTCTGCAGACGCACAGGAAGGTCTTGGCACCTACATCTATTCTGGGAGTGGCAGTCTTTGGAATTGCAGTGATGGTGGTTATTGCTGTGGTCTACCAGAAACGGAACAAGGCGGAGGACGGCTATGAGTCAATTCTTATGTGAACCAAATGGATTAACAAATATGAACTGTGATATGTGAGTTGTGGATGTTGTGGTTATATTGGTTTTCAGCAAGTTTCATCTGTTTACATATATAACTTTAGGAAGGTTTCACAGATATGAACTTCAGTAGAAATATATCAGAAGAATATAAGATTGTATATGTATGAATGTACACATGTTTGTTCACCTTATCATCTATGTGATGCAAATTTGATACAAACTCCTTATATCACTTTATCAAATTTAGGAGTTATTTTTGATTTTTTACACAAAACCAGATTCCCTATTAAACTCGTCAAATCAAACTTTTTTTTATATTTTTAACTTCAAATCTAAGACAAACTCAAATTATTTAAATATTAAGGATAAATTCAAATTATTTTAATAAGAATGCAAATAATAAAATTTGATATAAATTAATAATCAGTATTTTATTTGAAAAGAAGAAGATGAAAATAATAAATTTAAAATAAATTTATATTTTTATGTTCCAATATAATTTTGTAGCTCCAATTTGAAATAAATTATAATTGGTCTAACTTTGTTTGATAAAAAGAAAAAGAAAATAATAAAAAATGAAATGAAAATACAAAAGTTTATGCAATAAAAGAGAATATGGAAGTTGGAGGGAATCCTCATCTTTAGGATATATTATAGGATATATTATAGTGATCCTAAATTTTTTTCGTGGGCCAACACACAATAAGGAAGCTGAAAATGTTCAAATTTCCAATCTTTTTACTTTCTCATCTCTATATTTGTACTAAGGAGCATTTTAGGTAGTTTGGTGTGAATGCTCTTAGGAATTATATATAGTACTCCCCCCATCCCTTATTGATAGTCCCTTTTTCCTTGAATGGAAGTCCATTTTTCGATTTCATTTTGACCAAATTTAGTACTCCTTCCGTCCCTAAAAGATTGTCACATTTTGACTTTTGTTAGTCAAACATTACAAAATTCGATCATGAATTCCCACTAAACGATAAGAAATAATATAGTCTTGTGGGACCTTGTTAGATTCATCTCAATATATATTTCTGAAATATTAACTTTTTATAATTTTTTTGCATATAGAATAATAGATATTTATGTTTTAAATCGTGTTTTGTTGACCACCAAAGTCAAAATGTGCAATCTTTTAGGAACGGAGGGAGTAATAAAAAGTGGAGAAAAATTTGATTTTATGAGATACGTTTAAAATTTCTTAAAAATGTATGCAAAAACAAATAAAACTAACAAAAAGAGGTGGAAGGAGTACTATAAAAATCAAAATCACGAACTCACTTTATATACGGTTGACAGGAAAACTAGTTTAAAACAATGTACAAAAAGAATTAATAAATGTTAGATGATTATAAAACTATTGAGTCTTAAGAGGTTTGACTAGTTAAAGGGGCCCGGCAAATGCCGGGCCAAATTTAGAATGGGAACTTGCGCGGGACTAACTGGCAAATAGTAATATTTACATGTGTAAAGTTGTCATGGTTCAGTGTATACAAAAGATGAAAATTTTACACCTATGATGCATTTATATATGCACCCAAAATAATCTAGGGATAGCACAATATTTGAGACTACTATAATATTTACATACACCATACAAGAGTCATGTTTTGTTTCTTCTTTAGAGATAGCTAGACCATGGTTAGCTTGCTGCAATTGATCCCTAGAGAGAGGTCGTGATATTAGAAAGTTCTTCGACTATTCATGCAGCAGTCATAAAAGTAAGTTGTCCATAAAAGCATCAGCCATCGTTTTCTTCTTGAGATTCTGATAAATGTTGCTCTTTTACAAAAGCTGTTATGGTTTAGTATAGTATGACAATGTTCATATGAAATTGGGCAAATAGAAATTGCTTACATTTTCGGTTCTCTTGGTCCCTCAGGGTTCTGGAAAGCAAATGTACTTCCAGCCTGAACAATGTCTTTAAAATGGCCATAATCACTTGATGATGTTGGTTACTTTTATGAAATATGAATATCAGTCAGTAGAAGTGCTTACATTTATGATTGTCAGTGTCCCTTAGCTTTGTGAATACTGAATTTACTCTGGAGCCTAAGGAACACCTATAAAAATGGAGAAGATCATGGAATAAACAGACACTTGAAAGGTGCTCAAAAAAAGCTGTTTCAAAACCGATTTTTGCTAGTGCCTGAAATCCAATCTTAAATGAGCAATGTAGTAGATTCTGATAACCACGAAGCAATGAAATATGAAAAGAAGCTTCCTGCCAACATTCTAACGTGTTAGAATACACATACGGTAGATAAGAGGGGTCGAACACCTGCTCTTTTCTAACCACGAGTTGTGTGGAACCTTTGATAGTCCACGTAGCTTCACCATGATAAAATGCTACCCTCATGATTAGACTATTTGCTTACATTTTTGCTTCTCTTGGTCCCTCGACATCGTGGAAAGCAAATTTACTTCCAGGCTGAACTATATGTTCAAAAATAACTTACCAATGCAGCTATTTCTGATGTATGGAAACTCAAATGATATCTTGTTTTTTATATGTATCAAGATCTATGAGTTAGATTTTAAAAAAAAATTATGTATGAGTTAGATCAGATATGAAAAGTAACTGGAAAAAAACGTTCTTTCATATTTTTGGAAATCTAGACTCCATCGTCTATCAATGCAGAACTCAATACTTTTTGTAGGCTAAGGATCCATTGCGACTTCGACGTAATATCTCCCCTCCCTGGTCACAGGGATTTAAAAGTAGATATAAATATATAATAGCTCCTCGTGCTTCTCGCACTTTCTTTTCTACTACTCTCCTTAAAGGAAGAACTCTACAAGTAAACAGAGGTATACAAGGTGAAGACATTACTTTAAATTCAAAATGACATCAAGAACGTACATATCTCACAAGATATTGGAGGTCGGAAAATTCAACTTTAAAGCAAGCTAAAAAGATGGAATACTATCGCTCACCCTCTTTTTGCTCTTAGGCTAACAACATTCTGCTCATCACCTACCAGTGTAACCATAAAGTAAAATCGAAGTATGAGAAATCTTCACTTCTTCACATTATTGCGGATTTAAAAAAACGTAAAAAAAACGCTTCTGCGGTGGAATGTTCGCGAAAGATGGCCTCATTTCATATTTGCACTCACTAAATGTAGGCAGTATAAGAAGAGTTGTACCTGCATGTACCTGAACATTACGAAGCAGAGAAAGATGCTTCCAGAATCTGCAAAATGAATCTATTTTCGCATGCCTCCGTAATAAAGACCCTCTACATGATGTGCCATATCTCTTCGATCCCGTTCAAAGTAAGATGTCTCATGTGTTAAGAACGTACGAGATCTGCATAGCAAACCATTGTCAAGTTAAAACTTGTAGACCATTAAAGGAGAAACCAATGGCATTATAACTCAAGTCGGTGTTTAAAAATCCTAAAAAAATCATCTTTACCAAAACATAGTATTTTCTTTGTACATACAATATCAATATTTGCACAATTGAATCTGAAAACTGTGAGCTATAGATATATCCAAGCAGGATAAGCTACATAATTAGGATACACTACAAAACTTAATGTGAACAAATAAATTACTTCAATTGCTGATTTTTCTAAGTAAACTCATTAATAATGACAAAATAACAAAGAGATTAAGTGGGAAAAGCATTACTCATTACTTGAACAGTAAAGGGACGCATTATTGAATGAATATAGTACCACTGAGGCTCAAATTTTTTAAGTGGCCAAGCAGAGAAATGTGAAACTGGCATGGCTGCAAAACAAGGATTACAAGCAGGAAATGTGAAGCAAGTTCGAACTCATCCAATCAATGAGAATAACATCATCACGGCCTTCTACATATACACACTCAAGTTGCATACCTTCAGTGGGAAAAACAAATTCATATACGGGCCTCATAAAACATAAGCTCAACCCTAAGAAACCACCAAAGCTGAAATCTAATTGAACACATTACAAATTAACACAATGAACAAAGTCTTCAGATCTATAATATGAAGACAATGCACAAGACAATAGTGCAGGACACTACCTATGCGGCAACCTATCAACAGCCTAAAACAACACATACATCATTCACATTTATTGCTGTCATACTGCTCATGTTAAAGACAGTGGTGAGATAGACTAACAAGTTGGATGATGTTCCCATGGTTCCAAGCTTCTCAAAAGCCTCATTTTCTGACAAAATATCATAAATCAAACATGAAAGAATCAAGACAATTAACTAAAATGTGTCTAAACTCACGAATATTGTGTTTCCTACGATATAAGGCATGACTTTTACACCTTTATATTTTGGCTCATTGCATTCTTCTTCATTACTTGCCATAATTTCTTTGAAAATTATAACCTCCTTCATCTCTAATTCTCTATCTAGGAGTTATATAATTCCCAATTACAAAAATAAAAGTACCTTGAGAAGCTCATTCTTTTCAAATGCCTCGATCAAATCTGTAATAACAGTAAGAGTAACCCCAGACGTCCCAATCTCTTGAGCTTCTTCTTTAAGTTGTGAGCATACGAAGCTAACTCATTCTTCTCTTTAATACTCAGGCTCGGCGCTGGCAGAAAAAAGAATAGCAAGAGATCCTTAAGGACTAACTAAAAAGTTGAAAAAATCTATTGAAAAAGGAGCAAGATCCAGTAAAGAAATCCAACAACTATACTATAAGTCTATAATATCAATGAACAGTCGAACGATATTCATAGATACAGGGAGAGAGCACCGGGTGGAATAAATAAACTTACATATACAAAAATAAAGACGAAACTAAGCAATATCGACTCTTAGTCTATAACCCAAATAATAATTCATCACCTAACAAAGCTTCCTGAATTTTCTGGAATCGTCAATTAGCTTTTGCGACCACAATCGAGTTCTTCGTCCACCTATTCGGATGTCATTTCTTTCAAGAAAACAACAACTCAAAATTCAATATAACTAAACAAAATTCAAATTAATTAAACAAATTTACAATTGGTTAAACAAAATTCAAAATATAATTACCAGACCAAGTTTGCCTGATGCAGATGGGAGAGTTTCTTCAACGAATGTGGTCATCGTCGATCGATTCTCGAAGATCGTTTCAAAAGTTAAAAAAAGTTGAATGATAGTCGAATTGAAGCATGGAACATTTGAATGTAAACATTTATCAATTATTCAATCACATTACTTTAAAAATAAAAAATTAAACCAAAAATCATTTAATTTCACATAAATTTTAGGACAAAATTGAAGCTTAGAGAACCTATTAGCCTAAATAGATGAAGCAAATAAAGTTGTATATAGGTTCAGATTTGCAATAATTCTCAAGCACAGAGATTTACTCGCCATGGCTGCAAACCGTAGTTGCATGCTAGCAAGCCGCCATCTAGGTCTGCCTTGCCAGGTTAGGGTAAAGCTCCATGCTCAACAAATATAAAAGAGTTTGTCATCATTGCCATAGTTTTGAACCTTGTTTCTTCTTCGGAGTTTTCTTGGTAGCCAGAGAGAAAAGGAAACAAGAGAAAAGGAAGACAGAAGGAAATGGTGAGGTGAAGAGGCTAACGTGGCAAAATACCAAGCATAATCTTTTGGAAATGGTGAGGAGAAGCGGTGGCGACGCGCTGGTGGGGGTAGACGAAACGCTTGCAGCCCACGCGCCTAGCAGAGGCAAAACGCGTGTGGTGCAAGCGTATTCCCCTTTAGAAAATAACAAAGAATCTTGATATGTTTAGATGGCACACGATTAATGTTGAGGTTTTTGGGGTATTTACAGGTGAGGCTACAACCTTACCTCTTGTTCAGATCTCGACACGTGTAGCGCCAGGATAAGAGCCCCTTATCTTCAGCATGACAATCTTTGGGAATGGACTACAAGCTTGGCCTAATAGCCCCTTTTCGAAAATGGATACGTATAGATCAATAAATGATCTTTACTAAATGGCCTCATCACACTGCACTACCATACAAATCATACATTCATTTAAGGCGTCCCCGCTTATCTAGCCCATCGCCCAACAGATGAGATGAATTCAGGATGTGCCTCTAGCGGCTCGATATTCCACCTCAAGAGTACATAGAGAGGCTGGGTAACCACCCACGAGCAAATCCTTCCTTGAACAAACGCATAGTTACTCATGTACCTGCCGTGGAGCAAACCCACACACTTGTAGAGAATCACACTCTTATAGTAAATTCCCTTACCATTTGAGCTATGCCCCGTGGGAACTGCAGTACCATATTACCATACTACACTGGAAAAATTGACAAAGGAGGTGTAATGATAAAACCACACCAATACAACTTTAATCTCATTTAAAAAACAAAGATTCACTAATTAATTATGTTAATTTCTTATAACAAAAGATCGAATCTATTGTATCATGTATGCTTGCCTGGTTGGGCATTCAAGTCATTCAAATTACATGAGAAGAATATCTTCTAGTCAAAGAACAAGATTCCAACTCAACTAATTTTTCCTCCTGACCATAGTGTAAAAACTATCTATACCTGCCCCTAATAAGGTCAGGTCCAGAAAGGGTAGGAAAGACGAAACAAACTGTTCAGAAGCGCTTATTCAGTATAGATATGACGTCTGATTGGATGACACGGTTGCGGGATGGTACTCATTCTCGACAACACTATCACCAGATTGATATGGATCAGCTGTTGCAACATAATTTGGGGGAGGAATGGGTGAAACACCAGGAGGCATTACATAGCCTTCATATGATGCCGAGGGTTGCCTGTACAAACTGCTCAATGAGGATGATGGTTGTCCAGCATAGCTGTGTGTAACTCCTCTCTCAGAAAAGGCTGGATCTGCATAATATCCGTAGGTATGAACACCATGGTTTATCACATGACCAGATGGGTCAACAGCCATTCCTCTATATGCTCCAGCAGCTGCATAACCAGTTCCTGCAACCTGTGCATGATGCAGCATCGGTTGAGCTGTAGGGTAACCACTGATATGACCAACCATGCCAGTGTCTAACAAGTTTCTATGGCTATTATGACCAACTTGCTGAGGCTGAAGCCCTTGACCAGTATAACGTGAGCGTTTTCTCTCCTGAAATTTCGACCTTCTTCCAGCCTCTACTTCGTCTGATCTTATTTTCTGTTTTTTCTCCCCTCCCATTTTCTTAGTATACTCGGAAATCTCTGTTTCCAAGCTTGAAATCTTCTCTGGAACTTGCCATTCAGAAGTAATCTTTGAGGAATCAATTTTATGAACATCCAAGCACTTGAGAAGAGATTTTAGAACAGCTAACTGTTTCCTGTTAGCTTCATTCTGCATTGAACAACAAATGTAAGGCAATTCAGTGATATGAGCATCATCATCAATATGCCAAATGTGTATGATAACAAGGAGGCTGTTTACTAATTGACCCAAGACAAGGAGGCTGTTTACTAATTGACCCAAGAGTAACGTGGAAATACTATTAACTATTTCACAATAAATTAGAAGTGTTGCTACCGATTTTGATTTATTTCGTCATATCCAACCTTCAGACTTCTTAGCAAAAGAAATTCCAAAGTGGAGGCAAGCTGACTTTATGCTGCCGGCCACAAAGAAATAGGCTATAATTAAGATAAGACCATCTGCCAGCTTTCCAACTATATAAACAGGTCAATCTGTAAAGGTCTAGGGGACTCTGATAATGAATGTGCAATTAAAACTACTAATTATATGATGCCAATTCTTTTTCAAATGTATGTGACTTCCTGTATATCTATATTTCCTTAGCCAGTTGGAAGAAAATGGTGCTTCAACTTAATTCCCAGGAACCAAGAATTTTCTGGGGCCAGACACTGCATACTACACATCGTTCAGATAAGAAAAAAAGAGAATATGCCGGGCGTTTTGAAGAGACAAGGTGCGTGTGCTAGTGTGCCTTGAATTTAGTTCTGTTTTTCATTTTTAAAGTTACAAAGAAGATTTGAAATCGCACCACTGCAACTACTGAAGCCTTCTTCGACGGCTCTTTGAACTTCTGTAACAAAGAAGTCAAAATTGTCTCAACATCAAGACTATCTTCCAATCCGAAAGAATAAGCAACATCAATCGCATCAACTTCGAGATTATTCTTTATCATTCTCTCAATTATCTCTGCAACAGACACCAAGATTAGTCCACTCTGAAATTGACCAATCTCTATAAGTTCTGATATAAGGTTTGGTCGAGAGACGATAGAACACATGACGAAATTGAAGATCTTGACCAGTCAAAAGATATTAGGATATACCTACAAGATTATAGACTATCACGTAAGATACCCCTTGCTATAGTACATGACTTACAAATATAGATATAAAAAACACCTAAAAATCTGGTATACATATTTAATTTCTTACACATTCTAAGCTAATTGCAAGGACGACAAATTATCTACCTGAACTTATGGAAGATCCAAAATAAACATGTCAAAAAATCTAAATATACAGATATAGCAACAAAAGGAAGTTAGCATATAACAGTTGTGATGGGTTCTGTCAGGAGCTCAGATAGATTCAGGCAAGAGAACATAGTAAACAAATATTTGACCACTGGTAAAAGAAAACTGGTTATGTCTAGCGCATGTTGGAATATCGAGAAACTCCACCCAGTCAGCCTATATAATAAATAATATGCTTTATAACATGTGCACAGATAACATATACACCGGAGACCTCAGAAATCATGATTACCATTTCTCTAAGCATATTTTGTTCTATACTTCATAGGACAGATACGAGAACCTACAATCTACTCTGGAGAGTCTATGGAGACAAATTAAAATTAAAAATTCCTTTTGCGAAAGTATATAGGTGAAACTTAAATGGCATGTTTTCCACTTTTACAAGAATATTTTAATCTTATGCTGTCTAACTCAGAACATGACAACCAGCAATCTATTCAGGATGTTAGAAGACAAATTAATAAATTTTAAATATTCATCTGACTAAAGAAAAAGAAGACATAGTCAACCCAAGTTGTTGATGCAATGGTGGAAATCATAAGAAGACATCAACCAAGAGGCTTTCCACCAGGGTGGGGGAGGATAGTATGCCGCCTTAACCCTATGGTAGCAGGGAGGCTGTTTCCTAATTCACCCAAGAGTCGAGTGCACAACTATCTAGTGCTTCACAAAAGATAAGTGTCATGAGCCATTTTGGTTTTACCCATATACATCCAAGAGCCAAATAACATAATATCTTTTGACTCCATAAGACATGATAACCGTTGGAAATCATAAGAAAGAAGAAGGAGAATGAAAGAAAAAGTATATCGTCCTACTATTCTAAAACTAGCTCGTGGTTAGCAATCAAAGAGTTTTAGTTTAGGTGACAACCTAAAACCTCTCGTAAAGAACCTGGATACATAACTTGAATATATAAGGCCATTCTCTAACAAACATGAGCTTGAATCTTGCACATGAATATTCTATATATTGACAATGAAGGTAAAAGGAACCAACAAAGACTAGGTGACTATTTGACATCATACTGTTCTCGGAGCTCTTCTATAGAGATTTATGATTGACCCTCACAGTCACCATAATCTTTGTCTTACTAAAAAGGATTTCACGCTGTTCACTCTTATTCAGCAACCTACTCGCATATATACTCTCTCATTCAGCACCCCTGCTCACATACTTACTCTCATACTAAAATAAGTTAATTATGCCTCTCCATTTGAGTATTTGATGCATTGGACACTAGAATGACTGCGGTTAAACGGATCCTAAAATTAACATCAAACATAGAGCTGATATATGTTATATACGTCCCACACTTCAAAACTATAGATGAATCTCTTATAGCAGAAAACCACCCTCAAGCAACCCCATAGAACGGAAGATATCAAGTAGCATTAGATAAAATCAAAATGTAGCATCCTAATAGTTATAAAAACTCAGAGGAAAAGAAAACCTGGAACTTTCTCCATGAGGGCCTTAGACTTTCTTAAAGTTCCTGCCATCTCCCTAACATTACTACACCGAAACAAATCCACCAAATCGTCGTTCTTAAAAGTCTGAGGCACACCGTAGCATCCCATCAAGAACAACAAACCCCGTGCATCAATCTCACAAGCATTTATAATCCCCCCTTCACTAACCATCCTCTTCCTCCACAACATCGCAGCACGGTAAGCCTCTTCTTTAACATCCACATCAATCCCCGACTCGTCCCCTCCTCCCTCCATCAACAAAAAACACTCCAATATAAATACAGACGCCTCCCTCCCAGTCACCATTGGCGAACCCTTCACATAGGCCTTACAACCCTGTAAATAAAACCTCCCAGAACAATCCAACACCAATTTAGCTACATTAGAAGACAATTTAAGGGCTTTCGGGACTTTTATCCTCAATGTATCAATATGCCCCAGATTCATAACCAGGAACCTTTTCAACCCTCTAAAATTCATCGATTCGCAATGGGTTTTCAGTTCTTGATCCAAAAAATCAGCTTTAGTTGTCTCCACGTCTCCAACTGAATATTTTTCAACCCCAACACTCTGAACATCACTAGTTACTGCCGAAGTCCCACAACTATCAAAATGGACAATGGATTTTTCAGCTGAATTCGGTTGTGATGGTGATAAGGTTGCAATTTTGGAAATTTTCAAGGGGTTATTTGCAATCTTGGAGGGGTTATTTCCAACATTGGAAATTTTCAAGGGCTTGTTTGCAATTAAATGGTCAACAGCATACTTGAGGTTGTTGAGATGATATTGAAGGCCATTGAAAGATCTCTGGAAGGCTGAGAGTGATGAAGCTATACCTTTGAGCTCAATTATTGGTAAAGTTTGTGGTGAAGTAGATATTATATTTGTAGGGTTGGAAAGAGTTGGGTTTTTGAGGGAATTGGGTTGTTGTTCCGTTGGGATTGGTTGATGTGGTGTTGATGAGTGGTGGTGGGAGGGGGACGATGGTGGTGGAGATGTGCTTTCCGGTGAGGTCATTTTGGGTATTTAGATCTCGATAAATTGTTTTCGTCACAGGTGCCCCAATTTAATGTCTTGTTTCGTTAATGAGTATGTTTCAATTTAAAAGTAGTGATTTGCATCTTAGGCCCATCCGCTAAGCCCAGCCAAGCGGGCTAGATAACCCAACTAGTGGGTAAAACGAGTTATTTACCTTTTTAATTGGAGAGCGCTCTTCTTTTCCTATGACAACCTGTCATATCCAAGCAAAGATCAATCCGACGATGATAGTTCACTCTCTGGAAGCTCGTCCGAAACATAAAGAAACAAAAACTAAAGATATATCGATAAAAAAAAGTACGAAAACAAGGATGTATAGAAAGAATACCAACCAATATAAACGAGAAGAAACCACCTCACCTGCAGACAAAATAACACTAAACACGAATCGGAGCAAATATTGTAATTACAAAAGAAAGATTGGATAAAACAATCGGCCGATCAGAAATATATAAAACAATAATATAAACTAACGTCATACCGATCAAAAAGAGAAAGCAATTCCAGTGAACTTGGGTGTAACAAAGCTATGGAAAGAAGCTATTTATAGAGTTAACAATAGCCAAGATCAACGATAGAGAATAACGCCCAAACTCCCAACCTATCACAACGGCACACCTCGCAACAGCAATAAATGTTTACCATACTTTTTTAGCATAATAGGAAATACGATTGCAGTAAAAAACAATCGCTTGTAAAGAAAGCAGATCCAGACAAAACGAGATGTACGGAATATGCGAATCAAAGCCAAAGTAAGAAATTAGGACCGTGTATAGGCACTATTTGGGTGTGTATAGAGTATAGTGGATGCCGTATCAGACCCGGGCCCTACCCACACAGATCGAGTATTTTATCGCTTTTATGTTTTCGGTCGGGTTACAAGTTTTCATATCATATGCTCCATATCCAGTGAACCATTTGAACTTGTGATCCGACAGCACAGTATTAAGGACTAAGCAGAGCAAGAATCTTTGCCGTCAAAGAAAGTCGTATGGGTTCAGAAGTGGAGAAGAAAGCAAAGAAAAAATCAAGAAAAGGTTTGAGTATTCAAGGGTATGAAATTGATGGAATATCAATAGCAGGCCATGAGACTTGCATTATTTGCCCTTCTCTCAATTTGGCCTTTGATATTGGCAAGTGCCCTCAAAGAGCCATCTCCCAGCAGTTTCTCTTCATCTCCCATGGCCATATGGATCACATTGTAATCATTCTTTCTCTGTCCCAAAAAGATTGTCCAGTTTTTATGTCTTTTAATATAGGTTGTATAATCTTGTCTGTTATAGTGTTATACCATCATATAAATTCTTGAATTGACTTTGATCGATTTATATGGAGATATGACTAGGTAGGTCAGTTTTTTTATTGATAAAGTTGCTGACTTTAGGTTGATTTATATACTCTATATGGTTGATAGCATGATGTTTTATGTGGCACACCTCTTTTCTAGGGAGGGCTACCGATGTATGTTGCAACTCGTGGTTTGTATAGAATGGCACCCCCCACGATTATTATACCGAAGGTCATCAAAGAAAGTGTTGAGAAGCTTTTTGAAGCACATAGAGCAATGGATCACTCAGAACTTAATCATACACTAATTGGTTTGGATGTGGGTAAGGTTTGTTCGATTATCTTAAGATGTTGCTATTCGGTAGGTACTTGATCATATGCTGATGCCACTTCGTATATGCAGGGGAAGAGTTTTATTTGCGGAGAGACCTGAAAGTGAAAGCATTTAAAACTTACCATGTCATTCCCAGCCAGGTTTTTATGATTCTCACACATGAGGGTCTATGTTTCCCCCTTATTGGTTGATGCAGTTTACTTAATAGGTTGGAAATGTAACATTTCAGGGTTATATAGTATATTCCGTGAGACAGAAACTGAAGCAAGAATATTCTGGACTTCCAGGCGATGAGATAAAGAAGTTGAAGTCATCAGGTGCTGAGGTTTGTCTAATATATTTTTTTTCATCTGTCAAATACTACTTGTTTTCGTTTCCCCCGAATTTCTCCCCTTCTTAATCAATTATTTGAAGATCATTGCAAGAGATTGTAAGGTTTTGTCGAGGTCAGCAGTCATTTGATCAGGCAGAGCTCTTTAAGTTCAAAGTGGGTGTTCCGAGTCACCACAATGTATTTCATATTTCATTGCAACCAACACGACCAAGCTATTCTCTTTCAACTCTCAAGAGGCCAACACTTCACTTTTCCACTGACAACTGTCCATCATCATCCTCTCTTCTCATCTTCAATCTTTGTCCATTGAGCAGTAATCCCATCTGCATCTCCGTCTGACACGTTATCAGCCACCTTTGTACTCTTCACTTCCACCCCCCTACAGTTATTATTTGATTTGCAATATTGGATGATTCAATCAATATCTTCTACTCAGAATTTTGATTTACAATTTCCTTTATTGCAATATTATGTGATTCCATCTTGGTTACGTTGTTATGTATCAAAGTGGTGGTATAGCGGCTAAGAAACTTTGTTAGTGAAATGTAGGCATTACTTAGTTTACTAGATATGAAAAGCTTTGTTGCGTTTTGACTTTTGATTAAAATTATTGTATCAATCTTTTCTGTTCCGTGAGTTCTTGCAATTTGATAGCTATGCTTCCAAATTCTGCTATTACCTTGAACAATTTAATGTACAAGAATGCTTATTTTAAGTTATAATGGATAATATGCATAGATGCCGATTGGAGCCCCAGTTCTTATTTGGCTAGTCCCAATTTAAATTAATTTGTATCTTGTAGTGTTGAAATAGCCATTGACATTGTTTAGGTAAGTTTCATATGCTTTAATGTTAATTATATGATAGCTCTTGTAGCATGTTTTATGATTGGTAGCTTTATTTTTTTTCCCAAGACAGGCTATTATTTGTTGAAATAGGTTGAAAAGCTTTTATGTTTAACATCCAGATGTTTCCCTTGCTGTTTCATACTTGTTTTTCCAGATGTTTCCTCCGCTGTTTGATACTTGTTTTTCTTACTATTTGCACATAGATTAAAAAAATAAAAAGTAGTTAAAAAGTACATTGAAAATATATAATGACAATCAGTTAAAACTATATAATTGGTTGGTTAAAGGTTTTTAGACTTGGAATATAAGTCAGTAATCTGTTGGTTCTTAAGTTTCTCAATCCAATTTGTAGAAGTGTAGAACATCTGCTTAGAATAGTATCTTTAGCAAGTTTTAACTTCTTAAAGAATATTTCGAACCACGTGAGCTAGAGTTCTAGATCTGCCCCTCCATTTGGTGTTTCTTCATACAAGTTAGTACAATTATGCAACCTCTTAGTTTCTTCTGTAAGGATGGTGCATATGCATTTCATGATTTGCATCTCTCTTTGCAAGTGAATGTTAACATTTTGAAGGTTGAATTGTTGGGCCTGAATAAGTATCTATGTTTTCTGTTTACAGCTATGAAAATTGCTGAATGGATTTTCCAAAGTGAAACTTATGTAAGTATTCATTTAGGTAGCATAACAATTTAATAAGGATGGCGCAAGCACAGGGAGGTTTCATATAATTCAGCAGGAATAAGATTTACTTGCGTAGTTGCATATATCAATGGGTTTTCTCTTGTGCCATAGTCGTTAACCTGAGATACCCTTCTTTCCAAACTAGTTCAGTAATCTAAGTGTATAAGAATACACAAATAGTGTTCAAGTTGAATGATGAGGGCAAGACAAATCAAATCAGAAATTTAAAAAGTTGTATATGTGGTTTTGAAGTTGGATTCTCTTAGAAGACAAGAAATATGAGATGTTTCGGTTATGTTTGTATGTAGTACTACTATCTTAGTGTGGTCCGTGAAATTTATCATCATTAGTGTGTACTCCCTTCATAAGTACATAATAGCGGTAAATAGTGGCGCGATCGCTGTATACGGCTCGTCGCGGCAGCTTAGCGCTACACCGCATTTTGGTAATTCGCAGCAAATAGAGGCTAATAGCGGTAAATAGTGGGGCAATAGCAGATTTTAGGAGTTTCGCCGCTATGGACCGCTAAATACTATTCACAACTTTGGCCATCAACTAACATTTCTGCTTCATTTTTAGAATTTTTACAACCAAGGATAAAACTGACTAATATCAAAGCTATCAAGCCTTTTTGATATATATGTTCAGGAGTTTGCTTTCTTCTATATCCTTAACCTACTAAGTTACTTCTCCTTGAGCAGAATCATCTATATTATCTTGATGCATCATCAACAGTCTATGGGGTATTGGTTAACTTTATCTAAAGTGTAGAAATTGTCTATCAATACTGTATTCCTTTTTCACAGATCACATACACGATAACAGCACCTGAAATTGCATTTACTGGGGACACTACGTCAGATTTCATTGTAGATGGTGATAACGTGGATGTTTTAAAGGCAAAGATCCTCATTATGGAAGTAAGTTGCTTCAACCATTCCTCTTCATTTTCTCAAATCTAGTTGCAATCCAGCATTGTTCTTAATTTTACATAAATAATGGTGTACTTTTCTCTTCTTCAGAGCACTTATGTGGAGGAGACTATGTCTGTTGAGGATGCTCGGGAGTATGGCCATACTCACTTGACAGAGGTAGACTATATGAGCTTTCGGTTTGCCAAATACATTAGATTATGATTATCATCATCCCTTCGACGTGGCTATACATGCAGGTAATAAATTATGCCGACAAGCTTGAAAATAAAGCAATTCTTCTGATTCACTTCTCTGCTCGGTATAAGTTGGATGTAAGTCAATTTGTTGCTTGATCGCACATTCCCACCCCCGTCGTCTCGCCCCATATGTAGATAGTTCTGAATACATAGGTTGCAGTCAAAATAAAGTAGTAAAGTTTGTGCCATTATTAACAGGTCATTGAAGAAGCTATATCCGCACTGCAACCACCATTGGCTGGTCGTGTTGTTGCACTTACCGAAGGTTTTTGAAGTTAGTGATATTCATATGCATTCATATTTGAAAGAATTTTGCATTCTATTTTGGGTTAATGGTAACATTTTAGTTCACAGTTTAAGTTATTCAAAATTTTTTGGTTCTAAGTCTCAATTTCGCTTTCCCGTCAGGTAAGTGTTCGCCTAAGAATGGCATTACTATCAAAACGATTGGGTTGATGATAGTAAAGGGCTTTTCTAATAAAACTTAATTTCATCTGGGCACCTGAACTTTCAAAAATTTCCCAAATAGGCACCTGATGACCTTTTTATCCCAAGTAGGCACCTGAAGCAAAAAATTGGCACCTAAATAGGTCATCAGGTGCCTATTTGAGAAAGTTCTGAAAATTCAGGAGCCCAGATGAAGTTAAGCCTTCTAATAATTATGTTTTGATGTGCTTTTCATTTCAAATTGATTATTTCTTATTTTTGAAAACCTCATATTTGACTCCTTCTAATTCAAATTTATGGAGGGAAAATTGATAATCAATTTTTATAAAATTTTGTGAAAACTTAAATTACACAAATAAATTGGGATAGAGAGAATATTTTTTATTAGAAATATACTACATCTTTAAAATATTTAAATTTAAAAGTTAAATTCATCACATTTGAATTTAGATAATGTTCTTAGTAATGGAGATAGTAAATTTGTAAATTTGATGATTATAAGTTATAATTTGGCATATAGAAATGAGTGGGATTTACTTGGGGAATTGGTTGGCAATGATATTTGGAGATGAACACAAATGTTACATAAAATAAAGGTAAAAGGAAAGGTTTCATTCACTTAATGACGATTAAAGAAATCTTTTAAATTTGGACCTCGTTTTTTCGGAATGGCTTTGAAATTTAAATTAGAGCATGAAATAGACGAGTTTTCAATATCATGTGTTGATTAACGATTAAGAGTACATAACAAATTTATTTTACAATCAATTTTTTATTGAATTTCTTAGAGAAATTATTTTACCATTTTTTCTCTTTAAGTTGTTAAAATTCTTGTTCAGTCAAAATTAATTTTGAAAACCACTAAATTTTTTTTATCTCTAGTTAGTTTAAGTGTGTATATATATCATATAAAATACTCCCTCCTCAAATTATTTGTCTCATTTTGAATTTCACGGTCTAAAAGACACAATTTCAAATGTAAATATCTCTAATTCTACAAGCGTAAAAATTATAAGAAGTTGATATTTCAAAAATATACATCGAGATGAATCTAACAAGATCCAATATGACTATATTATATCATATCGGCTAATGAGAATTAGTGGTCAAAATTTTCGAAGTTTGACTACCAAAATAGAAAGTAGACAAACAATTTGGGATGGAAGGAGTATATAAATTCGAATTCAAGGTATATCAAATCAAATTTGAATATTGATAGAATAATATCAAATCGAATTCAATTTCAATTTTAGTATTATTATAATCACAAACTCTAGTCACCTATTAGGCTATCACTTTCACCTAGTTAACGCATGCGAACGACTAAAAAAATCAACCGTTCATTTGAAGCACTATTCATCACTCCAAAATAAATATCCCAATGTTTCCAAATAGCTTCAAAATATCCCCAGCCGACAAAGGCAACGTGTCACAACTCTATTCAATCAACTATTTGAAATCGTTAAAAATACACAAAATAAAATACTAATAATAATGGAAGCCTTCTTAAAGCAACCACACAACGTTATGTGTCGGTGAGTGTTTTGCAATTGAAAATTCCCCACCCAAACTCACCATTCTTTAAACATGTAATAAAATATCTACTCTTCAGTTTATTATATACACTCAAAAACAACAAATTAAAGCTGCCCTCACAATTAAGGCTACTCTTCAGCAACTTTCTTACTTTATTTTTCTTTCATTTTGGGACAATAATGTCAATGAAGTTAGACACTCCATACTTATAAACCTATAGAGGGATTAATTTTGTTGTTGTAATAATCAAGATTTGGTCAAATTGAAAGTAATGGCATGGTTGGAGAAGATGGTGTTTCCTCTTAAAAAGCTATGGACTACTACTTCTTCTCGTATCAAAACTCGCAAAAATGGTAAGAAACACATCAATATGTTCTTCTATATAACTATTACTGTATTAGATTATATATGTTCTGGTCCATCACCCGCTTTTTATGCCCTTGAGCATAATACGTTGTAAACTCGAATTTG
The DNA here is from genome assembly GCA_003412495.2 of Echium plantagineum. Taxonomy (NCBI): domain Eukaryota; kingdom Viridiplantae; phylum Streptophyta; class Magnoliopsida; order Boraginales; family Boraginaceae; genus Echium; species Echium plantagineum. Next base: position 39,988 of record QFAX02000261.1, on the reverse strand, counting down.
GGGATGAGTTATATTATATTTTGTTTTTGTTTGCCCCAAATTGTGTTTAATGATTATACTCTTACATATTGAAAATTCATGTGTCCTCTCACACATGTTATACTTCATGACATATTTAACAGATAGGTGATTGGCAAGAAAGTTTTAAAATATACTAATGATTTCTTATAAATATCTTGAAACATAGATGATTGTTAGTTTGTTACGACCATTAAATGAATTATTAGTCCATACCCAATAAAGAGTTTAAAGTATTTTTGTTGATTTTCTCACCTTCTAATGACAAAATTATAATGTTATTATAAGTACAAAATTAGAATCTCTAGATAAAGCTCCCTCTGTTCTTTTTTACTTGTGTTTCTAACCTAAATTTTTGTTTCTAAACACTTATCTTTCTAGATGCATATTTTACCAATTTTTTCGTTTTCTAATCCTACTGAATGTAATTATATTACCGATGTTATAGTTAAGTTGCATAGAATGAAGTTGAATACATGATCAAATGTTACCAGAAAATGGGTTCTTCATTAATTTTAGCTTTCAACCGCAACAATAAATGAGGCCTAAATTAAGTTGCATTGAATGAAGGTATAATTTGTAACATAAATGATGCGTGATAAATTCAAGTAAAATTAATATAATTAATTCAATCATCAAGATAGGTAAATTAGTGTGGTTTTCCAATAGACGTGTTTGAGTCTAGGAAGACAAGTAAAAGAGAACCAATGGAGTATATAATAAGTAGTACTCAGATGGCTAAGTTATTTCATTTTGCTTTGTGTTTGCTGCTTGATTAGTCAGCTTTGGCTAGCCAAGCAACTTGCATATAGTTTCATGCTTAGGAACTCCACTAGCAAGTGCTCTTGAGGGATAATTCACCATTTCGATCAATATATAGAGAATATATATTGATATCGAGTAAATTGATATCAAACTAAACTAAGTTCTACCCGATTAAGTAAGACTCGAGAAAATCCTGCTCGTTAATAGTGAGATTTAAACCTTAACCAATCAATAAACTTCAAGTTTTCGCTGATGATTTTGCTGGTTTTCAGGTGGACTCTTGAAACTCCAAGATGATATTCAAACTTGTGGATACCAGGATGTACAGATAATGTGGGAAATACTGAGTCGAACAGGATCCGAATCGAGTCCTCTTCACTTCTCCAAGCAACAACGTTCTTTCTGGAGAATATTTGTACGGTCCAACCAGAACACATCCTCCTCATTCTCCACAAGTCATGCTCAGTAAGGGCCCCGAGTTGCAGTGACAACTGCCACAAAATGGTCACAGTAATGGTCCCTAAAGACCCCCGTACCGAAAACAATGGTCGAAAGTGTGCACGGAACTATGTGAAACTGCTTCCATACGCTAATGATATAAAATTATGCTGTATGAGATGTCCCATAACAACAAAATCACTTGTAAATTTATGACATTTTGCAACTTGAATTTAAAAGAATAAATAGGATGTTGTCTTCATTGTTCAAAAATGATAGTGTAATAGCGAACAAGTTAAGGATACTAATGTAACCTACTGCTGTTCTTAGATTTGATGGACTAGCCTCACCTCATCGCTACTTATTCCATCCATACAATAGACAAATAAGAATATTAATAATGACGACAAGAAAAATTCCATTGATGGAGTTGTGAATGAGCTTAGGGTATTCGTAGTTAAATTCCATTTTTTTACCATAACATGTTTTTGTATCAGTGCATCTTTTTTCATATTTTATCATGAAAAGTACCCTTAAACTTTCAAATCAAATCTATTGTTGCCTTATCAAATCAAACTGCGCTTATCAAATCAAATTGCGAAATTTTCACTTAACTGGTACATGTATTCAGAGTGCATTTGATCGATTCGATTAGACAGAGACATAACAGATAGAAACAGTTCATCTGAGTGAAATAATAATTTGGTTTCTTCAGTTCTCTAGTTTAGATGTAAGGTTCAACTCGAATAGGATCGTCCAATCGCCTTAAGTTGTGCTTATTTCTATATAAAACCTATTAAAAGATCAATATCATCTGTCAATCCTAGGGAGTTTCAATCAAAATAATTGTCCTTCAGTCTTCATAGTCACCAGCATTCTCCAACAGATAATTGATTGCAAGTTCTTCGTTGCGATCACAAGCTAAAAATGCTTCAATTACAAGCGCCCTATCGAAACCCATGGCTTCAAGCTGAATGAAAAGGTAAAAAATGGAAATTATCGTTGTGCATGAAGATTTAAATACCATTCAGAACTGTAATTGATTCTGGACATATCTATCATCTATGATTGTTTGTTTATTTATAAGAGTGACAACAGGCATACCCGTTCAATGGCTGCCTCTTCTTCTGGTGTCACACTAATGGCATGAGGCATATCGTCATGCTGGTCAAATAAATCCCTTTATATAAGAAAAAAAAGAAACAATATCAGTAAAGGTACTAGAGCAATGCAAAGGTTGACAATGCAACGTCTTTGTGCTCATGTGACCAAGAACTTAGAAGGCAACAAATACAGTTGTCGACAATAATATATCTAAGAAATTAAACCTCAACACAAATTACAGCATACTATAGCCATATTCTATTAAGTTTTAAATTTGAAATAATTATGGGAATATGGATAGAAAGAAAAAAATGTTGCATTATACGGAGTCTTATAAGTAATTAAGCTTCCTTATTTATATGCCACCACAAGAAGAAAAAAAAGGTTAGCTGAATACGCCTAACAAACTACAAACGTCACGAGCAGCACATTATTTAGCATGCAACACCTCCACATGAACTTTTCTTTCAAAATGAATCACTCACCCTCCAGAATCAACAGGTTCATTTATCAATTGTAGAAACTCTTGATGGTGCTCTTGTATAATTCCAAAAAGTTGGGGATTTTGCTTTCCTAGCTCCTGAAGCATTGGCTGTAACATTTATAAACAAAAAAGGTGTTCACTATGGTGAAGGATATAAAAAAGATTATTAGAAAGATGGGAATCATAAGACCAGCATAAACCTGTAAAATTTGTGGATTGGATTGCACCATTGAGCGTAATGCCTGAAACTGAAACACAATCAAATAAACTTGGTTCAGATGAAAACCTTGTTGGCAAGCCTCATACTAAGACATCTGCAATATATGACAAGTAAAAGACACGGAATAGATGTGACTTCTGATAAAACCTAACAGATGATGATGATGATGTCAAAAGGAATATATTATCGCAGAATCTAAAGAACATGAATTCTTTGATCCACACAAATTCAGTTGCATACAATTACAAAGATGTACCTGAGGGTTGTTCCTTAGGAAATCAAGGGAGCCAATGCCTCCATCCATAGCAGCAGAAACAGTTTCCTGAATATATCAGATTAGACATTGTGAGGCATAGCAAAGAGCTAAAAAATACTTGGGAAGGGATATGGATAATACGAATACCTGGGGAAACATATTTAATGGTGATGAATTTGGTGCTGTAGATACAGGTACAGCTGCTGTCACACCACCTTCAGAAGATATACCATTTCCACTTTGAACAATTGATGCTGCTACCTGTGTTGTTTCAGGAATACCCTAAAACATGAGGAAAAGCTCAGGGCTAAGACTCGACAGGGAAAGAGAGAAAATTTTCAATGGACAAAAGAACATAAAGGTCACAGGAGCAAAGTAAAATTACTGAGTATAGGTAATCCACAGCACGCTCGGGATTATTATAGGCAGCCTGAAGAGCACGAGTGACTGTTTCCTTGTCCCAACTGCCACCACCCATGTCCATTATTTGTTGAATTGTTTCCTCAATACTATTACCAGCCACTAAATTGGACGCCGCTTGACTATAATCATCAGAAGAGGTTCTGAAACAAAGCAACTGTAGCTTACTTCTCACTGGTAGTAGAAACAAAAATAACGTAACGAGGTACAGTATTGTTGAAGATTAAATAAGAAGCGGAAGTAAAGGATAATTGCTCATTTGGCTGCAAGTGTCAGATGCAGTGCTCTTAGAAGTCCCACGAAATAATAATTTAGGACCTTTCCCAAACAGAATCTAACATAACAATGCATAAAACTCACAATTGACCTTGCACACAGTTACAGAAACAAAAACACATAATTACCCTAGTGCTCAATGAATTGACAGATGGAACAAAGATGCCGAGAGAATGCATTAATTCAAACAAGAATATTTGGAGCAAAACTTGTCAATCACTTGCTTACTTGTAGCGCCGCAAACGAGCGGGTACCAAGCTACCCGGCCGGGTTTGAGCTTTACCGAGACAGGTAATTACCCGGTACTATCGAGCCGGGTGGCAAACATATTACCCGTGTATCGCTAGATAAGGACACGAGAGGGTATCGAGCCAGGGGTTTTTAGCTGGGCGATGAGCAGGTGTGGGGTTACCCCCAAATTTCTATTTAAAAACCTATTTTAGGGGTTCTCTCCAACAATATTTAATTGTTGAAATGCAAATGTGAAAGTTCTTTTCAATACTAATACTATATTGGTCATTGAAATTAATTATGGTTAAAGTATAAAATATATAATATGAAAATTAGACGAGAGGGTAATCGAGCGGACTAAGTTTACCCGATAAGCTATCGAGTAAAAAAAATTATTCGAATATCGCTCGATAAGCATACGAGTGTACAACGGCCCCGGGGTTCCTGAGTCGGTTAACGAGCGGGTTCCGCATTACACGGACCATTAGCAGCACTACTTACTTGGTTAAGATAGTATTTGAAAGTGAGGAAGAGCTATCAGTGGTCCTACATATGAAGGCGACAGACAAGTAAGTGGGATCCAACGTAAAAAGCAGTTAGGTTATGCTGGAATACACGTTACAACATACGATGCAGTCACAGGAGCTTCAGGTACAACAGGAGAAGAATTTGAAGCTGGAATTGCAACAGGTGCAGCCTGTTCACCAAGTGTACAATAAAAAAATCATGTTAACACAAGAAAAATCCCCAACCTTCTCCATCAGAAGAGAAAGAACTAAAAGTACCAATCTTTATTTAGATAAGTACCTGAGCAGAGGAAGTCGTACCTGTGCCATGAGTTTTACTCTGCCCACAGATATATGTTACAAACCCGGAATGAGAGAACAATTATGAAGTAAACAATCAGAGTCATATTGGATTGGCAAGAAAGTACCTTGCTAAGCATGACAACAAGAAAACCATCTTCAGAAACTTTATTTTCTGCCAGCGTGCTTTCATCTTTTAATACTTTGCCATTATGGATTAAAAGCTGCTGACCGCAAGGATAATTGTCCTTTCCTTGGATATCCTCAATGCTCTTCTTAACTGCTATAATCTAAAAACATATAACCAAGCGTTTCAGATTTCTTGAATATAGCATTAGTTATCGACATTCATGGAGGTCTATAATTCTACCATGGTCAACAAGAAAGAGTTATTACTCCCATCATTTCCGCTATTGTCTAGTTTAATTTTGAAGAGTCAAAATTGGCAAACTTCACAACCTTTATTGACACATATAACTCTGATTTGAACCTATATTATAATGTTAATAGTACATTAGGTTGAAAAGACAATCCGTTCATATTGTTTTTCGCAAAATATTATACAGTGTATATGTATATAACGAAATTAAGTTCTAAATTTGAAAAGTCAAAGATCATAAATCAAAACTAGGCAAGCTTTTCAAGATGGAGGTAGTACATAACAAAGATACAACGATAATATGTCCCAAAGCCTCTAAAGAGGCTCCCGCCTAGTTGTGTTAAAATGGGTCGGGGTGTACTCAACCTTGCCCCTATAACAGAGGTAATTCCTGAATTGAACCAAGATGAAGTGCAAAAATATGCCAACAACTTCAGAATACTAAGAAGTAAAGGTAGTGTAATCACGAACAGAAAAAGGATGTGCATAAAGAAGTCAACATAATGACGTAATTAACCCATTGAGTCAAGAGCTATGAGAAACAAATACTATAACTCCCTTCCTTCAATGTTAAGATCTTTGAACAACAAATAAGACATAAACTTTGAGATCAAACAATTAAGTAGTTTAGGCATAAGCCACAATAACTTTTCATTTTTTATAAATATCACATCCGTGTGCTCGATGCTGTAGTAATCTAGCCTGAATGTAGTAACAGATAACTCCCTGCATAATGCTACATTGAGCATTATAACTGTCTCTAGGACTCAACGTCAATGAAATTTTACCTCATTCCATTTTGATTCACATACATTAACTTTCTCTAAAAATTCAGAGATGCATCGCATGTAGTATTTTAGTGATTTCTAGTCATCCTTAGTACCAAAAAATCTTGGGAGTTCAACAAAAAATAATTGCAAATCACAAACAGGGTTGAGTATCTAACTATACTTTCGATGCACCTACATATCTGAACTATTTTAACAATCTTGCTATGCGGACGTTCATGTAAACTCGAATTCCATTTCATGTACCAAATATCAGAATGTGCATGATAACCACATGACAAAAGAATATAAATCCACAGTCCTCACAGTTCATATAGTACTACCATCCCAAGCATAGTCTACTTTGATTTTCAATGGTCAAAATTTACAAACTTTGCAGGTTAATGGACAAACACAAATTTGATATGAACCAAAATAATCATTTTAACAGTATACTACATTAAAGATACAATCTTTTGATATTTATTTTACCAAATATTATAACATATGCAAAAGTATACAAGCTCAAAATTTAAAAAAAAAAATCAAAATTCAATACTACCTTCTATTCATTATAATTTGCATTTTTCTATTTCAACTTTAAATATTTTATAAAACTTTTTTTAATTGTAATTCTTCATAACATACCTAAAACGTAATTGTCGGTCAAGTCTCGACAAGGAAAAACTAAAACGTCAATTAAAAAGAATCGGAGGGAGTACCATACAATCATTTTTAAAGGGAGGTAATGTAAATGCACTATACGCAATCCAACCAATTGACTAAAATACATTAAAACCACATACATAAACAAGTTAGCATATGAAAACATAAACATACAGATTTTTAAAGAGTAAAGACAAGTGACTAACAGTGTCAGAAGGTTGAGCCCTAATGTCAAAGTGAATGCCTTTGAGTGTTTTCACTGTGAGCTTCATTATTCACCTAAATAATTTCAAGATTTTCAAAATGTAAAAATGATTTTTTATAGAAATCAAATATAACAGATAAAAGTTGAATTTTTCTTCAGAAATATGAAATTGGGTTTTTTGTTTTGATATATGAATCAAATTAAAAGATATTGATTGAATTTTTGTTGAAGAAAACCCTACAGGAGGCAAGGTGGGAGTGAAATTGTGAGAGGGAATCACGTAAGAGTGTGTCGCAGCCGTAGTGCTGTTTGCGAGCAGGATTAGGGGCGAACTCGGGTTGAAATCGAACCGGGACGTGCCTCGCAACTAGCTCGAGTAGAATCAAGTTTGATTTTGAGTAAAAACTTGGACTCGGAATCAAGTCGGGTGTACCCGGTTTTTGCTTTTCAAGTATGAATAGTTACTCGAATAGCCTAGTGGAAAAGGCTCTCGCTAGTGACTAGAAGGTTTGGGTTTGAATCCCACCTCATCGCTAATTTACAAAAAGAAAGTATGAATGTATTCACATAAGGGCAAATGGCACCAGACATCACTAACGTTTGATTTATTTACCACATTTACCACTAACGTTCACTTTCGTGCCAAAGACATCACTCATGTTCCAATACTACTCAACCCGTCTACTTTTTGCCAATTTTGCTGAAACCGCATTTTTAAGCAAAAAGTTAGAAGGGCAATTTAGTCATGACACTTAAAATTATACTTGTTTCGTTTTCCAAATTGCATCTTTTCAAGATTGTACTTGTTAAATTTTGGGGCTTTTCAAAAATTGAACATGTTCCGTTTTGGGGAGAAATGTAATATCTATAAGTAGTTACTAACACTTTTAAGTGTTATGACTAAGTTGCCTTTCTAACTTTTGTGCTTAAAAATGTGATTTCAGCAAAATTGGCGAAAAGTAGACGGGTTGAGTAGTATTGGAACACGAGTGATGTCTTTGGCACAAAAGTGAACGTCAGTGGTAAATAAATCAAACGTTAGTGATGTATGGTGTCATTTACCCTAGACATTAATGTTAAGTAAATTACTCTCTTCATTTCAAAACATTAAAAAGATCGATTTTTCATTTTTATCTTTAATTAAAAATAACTAATTCATTATAATATAAAAAAATATAAGAAAATTAATGTTATGAAAATACTCTTCAATATAAATTCATCTATATTAATTTTAGGGTTAGTGAATTAGGACATCTCTCAAATTTCAAAAAAACTCAGTTAGATCACCAACGTCTATGAAAAATATATTTTCTTCCTCCAATTGTTCTTGGTAGGGCTATTATTGGTCCGGGTATTCGGTCCGAAATTCCCGGTTCGTTTATCCACCCGATAAGATAACCGTCCGGAAACGAGTAAAAAAAATGGTACCCGATAGAGTATCTAATAACAAATCATATGTTAATTTTTAGATGTTATATTATTTATTTTAATTTATTTTAAGGATTTTTGTATTGAATTTATTTTGATATACTTGGAACCGATCCAGACAGGTTGTTTTTAAATAATAATCATATTATTATATATTAGGTTCATAGTTTGTGTGTAGCCTTTTGGATTGGATATCCAATATATTAGTGGGCTCTTTGTAAACCATCGTAACTCCTTTTGTTAATCGAGTTATCTATAAAGTATATTAATTGTTGTACAACTCCAATATATTTACTTTTGAACTTAATTCTTAGATTAACTTACCGGTTGTACAATCTAATTGTTCAATTGACACATTTATGATGTTACTATTAACTCATATTTCTAACATTTTAAATACATGAAATGATTCGGTTGAAAAGTAGTTCGGTTGATGTCGGTTTTGATGTCCTGCCGGTTCGATCATGTCGGTTTTCAATTTGATAATGATAAAAACTTTAATTTAAAAGGCATGATTTCAAATATATAGAGTGCACATGATTTCAACCACATGAAGGCAGTAGAGTAAAGTCATATTGGTAGGAATGAAGGTATAAGTTTAAAGTGATAACTTTTTATCAGGCTTTTATTGAACTCTTGTGGGTATTTTTAATTCAATAAATTGGATAATAATATTACAATAAAATCAAAATTGTATAGTAATCCAATAACTTTTAATTTATGCTTTAATCGTAGCTGATAAATTTTTATATATTTTGAATTATTTTTCTTACCATTCTGGTTTGGTATCATTTTTACTAATAAAATGGGTAAAATCTCAATTCTTTTACGCATATAAATAATAATAATTTTGAATTAGATATGATGGTATATATCTATAACAACATGATTATATAAAATATACTCCCTCCGTTTCTTTTTATTTGATTGTTTGAGCATTTTTTCCATGTTTCTTTTTATTTGATTGTTTATAATTTCAATGCGACCTATTACAATTCCAATGCACATTTTTACAATTCCAATGCACCTTTTTACAATTCCAATACACCTTTTTAAAATCCCAATGTAATTTTTCACAATCTCTTAATAAAGTACTTTTCCTCCAAACAATCAAATAAAAAGAAACGGAGGGAGTAATATTTTAAAAATAGTAATAAAAATTTAGGAGAGAGTGTCGGATAAAGTGTAAAAAAAAAAATTCGGACTCTAAGACCACCCACAACAAAGGATTTTGTGGGGGTTAAAGTGAGTTGCAGTTGGAGTCAAACACATGCAACCAAATTTAAAGTTGGAGAGGTTAATCTTGGGTTCAATCTTTTGAACCTCAGATTTTGGGGTTAATATGGGGCCGTGAAAAGTAGCCAATGTGGCACTGCCACGCGCCTGTACCAACCACATTGATTGCTTTTCAATTCCCCCTCCCCTTATTTAATAATGGAGTTTTTTCTTGCAACCTAACTTAAGACGGGTTAGTAAAACCTAACTTCATATCTGGACCGTTGGATCAAGATTAAATAGGTAGTTATGTTTTATGCTATTTTTATGGGTGCTTTAATGGACAATTTTTCCTTTTGATTAGTAAAACCTAACTCTATATATAGTTAGGCTCTAAGTATTTCTCTTAATAATGTATTATTTAGCCAATAATTCTTCAAAATAAAAATATAAAAAATATATCAATATTTTTTATTTTTTGATATCTATAAATAAAGCTTAGATTTGCTTAATTTGGACACAAAAAAAGTTTTTTTTTACACATTTCTCCAATCCTTCTTTGTAATGAGGTAAAATGTTAATTTTTTATTTTATTAAATTATTAATTTTTATTGTAATGAATTAATTTTTATTGTAATGAATTAATTCAATACAAATAAATTAAATATTATTTATTATATTATAAAAATTAATTAATTTAAGATTATAATTTTAATAATAAAATATATATAAATAATGAGATAAGTAAATATATGATGAGATATAGGATAAGGTGATGTAAATAAGTTTAAAACTGAGGTGACACTGAATAAAGTGAGTTCAATTGAACTATTATCGTGGTGGTCTAAATACCAACAAATATTATCGACCACGAATTATATTTCCTATGTCTCACTCTATCCACATATATAGCCACGTGTAGAATACCAAATCAGCAAAATAAGAAAATCCCAGAAACAGATTGTTGGATCTTTCCTCATGTCATATGTTTCAATGATTTTCATACCAATTTACACGCTGTAAATTACACCACAAACATTATCCAAAACAATAGTGCTAAACAATTGATGCTCCCTACTCTCTCCGGACTTTTCAGTGTCATCCTAATAAACAATAAATTTTTTTAAAATATTTGTTATATCAGATTTTCAATAAATATTTAATTGATTTGCCTTTAAAACTTTTGTTTAACGCATAATAATAACAACGTGAGTTGACTAATTTGTTTTTAATCGTATTAATTTATTATACATATCAATATAGTAAAATTTTACTATAATCTTACTATCTTATTTCTTACTTAAAAATGTAATAATCGAGGAGTTAATCGGATAACCTAATAGAAGAGGCTCTGGCTAGTGACCAAAAGGTCTGGTTCGATACTCACATCATTGTTAATTTCTAAAAAAATATATTATAATTAAGAAAATTAAATTATAAACAAGAGCTTTTTCCACTAAGCTATCGAATTATTACATTACTTATATGTATGTAATGGTGCCCTTGAATCTTGATCATGTGAAGAACCGCGTAGAAGACACATCATCGATCCACTTACATTTTCCGAGAATATAAAAAACATCGACACACATTTTGTCTGCTAGCAAATATCCACAAAAGCAAGAAGAAAAAGAAGGAAGCTTAATTTTTTGCTCCAGTAACTTTTTTCAACAACCCATCTTCAGCTAATCTAATCGATTCAACTCCCTTTATCCCAAAAAGATTGTCCACTTTGTGTTAACTAGTTGGTTGAAAAATGGTTCAATTTATGAATACTGAGGAGGAGAAAGGGAAAAGGATGGTGGTGAAGAGGGAAGTTGAGGATCAATTGGAAGAAGCTCATGTACCTCTTCACAAACGATCCAGAGCTTCATTTCATGTACTTGGTTTATTTATTTATTTTTCTTTGTTTAGTGTTTCTTGATTATTATGTACTCCATTTCTTCAACTTTGATGCTTGGATTTTCATTTTTGAGCTCATGTATTTTTGTATCTGTTGTGTTGTATTTGGTGATAGATATATGGAGAAGATTGTATTTTTAACCTACTTGACTGTTAACATGATAATTTTGATTCAATTAAGGTGGCAAATTTTGTTAATTGTTAGTACTGGAAATCAAACTGGATAATCGTTTTGGGATGGAGGAAATCCATATATCAACTACCGTATTTCCTTGTTTGGGATTTGATATAAGGACTGATTCTGTGTAATGGTGTAGATCTTGTGTAATAGTAGTACTATTTTTGGCAGAACGAATTCGAGTATAATTTTGTTCTTAGGGTGGAAATTTTCAAAGATGATTAAAATTTATTTTGTTTTAGTTCAAAGGGCTGACTGAAGTTATAATTTTTTTTTGTGTTACCATTATGTAATGGATATAATTTAAGGTTTTTTCTGGCATTTTGCTTCTTTATCTTACTTTTTATTTGGTGTTTCAATTGAATGTGTAAGCAGTCTGATATGGGTTCAATGGTTGGCTATGAGGAATCTACGTCGCAGTATAATCCGCTTAATGAGCCAAGCCCTTTGGGTTTGCGGCTCAGGAAGAGTCCTTCCCTGTTGGATTTGATCCAAATGAGGCTTTCACAGACAAATGCTCCTACTAAAGCTGGAGGACACGGGAAAAAAGATCACAAGGGTGCAAGCAGTTCTAGTTCTGCTGAAAAGCTCAAAGCCTCAAATTTTCCTGCATCGGTTCTGAACATTGGGACCTGGGAGGTATTGAATTTTATTGTGAGCACAACAATTTTGAATTTAACTGGATATGCATATTGAATGCAGATTTACATTGTTTTTGTAGTACAAGTCAAGATATGAAGGGGACTTAGTGGCTAAATGTTACTTTGCGAAGCATAAGCTAGTTTGGGAAGTTCTTGACGGTGGTCTTAAGAATAAGATAGAAATTCAATGGTCTGACATCGTGGCTATAAAGGCAAATCATCCAGAAGATGCACCTGGAACGTTGGATGTAGTGGTAATTGTCTTATGCGATGTTCTTTTTAAAGTTTCTGCTCTTAACTTCCTAATGAATTGCTTTGGTATGTCATATCTGAAACGTGATATGTATAACCTAAAATGATCGCTTATGTTTGCCTTTGATGTAGTTATCAAGACAACCCCTTTTCTACAGGGAGACGAATCCTCAACCTAGGAAGCACACCTTGTGGCAGGCGACCTCAGACTTCACTAATGGACAGGCTAGCTTGCACAGGTGACATGGTTTTCTGATCCTTCATGTGGAATGACCGAGTCCATTAAATTAGTTTTGTGAAGAAAACATCATGATTGCAATCAATTAAGCAACTTGTTTGCTTATTTAGCATTTTTCGAAGTACATTGCCTTTTTCTTATTAGTACACGAACACCAAAATTTGTTGAACATTTTGAGACTTTCTATATCTTTGTCACGGATCATTTAGGGGAGGGGGATTTCAGAGTTGGCTAACTTTAGTTGCTGAATCTGGTATTCTCTGTGGCAATGCACAATACTTTTTTATTATCTTTACACTTTTGTCCCTATCAAGTTTCAATTTCCATCATAAAGTATCATTGTTACCTGTAATTAATGAAGAGAAAAAGAGAAATATCCATACATCCTATTTAAAATATTTGAATCCTACGATCAGTTATATCGATAGGAGTGAGTATAAGTTTGAGAAGGATTTACCTATATTCATCTTTTTTGGTCAACTCGGAATGTTAATTATCAACTCCAAAAATTCCTAATTCCTTGCTTTTATCACAGGCGTCACTTCTTACAGTTCCCACAAGGTCTGTTGGGAAAGCATTTCGAGAAGCTTATTCAGTGTGATCCTCGCCTCAATTATCTTAGTCATCAACCAGAGATTACCCTTGAATCTCCATTCTTTGAGCCACGACCAACTATATTTGAGGATCCAAGTGAACAGACCAGTAGTTTTGAGAGAAGTCCTTCTCCATTCAGCATGCATGATATTTCTTCACGATCCAGAGTGCAACTGAGTTCCTCTAAGAATGAGCATGTAGGGAGGTTTCCAGACTCTCTTAACCGAGAGACTCCATCACCTAGTTCTGGTAACTTTAGCTACTAATAATGAATGTCATTCCCAATTCAAATAAGTTAACTGTTTCTTTACATTTTATATTTTTTATGTTGAATAGTTTAGTCAACTTGGGTTCTTACAACTTTATGCTCCTGCTATGATTTGTTGAAATATATGTAGATTACTTGAATGATTATTTCTGCTATGCAGGAATGAGCAATCATGCAACAGAACTTATGAAGAATATTGGCGCAGAGCATTGGAAGGACCTCAGCACATTGGACAACATCAGAGTGCCTGGCCTTAACCATTCGATGTCAATGTCGGACCTCGTGAGCCACCTAGAACACCGTATATCAGAGCAGAGGACATCCAATGATTTGGCGCTGTCTGAAGATGAACTCAAAAGCCTTGATGTGTTGGAAGAAATCTCTCGATGCTTGTTCTCTGATACTCAAAATATGCCCGATTCTGATGAGAAATCACTCATGTCAAGGGTTAATTCACTTTGCTGCCTTCTACAGAAAGATCCCTCAACAGCTCAAAATTTGCAATCTACAGATGAAAATCATCTTAACGGGCCAGTGATGGGAAACAGAACAGTAGAAAAGGCTCTAGTTCCTGTCTTTGAGACTGAAGCCCATGATGCTTCTTCAGCAAGAGACACAAATCAAGTCTCTGATCGCAGGACCTCACCCATGTCGAGGAATGACTCTGTTGGAGATCTTCTCCTCAATCTTCCTAGGATAGCTTCTCTACCTCGGTTCTTGTTCAACCTTGGCGACGATTATGACAATCAAGCCAGATAGATTGGTGGTCGGAAAATATTATAATCCCTTGCTCTGTAAGTGTTGGATCTGCACCTATTGTTCTTCTTCGTACTCCAACTTCCGGAGTTACGTGTCAGGATTTAGAAGCGTTTGTTTGTTTGTGAGAATCATGCTAAGTTCGGGTTAGAGTGTTTGAAGTTACGTGTATGTAAGCTTGTGAGTTTGAGTTTGGCAGTAGTGAATTCACAGTTGCCTGATACAAGAAAATGTATATAATTTACTATGAATAATGATGGTTCAATGCAGGAACCTATTATAAGAATTTATATTGTGAGAATTCCAAGAATTAAACCGAAGGGTAATGTGAATCATGAGAGTCGTACTAAATCCTCGGACAGAAATCAAACCGTTGAATCTGAAGTCTGAATTAAGTTTTGCGTGGAAGGGTAGAACCACCACGTCTGTAGAGTCTATGGGCTCCATAAATTTTCTTTAATATAATTAAATAGGAAACTCGTATTGATGAAATAGGGTCATGATGACTTACTAGAGGTCCTTTCATGATAATTATATTAGTCAATATATATCTTTCACTATGGAACCTAAGAGGTTGCACACAAAAAATGAACAAAATCAATTATAGAATTATTATAAAAGTCCGGTTCAATGCGTAATATATTAAGAATTTTGGGGTAAGGTCATTTACGTCGGGAAAGTGCCAGACGTGTGAAGAAAGGCGGGGGATGAAATTGCATGAGAAAGTTTTTCTCCACGCAACTCTATCACCAAATATATTTATATGGTAGTAATAAAAAAGTTAGCATGAATGCTAATTTTTGGGTAATTTAGTAAATTACAGAATCTCACACTAGAGAAGGTAACCACCTACAATTAATGTCCTAGAATAATTAGAATTCTATTCTTACAATATTACTTCACCAAACTAATTAAGCAAAAAATGCACAAATATCGCCCTAATTATTTCGAAACTTTCTTGTTCTTAAAAAAACCCCACCTCATTATTTCAAAAATTACAAAAACAAAGCAAGTATTTTATTCTTCACAACAAGACAAAAAAAAGAGCTTTTCACATAAGGGTGACAAACGGTTTTTTCAAATTGATTGTAAATACAATATTAATATATATGTGACCGATGCTTTGTTCAAATAGATTGTCAATACAATATAAGTGTGGTAGATGATTCTTTCATATTGATCGCAAATACAATATAAGAGCGTCATATGAGCTTTTTTTTATATTAATTATAAATACAATTGAAAAGACATGATTTTTTCATACTGATTGCAAACACAATATAAGAATGACAAATTAACTTTTTTTTATACATATTGTAAATAAAATAGAAGAGTGAGATATGATATTTTTCATACTAATTACAAACACAATATAAGATGGATCACATAGTTGAAGCATAAGGAATGTCCTTCATCTAATTCTTTTCAGCACTAACAACGATGGGATAGTGTGACTGAAATGAGTTGCATGTCTCGTGGGGAGATTACATTTCTTGGAAATAGCCATTCTAAACCTTTGCAACACCTTATTAATATAAGTGTCTTGAAAAAGTTCGGTTAATGATTTAGATGGATCCTGATTCACAAAATATATTGTGGTTCACACAAGTTCAGCATCGGAAAATATATACACAACAGATTCTTGACTGAATTCAATAACTTTATCTTGTTTTCAGTCATTAGCAGAAAATCGACATACATGACTTTAAGTGTAATTGAACTCCCATGTCCCTTCGTATATACACAAAATCCTTCTTGTTTCTGATAAATCCAAAACTCCATTGATTTATCAAAACAGAGATTTTAACTCTTGATTTTCGCATAAGATCATAAACAGATCCTTGTTGTTTGCATATATTCTTATGTCCTTTAGCATATGTAAAGGCAGGAGGTTGTACCATGTACACTTCCTCCACAAGATTGACATTCAAAAAAGTAGTGTTTATATCCATTTGTCATACTTTATAGTCATAGAATGCAACAATGGTTAAGATTGTCCGATTAAGTTTCATGTAAGGAATGCCAATTCTTTCGAAATGTTGTTAGCTAGCCAAGACATTGAGTTGATCGATCAATCTCATCATTTTAATGACATGTGAGTTAAGAGCCTTTACATTTGCCAACATGCAGTCAATATTCGGGAACGCAATCAGTAGGGGTTAGGGGAGGCATGTGCCCTCTCTAGCTTCTTCAAAATTAAGGATATAATATATAAGTTTTACGTTAATTAATAACATGTGTTGTAATAGAGCTGATAAAAGCGTTGACTTTTTGTTAAATATATCAAATTGTGCCCCTCTATTTAAAATTTTTAAATTTCGCTTCCCCTTAAATTTCATCCTCGTTTCATCCTCAATAAGATAAAGTATCTTCAAGAGGTTGAGTTTAACAGAATAAAGACATGTGTAGGGCTAAGGTGCATTTAAACTCCTATTCCCTGGGAGTGGATATCTCACAAATTTTAGTAGTGTATAGATTTGAAGTCCCTAAGAGAAGGTATCTATTGTGAATTCAAATCCCCAATGTTAGATTATAATCAGCCTATTCAAAAGTAGATGCTGTTTTCGTTTTGATTTGTTCAACTTTGATCGACAGTTATTTATTATTTTTTAATCCAAAAATTATAAGATTAATATTGAAGAGTCATTATAGTAACTTTTTATAATTTATATTAGAATTAATTAATTATGATTGATCAAAGTTAGATACAAAATTCAAATTGTAAAAGTGTTATGTTTGAAACGAAGGGAGCAATATTTTATTTTTAAAGTTTGGATTTCATTCGTTGAAAGAAAGAAAAATCTCCCTGTACTTGAACAAAGTTACGTGACCTGAAAATGAAAGATTCCACACTATTGATGGGAGAATCAAATTCCTCTCAATTGGTTCTTATAAACTTTCTCAATTATCTGTCCTTCAGAGAAACTTCATCAATTAACTAGTGCTTATTCTTGAGAATTTGATTTTACAAAAAGTTCTCATATTCACCATCAAGATTTGCATCTATCATTTGATTTTGGATGCAAAAATAAGCAAATATGCTTCTAGCTTTTACATTAATTAGATATAGAAAGCTAGCATCACCCTCCAAAAAATGTGGGACGAATAATTTGGATGATCACTTATATTTATTATTAATATTTGCATTAATCGAATAACCTAGTGAAAAAGGTTCTCGCTAGTGATCAGAAGGTTCTGGGTTTCAATCTCACCTCATAGCTACTTTACAAAAACCAAAAAAAAAAAAAACATCTTTTTTAGCATTAACCACTTACTATGTTATAAAATTAGCCTGAGTTAGTACATTGGACTAATTATATGTTAATTCACCGTTAAACAGATCACATGACCCTTACATATCAATTTTTGAGGGGCTATTTCGTCATTTCACAATTAATATTTTTATACATTTTTGTTACAAAAATATATATGTATTTAGTGGGTCTAAATTTTAACAAACGGTTGAAATAGTATTACATAATGATATGATTTTTCTTTCCAGTGTTTGATTTAGGGGAGTTACGTTGTTTAAAAATTGGCATTAACCTCGACTAATAAAAGATCGTATCTCCACATAACTTGGGATTTAAAATGGGTTTTGATTTTTACACTGCAAACATTGATTACTATATTTCATTTTTTTGATTTTATCCTTTCATTTACTTTATAAGAACTTGTAAAAATTAATAAAGTGGAATGTGGTTATAATATTTAGAATGTAAAAATAAGAGGATTTCAAAATTTATTAAAAAATTACCACGTGCCAATACATATAATATTTTACCAGTAATAACCAAATATGTGTATTCCATTTGATTCATTTGTTATTCTTATATCAATGAGTAACATATAACAATTTATATTTATTTTATAATTAGGAGATCCACTAGAAATCTTTTAAGTTTTTTAATTACCGATGCAAGATATTCTAATTTTTTTGTTGTACAATAGTTGGAAAAGATATTTCATTAAATACTTTATATTTAGGATGAGTTTAACTACAATATTAATTTTGTGTTCATATAATCAAAATTATGCTAATTGCGGAAGTTTTTGTAGTTTTAAGTTTAAAAATTTGATCTTTTTATACTGATAAGCTAAACTGAATAAAATTTAAAATGTAAAGTTCGATTCTTACTAGCATTGAGGAGATCTTTTTTATGAGAAGAAATATACAGAATGAATAGATTCCTCCGCATATTTCCTCGGCATATCTCACCTCACAACTAGAGTCTCAAGTACTAATAATCTATTTTTTCACGCATTATAGGTCCGTCTTTCATAAGGAGCTATGGTCATCACGCAATTTACCTTTTTCTTGTCCTCCACAACGATAAGGATGCTTGAGGATGTGCAATGATTTCACACTTTAACACAGAATGAACATATCTTGATGAGCACTTCAAATTTTATATCAACATTTTTATTGAGAATAAAAACTCATTTTCTATATAAGAACCTCTTACTCTTCTTTTCTTTGTCTGTACTCAGCCTACTGTTCTTGAGAGCCAAACAGAATCTTTACATAAGCAATATCCAAATCAAAATTCAGAAGCAAGAAGAAATTATACTAGTAAAGATGCAGCTAAAACTTATTGTTGGACTCTTTGTTTTGTGTACTGTTCTGATGCCCTTATGTTCTGCATCTCTTATAGAGGAAGAACTAGTTAAGGATGGTATGAACATCAACGATTCCTCGAATTATGAAGCTTATGGTTTTTAGTGAAATTAAATCGTAAGTGCTTTCTTCTGTCTATGTTCCACAATCTACAGGTAGAACTCATGAGGGAGAATATGCCCCGAACTCTGACGTGGTTCGCCCTGAGGATGTACAGAGGGCAAAGGGAGCAAATGGTGGTCCTGCTAGTATAGTTCGCCAGCCGCCTGCACAGAAAGGCGACGCAGCACCACGGAAGATGGCTATTTTGTCGAGCACAACCATGGCTATTTGCACTTTGATCTTGTTTTTCTGATTTGGATCATTTCTTAATGTCGTCATGATCAGTTTTTATGCGGACGACCTTGTACCATCACCAAAAAACTGTTTGAAAAAGTTGATTATCTTTCGAACTGTGATCAAGTTATTCAAGTAGTCAGTTGGAAATGAATTTACTCTTGTTAAGTCAAGTTAAAACGAAGAAAGTACATAACTTATTATTTAAACCATTTGAGATATGAAAGATTATAGTTTCAATACTTTCAAGGTAAAACATCAAGAATGATTCAGCCGATTCTTGTCTGGGCAGATCGGCTCGTCGCAGGCCGGATCCCCTGCTACATCCAGGTTGTGCTCCATCGTAAAACATACTATAAACAGAAGCAAAAACTAACATTTTTTTTGTTAAAAAACCATGAACAAAAAATCATAAAAAATTGTTGATGTTATTTTTGAATAAATTTAGAAAGATTTTCATATAATAATCAATTTAAAAGGAACCAACATTTTTTTTTTAAAAGACAAGGAAGAAACGTGAACAGAGGCGCGCGGCCTACAATTGTGCGTGGTTTGCCTTTTTTTTTCAATCTTGTACTTGTGCATTCTTAGCCATAGATAAAGAAAACTCAGAATGTGGAGATTTTCTTATGAAAAAGAAATATACTTGGAGTACTATTCTCATATTCTATACCTTTATTTATTCCACAAGAGCAACATAGAATGAGAGATTCTTGACGAGCACTTCAAATTTTATGTCATCAATTTTGTTGAGAATCAAAACTCATTTCCTATATAAGAACCTCTTAATCTTCATGCCTGTCGTCTACTATTCTTGATAGCCAAACAGACTCTTTAGATAAGCAATATGCAATATCATATCAAGAAGATGCAGCTAAAACTTATTGTTGGACTATTTGTTTTGTGTTCTGTTCTGATGCCCTTATGTTCTGCTTCTCTTAGGGCGGAAGATATAGTTAAAGATGGTATGGATTTTATCGATTACTCGAATTACTGGAATTATGGTCTTTAGTGCAATTAAATCGTAAGTGATGTAACAGGTGATCCGAACTCTTTCTTTAATGTTCCATAATCTACAGGTAGAACTGATGAGGCAGACGATGCCCCGAAACCTGACGTGGTTCTCCCTGAGGATGTACAGAGAGCAAAAGGAGCAAATGGTGGTGGTGGAGGTCCGGGTAGTATAGTTCGCCAACCGCCCGCTCAGAAAGGCGACGCAACACCACGGAAGATGGATAGTCTGTCGAGCACAACCATGGCTGTTTGTTGTAGCTTCTATGTGATTCTTGTTTTCCTAATTTGATCATTTCTAATTGTGCTCATGATCACAACTGCGGACATGCTTGTAAGTTGTAACCATCACCAAAAAGCTATTCAGAACAAAGAAAAAAATAAGATGTAGCTTATAGATATTATGATGACAATTACATAGGGCAAACGATCACAAAAAAAGTCACGTATGATTATAAAATGTTTTTAGTCAATCAATTATCTTTCAAAATTTTCTTGTCAATTACCTATGTTTGAAGTTTCTTCAGTCCATCACTCATTCTGCCAATTCGTCATTAATAATATCTCGTGAAGAAATTTTGATTATATAAATAAGGTTATATTGGTCATTTTATATAATATATTTTGGGTAGAAAATCAAAAGAAAAACCATAAATAACCCATCCAAATTTCGAATATGATATTGCCAACCCAACACTTAATTAACAAAAAGTTTAACGTTTGGGACCAAATAGGACATATTCTGAAACAAAGATGATTGAAAGGAGATTTTGTTAATATCATCTAATATAATAAGAAAATTTTAATTCTATTATTTGCCTATATAAAGTAAAATTGTAAAAGTGGGTGAATGACTTATCATAATTATCTGTTAAATCATATTTGTGTTACTTATATAATTAAAGGAGTAATATTGTTTTTGAAATAATGGAGTTATAAATATATTTTTATGTCTCATGCTAAGTAATTTAAACGTCTGAACCAAATAAATCCAAACCGTCAAATCGCTCAAATCATTGAAGATGGTGATTTTAGTTTCAACTTTTAAAAACCGCCCATTTGTGGTTGATTTACAAAAATAGCAAAAACGGTTGAAATTGAACCATGTAGACCCCTGCTACTAAAAACACGTGAGGAGTGATGACAAATTGAAATGCTGTAGTATAAGAAGTGAACATCTTAAAGGATTTTGAAAAACGTAACTGAAATTCTCATACATTTTCTGTTTTCTCTCTTTCAGTTAGTTAGCTTCTCCCCAAAGCATCCATATCTCAAATTCTCAACAAGCTGAAACAGTATGATTTTCAACTTTATTCTTAATTTCAGTTTTTATTTCCGACTCTTTATCAATAATTTAAAATCTCTGGAAGCACTTTTTTAGTTTTATTTATATATTTCTTATTAGTTAAGTTTTTTTTTTATATATGCATATATTTCTAATAATTATTATTTTTGTTTATCTATTTTTATTGTTTTGATTCGAAGAGTATCAGCGTACTTTTTTTTCAATTTAATTTTGATACTTCTCGATAATTTAGTGTTCTATAATTTGAATATTTTTTTAATAATGTGATAAAGTACATTTTGTATATATGCTTGATGTCGAAGGGTTTTAGCTCAACCAAAAAGTATAGAATCGTTTGAATAATTTTTTTCCTTCGAATTTTGTTTATATATTTCTCAAAAGTTAAGTTGTTTGTTTATGTATTTTTTGTCATTAATGTTTGATACAGGACATTTTGTAGGTTTGCTTATTTGATTTGTAAGAGTTTCAGCAGAAAGGAATAGCATAGACTTGTTGGAAAATGTTTTTATGTATTAGAATATATTATACATTTATGTCGAAATCTATTATGTATTTAGTCAACCTTATGTGTAGCCTTTTGTCTAACTGTATGTTAATTATACAGCAGATTTGTATGTTGGAGTTTTGATTTGGAAAAGTTTTAGCTCAAGGAAATAGTATATAATCCTTCGATTATTGGTTTTTATCATATTTTTATTATATTTTTCGACAATTAAGAATGTTTGATTATTTTTGCCAATAACTTTTTATCCAGTAAATTGTGCATGTTTGCGTGTTTTAAATTCGATGAATAGTTCGTGTGTTGTGCTCCTTTAAGAAACTATTTAAGATTTTGTAGGAACTTTGACTTTTTGCTGAGGAATTGTTGTTTATATATTGTTGTTCAGATATTTTTCTCTGTAATTTTTCATACAATAAGTTTTGTATGTATTGCTGTTTTGATTTCGTTTCATAATTTCTGTGTTTGAGCTGTTTAAATTTAGGAGAATTTTGATTTTTTTGTGAATGGGCTGTATTTATGGCTTTTATAAGTTTTGAATGTATTACTTTTTCAATTTTGACTCATAATATGTGTGCTTGAGTTGTTTAAATTTAGGAGAGTTTTGATGTTTTTGGGAATGAATTATATTTATGACTTTTATAGTTTCAGTTGCCTATTTGGAATTTAAGAATTAATTGATTGTTCAGTTTTTTTAGTATTTTGATGATTGCGTATGATTACTGAAGTAATCATTAGTATTAATTATTTTGAAGCAACAATGTTTGATAAGAGGTTTTGTTATTCGATCGGTTCCACATGTAATTGGCAGCAAAGGTAGAGAAATGTTCATTTTTTTCTGTAATATTTCGATACAGTAAGTTCTGTATGTATACTTGTTTTGGTTTTGATGCATAATCTGTGTGGGTGTACGTCTTCTAAAATTTATGGCTTGATTGAGTATTACCAGAAATTTGTGATTTGTTGATTACGTATGATTGATCATTGATGTTGATAAAACTTTAATATTTTAGCATTATGCCTATCTGTGTCTGAGTGTAGCATGTACCCTATTAATCCTGAACATGCCATATGTCTTGTGTTTGCCAAACATGGTAGACGTGAACTTTGATTGATTGAGATTGTTTGTGAAAACATATGACTCAAAACTTCAGTGTATTTCATTTGCGTAGATATGCAAGGGTAATACTATGCCCGCTCTAAGCTTTTAGGGTCGATTGAACTTGCTTTAACTGCATTTTTGTTTTGAAGTTATTATGTTCAAATAGATACTAGTTACTTTGAGATTAACAAATTTTGTGTCATGCTAGTTATCCAGTAATGATGGGAACATATCTGAGTACTCCAAAGACAGAAAAAGACTCCGATGATGGTGAAAACAACAGGCTTAGATTTGGCTTGTCATCCATGCAAGGATGGCGCACAAGTATGGAAGATGCGGTAAACATTTTTCTGACTAGATGTTTCCCATTACTTTTTATACTTAAAGTGGAAATATTATAAGTACTTCATTTTGATTAATGTATAATGTCATGATATTAAATCTGTATCACTTCGACTGTCCTGCTATAAAGAAATATTATCAGTGTATTTATGTTGGAAATGTGCAAGTCCAGAAGGAGGTGTGTTATTTTCGTTTAGACATGTATTATTACATCTAAAGTTACTCGTTTAGGTGACCGTTAAGCCATCTTGGAGAGAAATTTTGGCTTGTTTCAATATCTATGAGATAGTGCAAGTTACTTACAATTTCTTTCAATTATCAACTGACAGCCTGATAGGGATCTCTACAATACGGATAGGACATGTTTTTTTATCTTCAAGACTTTAAATAAATTTTATTATCCTCTCCACTTGAATATAACTAAGACATTTTTTACATAAATAGTAAACCTATGTTAAATTAGTAATCTCTCCGTATAACTCTCAGAGTTTTTTAAAGGATGCACAACATTGAATACTCACATTAAACACTTATATGACAAAATTTGAACAAGAAAATTTATTTGGATAAGAACATAGGGTCAAAATTGAGTTTTTTAAGTGGTGAAATCAAACATCTCATTTGAATTGAAATGGAGGTAGTAGAAATATTTGTTTGTTTTATTCTTCGAGACATTTAGTTTAAAATTTATATTCGAGATACACTTAATGTTAAACTCACTAGCCTGACATGAGACGGTTTATAGCATGCAGCTTATCCAGATCAGGACTCCTCCACATCTTTCTTTGGTGTTTATGATGGTCATGGAGGTAAATCAATGTGTACACATCAACAATTAACTTTGAGTTGTCCTTAAATTATAGGAGTCGTTCCTAGCTTGTGAATTTTTTTAGGATTACCACAAGAGGTGTAGTATTAGTGAAAGAAGATTAAAAATTTAGGGGATGAAAATGCTTATCGTGGTCTGGATTTCCATAATTTACATATTAAGCCTATCAAATGGTTTGACATTATATAGGAATTCCCCCTCCACTCAAGTAAGTAAGCTTTAAGAGAACACAAGAATCTTTGGAATATTTCTCAGTGATATAATCAGTCTTGGCCTTGTTTCTGTACCGGTGACATAACATATAATCTACAATTATGCAAGCATTACCATACAAACAACTACAAATTATTCTTGCATTGTGTTGACCACGATTGTTTGTGCCTTCCCATGGTTGTGCAACTCTTTCAGGTGATGTTTTATGTGGTCGTAAACTCGTAACGAGTTATGATAGTATTTGGAAGGTTTCTTGATTTATTTAGCTCATCAAATTTATACATAGAAGTAAGACTCTCCAACTATTTGTAGAAAGATAGAAAATCGACATAGAAACAAGTTCTCTCTCTAGATTATGAGACAAGGAATAAATCATCTGTTTATTTGACTCTTTTAGCTTTTAGACATTTCAGTTTTTCTTAGCCAGAATGTTCCTTTTCTCTATATGACCATTGCTTGGTCTATCTATACGTCACCATACCCTTTACTATGAGATTCGTCCACTATGTAGGTAAAGCAGTTGCTAGATTTTGTGCAAAGTATCTTCATCAGGAGCTTGTCAAGCAGGAAGCCCACTCAGCTGGAGATCTGTCCACCGCTTTACAGAAAGCGTTTATCAGGTCGTTCCTTCTTTTTATTCTTGTATGCTTGTTTTGTGCTTCAGTGGATGCAACTTACGAATTTATGAACATTAATCATAGTGTAAGCTGCATACAGTCACCACTCGCCTGTTACAGGTGTATGTTGTATTCTGAGGGTAAAGTTTCAAATCATAGTGTTGTTGAAGGTTGTAATCGTTATCTTGATAAATGAGAACACACATATTTCTGTTTGAAAATGCGGATAGTGAATACTGCACTGGTTTTGATAGAACACGTTATTTGGTTAATTTGACAATATATTAAACCGGGTCAATTATTTATGGTGCAACTATTACCGATATATATGATTCTACTTTGACCTTTCTTTATGCAGAATGGATGAAATCATGTGTGGAGAAAGAGGTCAGAAAGAAGTAAAAAAGCTTGAAAGGGAAGAAGAACAAGAGTCGGAGAAAGAAACTACTCTATCAACTCCTAAAAGTGGTGAAGCTGAACCAGAATATGATGACTGGTCTTCTGATCATGTAACTTTTACCCATTCCATGGTTGATCAACTGATGAAAAAAAATTTGTCTTGTTGAGAGATATTGTTACATGGCATTCCATTAGGATTCCTTAGACCACCTAACCCTTACTCAATGTGATGGAAGTGAACTGAAGCATAGTGCTTCATGTTCCCAGATTTTTCTCAGTTCTTTTTCTCTATAAAATGGCAGAATACAAGACTTCAACTTTCCTTCCGAGATTCTTTAACAACTAACACTGTTTTCTGTATTATTATCAGTCAGATATTGCTGGTTGTTTGCAGTCTAAATATTCCTTTCTGTTGTTTGATTTTGTATCGTTGATCATATATGACCACTTCATTATTTTTTATTATATATTCTTAGATTTGGGGGGATAGAAAAATACTACTAATGAATTTATGTTTCATTGTTTTGCAAGGCGCCCTATCTGACAGATATACTTGTGCCAAATTAGTTTTTCCAAATCTAGATAGCCTACTCAATTTTTTCAGAACCTCAAAGATCTGTAGTATCAAGCTACATCTCTATTAGTTATGGATGACACTACTGTAAGGGCAATTTGTAGATATTATCATAGCATGAGAATAATGTCTTCTCATGTTGACTGCTAGGTGATGGATTCATCTTGCATCTTTTCCATAGTTAGCAAATAATCACGTGAGATATAGTAACATTCAATCACTTTCTCCAGGGAAGTCAAGTGGATGGCCCAGATGCAGGTAGCACTGCTTGTGTGGCTATCATTCGCCATAATCAACTTATAGTTGCAAATGCTGGTGACTCTCGCTGTGTGTTATCTCGCAAGGGTCAGGTAATGCTCCACCAATTACCTAGATTTTCTTCCCATCTTATTTAAAGTGAGGGCACAAAAAAAAGAGATAATATATGGTCATTTTAGTATCTATCCACAATTTGACCCTCTTGGTTAGTATCATCTCAAGTGTAGTCTCATCAAGTATTGATTGATATGTTTCCATCTGTAAATTTTGTTGTCACACATTAAGTGATTATCTTTTGGTTTGGAATTTGGATATTTCATCCCAATTCAAAAAAACATTTCAGGCATATCCTATGTCTGAAGATCACAAGCCTACTCAGGAAAGTGAAAAGGAGAGGATAAGAGCAGCTGGTGGTTTTGTTCGTGATGGACGAGTCAATCGAACCTTAAACCTATCTAGAGCAATAGGTACTCTTTCCAATCAAGTCTATCTAGAGCAATAGGTACTCTTTCCAATCAAGTTTCTTTTGCAATGTTAATCAACATATAAGTGCCTATGCATTAATACTATACTTTGGTTGCCAAACTTTTTACATTTAATGTAATATTGGTGCACAAGCTCTTCATTTCATACAGTTAGAATATTGGGGCCCCATTGGGGTGCATGCCCTTTTTACTCTGTATTGATTCCTACAAATGTCTTATTCCTATTTTAGATCAAATCTAAATTCGCTATGAAATTATTTCCAGATGTGTGATCTTCATTTGGTGAAATATATTTACTTTCTTATTTCTTTGATGTAGGAAAAGCTAATCACAGTTTTAGTTGTTTAGATAGCATACTTTCTTGCTTGTATTTTGTAAGTCTGAGACCCAGTGTTTCCACTACTTGCATGAATCTTGAAATGTATTTCATGCATCTCTTGTCATCAGAATTGGAATTAGATGACACAGCCTCTTTCCTTTTTCGACAAAACAGGCTGGCCCATTTCAGAATGTGTTTGGACTTTGGATCATTACCTTCTATAACTCCCTGGTGCTTTAGTTATGAGAGCTGTCATCTTCTATTGTGATGATGTTTTCATTTTCAGGAGACTCAATTTTCAAGCTGAAAGAAGAACTGCCCGCTGAACAGCAAATCGTGACTGCCAACCCTGATATAAAATCTGTATGTTACATGCCCTTATTTCTACATTTGAAAAGCTCAGATTGACATTATTATGAGTTATCATGTTTCTATTTTTGAATAGTCTTAATTCATTAAATGGATTCGACTGACCCTCACTTTAATTTAATGTTTTAGCCTAAATGACATGAACATACTATTTTTTTTCTTGTTTCTGGAATAGGTTGAGCTGAACAATGATGATGAGTTTCTTATCCTAGCGTGTGATGGGATCTGGTAAGTCTCTTTGAACCAGACATTCGATATATGATGAATTGTGTTCCCACATTAAAATGTATATCTACTATCTAGAAAGTTACTTATACCTTGGGTTGCATTGCATGGGTTCTCTTGAATGGGCCTCACAATTGTGAGTATCATTTTCATGTTCCGCTATGGTTGTTAAACCACTATTCTTAGCTTTTGGGAGCTTGATGATTGAAGTAGTTCTCTGTTTATGGTCATGAATTACTGTATTTCCCCCATGGAAATAGCTATTCTATGTCCATGTAGTTGCTCATATGAGCACCACTGGAAATAGCTATTTTATATCCTTGTAGTTGCCCATATAAAAAAACCAGAGAAATTTGGCGAAGTACCACTCTCACTAAATATTTCAATCTACCACCCCTCCTTTTTTGTAGATCTCCATACCACCCCCCACCACCCCCGCCCCCCCGGACCACCCCTCAAATGACTAAAGGATCCCAAAGAACTCTTTACTGATGGTACTTGGTGGAAAAAAACTTTCATGTTCTACCATGATTATCTTTTCAAATCATTATTCTGTTCTCTTTAGCATGGGAGGAAATGTTGATGCAATCTGCTGCTATTTGTTAGCCTAGCCCCCTGTTAGCTAAAATAAACTATATGCAAATGTATAATGTAGTTGATCTTTGAACGATATGCTCTCTTTATTATGTTGCACTTACATATTTGAACAGTGTCCATTATTTGCTAATCTCTGGAATGCGAAAGCCATTCATAACTTGCTCTCAAGAGTAATTTTATATTGTATCCTGACACCGAATAAAAAATAGAGAATAGTTCTCTATTCTCATTCGTCAGAAAGAGGATAGATGTAGATTGAGATGGCATGTAGCTTTTTGAAAGCATCTTGTTTAGTATCTGTGTTCCACATGGGATTTACTCTCTCCAAGAATTTTCATTATCGGTATATGTTCTCACCTGTTTAAACCATTCATCATCTTATCGAAGCTCTAAACCTAATATATGTACACATTGGGGTGCATAATTTGATGCTATTCAGGGAGTGCATGTCAAACCAGGAAGTTGTGGAGTTTGTAAAGGAGCAGCTAAACTCTGTAAGTCTATGGTGTATCATTCAAACTAGTAAATAAACAAGCATCTGAAGTAATTGATGCATTCAAGCTAAATATTTGGACAAATTATTGCAGGAGACTAAGCTTTCAACTATATGCGAGATGGTGTTTGATAGGTGCATAGCGCCGACATCTGGAGGAAAAGGAAGTGATAACATGACCATGATCATTGTCCAGTTCAAGAACCCACCTTCCTCCTCTTCTTCTGGTGGAGATCCCGGATCTTAGTCTGTGGGGAGGATCCTCTACCTCCTCTTGGTGCCTTCTTTCGTGTCTCGTTGCTTTGAAATTTCTATGTGATGCATTTGGTGGTTACCTCAATACATGGTATGCAATGTGTCAAAGCAGGGACATATAAGGAGACACGGAAAGGAGATAGATGATCCTTTCCGCTTAGTCTACAGCAGATACTGTAGCTAACTGATAAACCACTTACTGTGAATCCTACTTCTGGGTATATAGTTCTCGCTACAGCATTGTATATGCTGGACTTCCTGATACTGAAAAACTTTAGTCTGGTGTTCTTGTCATATAACTTGGTTTTGGTATGTTGCGTACCAAAGAGATGGCAGAGGGTCGTATATACTGTAAACTCAGTCGAGTCACCTCATCATTGCAGAATTGCTGTTAATCATTGCACTACGGATTAGTTTGAACTCATCACCCTCTTTGTCTGGCTTAGTTATGGGTGTCTTGATCTCATTTGCGCCTTGATCTCCTTTACCTTTCAATTCGATTGTGGCATTGTGCGGTTGCTCCGAGTGAGTAAAACATCCCCACTAGAGATAGTTGACTACAAAATTTTCGCTCCCACAAGGCCACAACAGGATGACTTAATTCTCCATTTTACTCAGAGTTTCTAGCTTCTCTCCTATATTATTTCTTGTTTTCGCTAGTTTTCCTATTCCTACTAATTCACTATATTTGAATGTTAGTTAGATTAATTGGTTCTTCGCTTTCAATGTGTGTCAAGAGTTCGTTGATACATTGGTCAAACCTTTAACTTATCCGTATCACCAATTACAATGATTTGTGAATTTAGTATGGTCATTGATTGGATTAATAATGTGGATAATTAATCAAATAAACTCCCTCAATGAAGAAGTATAATGTTTTGTCGTGTCCGGTTTCAGTGCATGATGTCATTATGAACAAATTTGAGACCCTCAAATTAAGGATCCTGACAGTTTTCTGGATATGATGTCTATATAATGTCATTATGAATGAACATTCGTAGAGGCCTTTTTTTGTAAACTAACAATAAGGCTTTAGGCACGTGGTAAGAATTTTAATGAATAATTATATAAACTTTGTTATTCCCCCAATTTATAAAAGAGGTATGTCTTTTTTATTAGTCGAGTACAACATTAATTTATGAATAATCTATATATCTTCCTCCAATTATATGGTGGAAGGAAACAATCAGACCATTACATAGTTTTTACAACAGTTTATTAGTAATATCATTTATCTAAACTAACATCATAAATAAAGATTTATGATTTTTAATAAAGAAAATAGAAAGGGACCATAAAACTAAATAAGGGTGGCGAGTAAAGGTATAAAAAATCATGAAGACGAATTAAGTATTTTTCAAAAAAGATAAATAAAATTTAATAATGAACATTTATTTAATTTTTAAATAAGAGGGGAAGATTGTTCCTCTACGCCTGCCCTATCCTACCAACTGAATAAACCCATGTGTTTACCTCGAAAGAAAATAACGGGAGTCATTTTTCTTCTTCTTTTTGAAATTAGCTATGAATATTACATGTAACAAATATAAAAAATCCTACTTCAAATTAAAAAAAAAATAATATTATCTCCAACGAAAGTTAAACTCAAACCTCTTAATAGGAATTCGAATCATATACCATTAAGTCATGAATAATAAAGAATAAATTAATCATACATCTACAGTTAACTGTAAGGACCAAAGGCTATGCTATTAAAATAATGAGCCAATTTGATTACTAGTTTAGTAACAAAAGTATCGAAATTCAAAATATCATGTATTGAAAAATAGTTCTTAAGAGAGTTCCACTGGCGAAAGTTACCAAAACACACGATAATATGTGTCGAATTGCTTCTTCAGGCGATTCGCCAACGGAACATTTTTTGTTCTCCAACAAGGCCTCCGATCTTTAGCCTTGCTTGTGTATCCATGTATTTAACACTAAACCAACGGGGCAGATCTTACGTTTGTCTTCCGATATAGCAAACAAACCGCCACTTGATACTTGAATAGCAGTCTTATAACCGGAACTATCAATGTAACCAACACTAAACCAACAGGGCAGATCTGACATTTGTCTTTCGATATAGCAAACCAACCGCCACTTGATACTTGAATAGTGGAGTCTTATAACTGGAAATAATTTGTTTACAATCTACAATGGCATTAATCTTCTGTGCCTGAAGAACCATAAGAAACCCGCAAAGATGAGAGCCCCAGTTACTCCAGTTATTGTAAGCACATACTTGAATGCATTTGGGTATTCGAAAAATGATATTTCAAAATTCATGCCAAAGATTCCAGCTACAACTCCAAAGATAGCAACAACAAATGTTGCAGTTGTAAGTAACAGCTCAAACTGAATAAGTTGGTTCCGCACATTATCCTGCAAAAGACGATTTTTTTGAAAGAGTATTATTATGAAGTACTCCGCATCACCGTATGTAAGAAACACACAGTAAAATGTCAATTGCTGTATTTTTAGGAATCTTCTTGTACCATTACACAAAACAAGTATATCAGATCTTAAGATCTGCCATCTGAGATTCTCGTAGAAGAACATGATATGGCATACTGAACATTGTTCTCATAGATGAGAGAGGACAAACAGTTGTCACTTACAAATTTGTCTTTCCACAAAAAATAGTGGCATAAAGAATAAACAACGTCAACTAAAGCGTCAGTAATCTATTTCGGTGAAACAAAATTAGCCCATCATCACTACGTTGATACTCAACACTACAACCGTACCTTTAAAAGAGGAATTAAATGCACTTACCAGCTGAATGTTAATGAAATCTTCTGTATCATCAATGTACTCCTTTAGCTGAGAGCCAATCATTAAGAAAACTAGTGAGTAACTGTTCCATAAAAGCAAAGGTAATTACTAAGAAAAAGTTTTGGAACTATTCTCAGAACTTACTGATGTCAACTTGTTGAGGGTACTGTCGATTACGACAAAGTATGCCTCTAATAGCATTTCAAGCTCTTCTATACTCTCAGGGTTAGTGTCTGAACTTCTCGTACTCTCATGTCTGCTCCTAGCAATGCTCAAACATTTCTCAAGCTTCCTGTTTTCGGGAGGGGACGAAACAGGAGATACTGGAGCAGAAATAGATATCGTACCATCATTGGCCCTATATGCTATGACAGGTTGATCACCATAAAGTGATGATTCCATTCTTCCCTTCTTCTCAGTAAGATACATTTCAGCCATGTCTCCATCATCGTCCATTAACTGTTCTATCTCATCCCTCACCTACACAAATAGTAAATTATAGATAAATAACATACACTTCCGCAATAAAGATATATATGCAAGAGACAATATCAACACTAAGTACCTTCTGAACTCTCCTTGTCAAGGCTACAAGCCTGCTTTTCAATCTACGTGCACGTTCCAAGTTTAACGTACTGATTTTAGATGTTAGTTCATCCAATAATGGATATGCTTCAATCTCTAGCTCTGCAGCCTAACAGATGAGGAAATATTTAGTAAGTCACACATGAGAAACATATTAAAGGCAATGATGTATTCAAATTAGATATATCAATGCTGAAAAGCGAAAAATGAGTCGGTTACTTCACATGGCATACTTACTACTGTTGAAAACTTAGCTAAAGACACAACGGCAGTTTGTTGTAAACCACAAGACAGGACCAACAAACCGAGAACTCACTTGAGGGAATAACACATGAATGACAAGATAGCTGCTTTAAATTTGCTAGGATAAACCACATCATTATTGACAAATACCCTCTAAAAAAAAGAATTACTTTTAAGATTTCAAACCCTAGAAGGATGATGAGTAAAGACAGGAACATATCTCCAAATCTCACTTTTTTGCCTCATTTAGAGAGTAAAAGTACGGCCAAGGGAAAACAAGCAGGGCAAGACGAAAGTTTTTCATCAACGGAGCTTGTCAAGACATCCTTATGCATAATACTAATTAAGCATCACAAAGGTGTTAAGATTGCTCCAAATGAGCCCAAGATTGTCACATGTGAGAGTCCCACATTAAAAAATAAGGAGAGAATTCACCACTTAATAAACTAGGAGCAACTCCACTTAACACCAATTGGTTTTAAGATGGTGCCTCCTTCAGTTATGAAGTGTGCTCTCTTTCCTCACATATTATGGCCCAGGCCCGATTAATGAAATTTCTACAAAAGGTTGAAATTCAACAAAATAACAACTAAATTAACAAGGGTCAATGGGTTTCAGAATATTATTGACAACAAACACAATATATAGATTAAATATCCTATTTCACTCATTCAAGGAAAACAAAAAGGAAAAGAAAATATACCTTGTTCAAATAATTGTTGTCAGCAGTAAACTATTACCTGTTCTTATTATCTCCTTATTCAGTGAAAACCAGATAAACCTACCTTGCTCTTTTTGCAGTGAATAAAGTCTAATTTGATATGTTACAAGTTACAACATGCATAAAGAAAGATGTTACATGTCCACATTTCACAATAAGAAAGAAACACACACATTTCTTCAGTTGTACAAAATACTAGATTCATGACAACTTGTTAACTTACAGTATTTCTTAATTCAACCTTGCTTTTCAATTTTAGTATATTGTTATACTAGCACGAGTACATTAAAGCAGTGAATCCAGAATTCAGGATAGATCTGAATAACCATACATGTTTATTTAAAATTATTCAGACAAGTATCCCTGTTTAATTAATCATCTATAAACACATTATCACAGATTTCTTGGTTCACAAACTTGAGAGGTTATCATGATTATTAGGTAATCCAGTCTTTAGAATCGTCAGTGTTTAAGGAATTTTCTGTCATATGCACCTGAGAATCAAGAAATGTACAAGCAGTTTCCAATGCAACTTCGAGTGCCCGAAACTCAAAAGGTAAATAATCTGGTGATGTGTTCATAAACATATTGTCGAAGTTCCGGCTCCCCCTGCTGCTGTTGTCAGTACCTTCTGACCGCCACAGCTCACCCATGCCAGCTGTTTGTAATCGCCGCTGCAGCTCCACAACGTACTGCAGAACATAGGTATCAAGTGAGTTCAACAGGAGAACCTCATCAGCTGTGATAATACATCGAATCTGCTCCAGATTAACAACAATGGCCTTCTCTCTACCAAGAATCGTAGATGGATAGACAAATAATGGATCAAGCAGGCGCAGGTCACGAGCAGGAAGATCACAACGACGCATCATTGTGAATTTATCAACCTCAATAACTTGTGAGTTCCCCGATGAATCAACACGAATCCAAGATCTAAGGCCTTGGCCACGCTTCTTTAATCCAGAAACATCTACAGTCTGAAAAGGACGGCCAGAGGCAGGAGCTGGTTTTGGAGGGAGCAACCTCTCCTTGAGATCATCCATCATCAAACAACTCCCTAGACTATGAAACAATGTGGAATGTCATTAGGTAATGATCTTCCTATTTAGAAAACACACACACAAAAAAAAAAAAACTTCTGCCTCTACTGTGTTCTGGATTGAATGAACCACTTACTTTTTAGTTTGTTCCACTCAAGTTTTTTCCTGACAGATATTACCTTCTTCATTTTACCCTTTACACAGTTGAATGTACAATCATAGAAGTTTGTCACCTTTAACATGAAATGACCCTTACGTTTTTTACTACTTAAGAGTTCAGAGTTATAGTGGATATCTAACGTTCTAAACCATATCTTTGTGCAAAGTTATGGTGGTTCATTCAACTTGCATTGATCACATTATTATATTGTTACCTGAGGGATGATTTTTAAGCTTCCAAAATAAAAAAGGCTTCTAAATAACCTATATTTTAGCAGTTGAGCCACATATTTTTGCCATCCAATTTACTACATGATATAGAACCACACTCCATGAATATGATAGTTGAATAATGAGGATGCTAGAATGCTAACAATAAAAACTTTCGACCTTATTGGGAAGCTACTAGCAATTAAAATTCATCAAACAAGATGCCCAACAAACGAACTTCGATGCCCAACAAACCAAATCAGACATCCTCCATTTCATTAGTTCTTTGGCAAATCCGGTATGCATAATCGATTTTCTTTAACTGCCCAATAGTTAATAGGGCCCTAGTTAATATTCCACTTGCCTCTGGAGATGTTACAGACAAGCAGATATAAAACACATATGCATGGCGTGACCAAGATTTGTATATAGGATTGACGAAGATAACAATACAATGAAAACACGGAAAAATTATAAAAATGTAGGGGGCGGGAGAACCAAATATTTTCTCCAAAAGGGCATAGTTCAATTTTATATTTAGATAGTCGACGTCTCATTTCCAAAACTTAGGGGGCACTTCACACACACTCCCACATAGTCTACTAACTAAGCAAACTAGTAGTCATCAACAAAAGAGTACATAGATCATTTATATCCAAGTCCAATTACAATAGGTGAATAATTAGTTATCTAAATAGAAATAAAGATTAGATCTTTACTAACTCTTCACTCAAAATTTCGACCACTGCCTCAAAACTGAAATTCATCACCAAAATCAAGAAACATAGATAGACACATATACTAATTACAAACAAACAAATGCAAAAACAACATATTTTTATGAATTTGAATACCCCTTTTGATTGTTGAATACTTTCTCAAACATTTTTGTATATGGTCAGTTTTATTTTTAAGCTATTTTACATTTGGATCAATGCTATTCAGTATTTAACACTACAAAGTATCTTAATCTTGACAATTAAAAAGAAACTGGACAATCTTTTTGGGATGTGGTTGAAAATTATGGTTACCTGAGAAAGAGATTGAAAGGTGGAGATGAATCAGATTATGTGGCTTGCTGAAAATAGAACCCTTCAAACGAAGTCGTTCAATTTAAGGTTTCATGATTCGTACAAGAATTCAATTCATCAATCATTGAAAGCTCTGGATTATTTGCTACAAATTCATATTCAGTAATTAAATTAAAAAAAATTGGAGCATATCATATTTTGTGTTGTACTAGTAATAAATTTGAAGGAGTATTTGTCTAGCATTAAATGTAATGGTCCAAGAATGAGACAATTGCCTAAATCGAGTGCCACAAATTTCTTAGTTAGGATTTATAGAGCTCTCCATGAGTTCAAGCCATGCTCCAGCTCAAAAAAATTTGAGCTTCGAATTAACTCATTTAACAAAAATTTATTTTAGTTGAACAATTAATAAAATTACTTAACATATAATAAATAATGAAATTACTTAACATGTAACTAAATAAGTAAATTAATTAATTAATAATACTAGTACTTAAAATGACTAACAGAGCATAATACATATACTAATTTTATAAAAAATTATACTAATATGTATTATCGAGCCGGGCTTACTAGTCAGGATCCGAACCCACGGGGCTCGGTTCATTTTCCTATGAGCTTCGAGCCGAGCGCTTTGTTTAGTTCAATTCATGCACAACTCTAGTTATGATGAAATTAGGTCACTATTACGCTTTATGGTCACCCAAATTATTTTTGATGTTTTCAACTATGAATCCCGACATTTTACTTTTTCAAATAAATGACTCAATTATTTATATTTTCAAATAAAAGACTAAGCATTCTTACTTTTCAACTATTGTCCCACGCATTTCACTTTTGAAAAAGACAATTTAGAACTAGACATACTAACAGATTTTAGGTTATATTTTGTATGAGATAAAATTATATTATATTTAAAAGAATAAAATCTCTCCTTCCGTACACCCCTACGCCAACCAAGAAACACTATACACATTACCAAAATAGTGTTTTTCAAGAGTTAAATTACTATTTTGTCCTTATCTAACTTGCTCAAACACTACATTCACAAGTATGGGCACGTTTATGTGTATCGTTGGATGTTCCATCGCTTAACGTCAAATTGATCAATTAATCACTGGTTTAACTCTTGCTCTTTGCCCGAGTTAATTGAATAGCCTAGTGGAAAAGACTTTTGTTAGCGACCAAAAGGTTCCGGGTTCGAAACTCACCTCTTCGCTAATTTACAAAAAAAATTCTTGCTTTTTACCCATCAAGGTAGTTTAAACACCTGACCTCAAGAATGTATATATATCAAGAAATAAGAGGGCAATGATCGATTAGGTCCGGAATTAAAATCGTGACTCTACTCTGACATATATTTCATTTGACATTTACTTGCAGATTCTTTACTAACTTAAGTATCAAAGTGTCCATGATCGAGCACCGATCACATTTTCCAGTACAACGGACTCCTATAACATGCCACCGCAATGCAAATTAAGCCTTCCAATAGAGAGATCAAAGATTATTTCACGAAGAACCATATCAACTAGATAAACCAAACCACCGTCAACGCCTAAAGACGAAGCTGGTTTCGGACCTTGAGCAACGCAAGTCGACATGATTTCAGCCTAGGAAGGAGGGAACCTTAAGTAGTATCTCACTTATATTCTACGTTTTTCTAAATAGAGATGTTAGAAGATCCAGATCTGCGTCTCGTCGTCCCTTGCTAACATAACGTGATTCCCATCATTCACTTCTTAATTGTGTTTCCGTCCAAAAATACATAATCTACTAATCTTTAACAATTGTCTTTTAAAAGTAATTGTCTTTTACTATATATTATGCTTCCTTTAACAAGAGTCTAGTCTTGAATTTGACAAATTTACTTTTCTAAATTGAAACTAAAATATATTTTGATATGATATTTATGTTTGTTATAAAAAAAAGAAAATGTAATATCTTCAACTTAATTTACCTTTAATGTGTAATTTTGATTTAAGTTAACGGCGTATGTCAATTAAGAATGTATGTTTTATTAATTTTGATTATTAAAAAAACCATACTAACAGTCTAGAGATAGAGCCATAGAGGTAATGTAATAATCACTTCGATGCATTTTTGTTAAACTAACAAAATTTGTTATGTCTAGAAATAGGGAATACGATTAAAAAAACACATTAAAAACATAATATGATAGAAAAATATAAGAACTTTAGCTTAAATAATACGTTAAAAATTGGATGAAGTATTTAATAAGTTTTTTCAAGAATGTGCCGTAAGGTATATATATATTAAAAAGTAAAAATGAAAATAAAATACAATACTTGAAATCATATAACAAAGTATATTTTAAAAATCTTACCATATGAAATTTTATTACAAATTTTATTAAATATTTCCTTTGTTAACATCTAAGGACACATGTTAAGTAGTAATGATTAAAATAAAGTGTCAATATTTTTTATTTAATTAAATTAAAATTATTATATATATAAACTAAAACGATCAAATTTGTTATTTTGATCACATTAAAGTTAGATAATATACTTGATATGCAGCTCACATGGACTCACGTACCATGAATTAATTATCCCAATACGTGTTTCTGTACAAAAAAG
This sequence comes from Echium plantagineum, assembly GCA_003412495.2. Classification (NCBI taxonomy): domain Eukaryota; kingdom Viridiplantae; phylum Streptophyta; class Magnoliopsida; order Boraginales; family Boraginaceae; genus Echium; species Echium plantagineum. The sequence goes on along the minus strand of QFAX02000261.1, from coordinate 1,264 downwards.
AATGATCTGTTTTTATAGTAAAAAACAACCAACTGGAAATCTTGTAGCTTTATGTTATTTAACGTCAAATTTTATAGCTCCTATTTATCGAGTGTGTATTAAATAACTCAGGGTGACGTGACAGTCTGCAAATTATACCATCGAAGTACACCACAGACAAGGTTCGAATGACATACTCACACTATTTCGACATGTTTGATTGTTTAAATTTTTTTTGTTATTTTTTAAAATGTTCGATTGTTACATTTCCAATGAACTTTTAAGTTTATTTTCTTCTTTTTGCCCCTAATAAAGTATCTTTATTCCTAATAAAATAATACTCCAACAATTTAATACTTGGGGATATATTAATAATATATCACCTTAATAAATTAACTTTATCTCAATAATCAAATATACCCAAACCAAGGAGTATAAGATATTCGATCGAGAATTTTCCTTTCTCAATCAACTTGCTTAGCCTTAGCTTACGGCTACATCTTCTCAACTCTTCTTGTTCCTTATATTTGATCTTCAAGACGCATGCATTTCTTCTACCACTCTCTCATATCCAGTTGACAAACTATAAATGCCCAATGAAAAAAGCATCAAAATCACCTCTTTACTTCAAGTTGTAGCTATCAATATCAAAGGTACTCATTTTTGTTTTAGTTCTAGTGCTATTGAGCTAATTCTTGATGATGGGTAGTTTTCCATTTTCGTGTTTTTTTGCTTCTATATAGTTAATAGATCCAATCACAAGTTTACTTATTAGTTTTTATATTCCTCAGTTCAAAATCAATGAAATGTACAAAAAAGCACAATTTTGCTGTAAGAATATAGTATGTAATGCATATGGTAGTCATGAAGTTTAATAATGCAGATCTATTAAAATGATTGTTCAGTATCAATGGCATGAGTGATCTACAATGTCACAAAGTGAGTTTTGCGTATATGTCTGTCTGTATCGAAATGGTTGTTTAGTTCAATGGAATGAGTGTTCTAAAATGTCACAAAGTGAGTTATTTTGAGTAGCTCTTTTGTATTAAAATGGTTGTTTTGTTTAGGATCAAATTCAACGGTAGAGTGATCTACATTCGATAAGTGAGTTTCTTGATGTTGTCATTTTTGATCTAATGTGTTAATGACATGGCACGTGGACATTCGATGTTTCAGATCATTTGCAATGCTTCACACTCCAATTATTAGTTTTTCATATGTTTGTAGTTGTCTTCATATTGTTTTACTAATCCATGTACACTTTGCGGGAGTATTATGCTGGGCT
>QFAX02000260.1:0-22483 GCA_003412495.2 Echium plantagineum | reverse complement strand
CGTTTTGTGTTATTCATCAAATAAAGTGGCACGAATGTAAATAAATAATGCACGGATTATCAAAAAGTGTTATCAAATTTACATATTACAACACCCAAAGACAAAAAAAGACAAAAAAGGACGAATATGAGAACCTTAAAACCCTAAAGGAAAAAATAAGACGAAATGCCACGTTTTGTGTTATTCATCAAATAAAGTGGCACGAATGTTAAATAAATAATGCACGGATTATCAAAAGTGTTATCAAATTACATATTACAACACCCAAAGACAAAAAAAGACAAAAAAGGACGAATATGAGAACCTTAAAACCCTAAAGGAAAAAATAAGACGAAATGCCACGTTTTGTGTTATTCATCAAATAAAGTGGCACGAATGTTAAATAAATAATGTACGGATTATTAAAAGTGTTATCAAATTACATATTACAACACCCAAAGACAAAAAAGACAAAAAGGACGAATATGAGAACCTTAAAACCCTAAGGAAAAAATAAGACGAAATGCCACGTTTTGTGTTATTCATCAAATAAAGTGGCACGAATGTTAAATAAATAATGTACGGATTATTAAAAGTGTTATCAAATTACATATTACAACACCCAAAGACAAAAAAAGACAAAAAAGGACGAATATGAGAACCTTAAAACCCTAAAGGAAAAAATAAGACGAAATGCCACGTTTTGTGTTATTCATCAAATAAAGTGGCACGAATGTTAAATAAATAATGTACGGATTATTAAAAGTGTTATCAAATTACATATTACAACACCCAAAGACAAAAAAAGACAAAAAAGGACGAATATGAGAACCTTAAAACCCTAAAGGAAAAAATAAGACGAAATGCCACGTTTTGTGTTATTCATCAAATAAAGTGGCACGAATGTTAAATAAATAATGTACGGATTATTAAAAGTGTTATCAAATTACATATTACAACACCCAAAGACAAAAAAAGACAAAAAGGACGAATATGAGAACCTTAAAACCCTAAAGGAAAAAATAAGACGAAATGCCACGTTTTGTGTTATTCATCAAATAAAGTGGCACGAATGTTAAATAAATAATGTACGGATTATTAAAAGTGTTATCAAATTACATATTACAACACCCAAAGACAAAAAAAGACAAAAAAGGACGAATATGAGAACCTTAAAACCCTAAAGGAAAAAATAAGACGAAATGCCACGTTTTGTGTTATTCATCAAATAAAGTGGCACGAATGTTAAATAAATAATGTACGGATTATTAAAAGTGTTATCAAATTACATATTACAACACCCAAAGACAAAAAAAGACAAAAAAGGACGAATATGAGAACCTTAAAACCCTAAAGGAAAAAATAAGACGAAATGCCACGTTTTGTGTTATTCATCAAATAAAGTGGCACGAATGTTAAATAAATAATGTACGGATTATTAAAAGTGTTATCAAATTACATATTACAACACCCAAAGACAAAAAAAGACAAAAAAGGACGAATATGAGAACCTTAAAACCCTAAAGGAAAAAATAAGACGAAATGCCACGTTTTGTGTTATTCATCAAATAAAGTGGCACGAATGTTAAATAAATAATGTACGGATTATTAAAAGTGTTATCAAATTACATATTACAACACCCAAAGACAAAAAAGACAAAAAAGGACGAATATGAGAACCTTAAAACCCTAAAGGAAAAAATAAGACGAAATGCCACGTTTTGTGTTATTCATCAAATAAAGTGGCACGAATGTTAAATAAATAATGTACGGATTATTAAAAGTGTTATCAAATTACATATTACAACACCCAAAGACAAAAAAAGACAAAAAAGGACGAATATGAGAACCTTAAAACCCTAAAGGAAAAAATAAGACGAAATGCCACGTTTTGTGTTATTCATCAAATAAAGTGGCACGAATGTTAAATAAATAATGTACGGATTATTAAAAGTGTTATCAAATTACATATTACAACACCCAAAGACAAAAAAAGACAAAAAAGGACGAATATGAGAACCTTAAAACCCTAAAGGAAAAAATAAGACGAAATGCCACGTTTTGTGTTATTCATCAAATAAAGTGGCACGAATGTTAAATAAATAATGTACGGATTATTAAAAGTGTTATCAAATTACATATTACAACACCCAAAGACAAAAAAAGACAAAAAAGGACGAATATGAGAACCTTAAAACCCTAAAGGAAAAAATAAGACGAAATGCCACGTTTTGTGTTATTCATCAAATAAAGTGGCACGAATGTTAAATAAATAATGTACGGATTATTAAAAGTGTTATCAAATTACATATTACAACACCCAAAGACAAAAAAAGACAAAAAAGGACGAATATGAGAACCTTAAAACCCTAAAGGAAAAAATAAGACGAAATGCCACGTTTTGTGTTATTCATCAAATAAAGTGGCACGAATGTTAAATAAATAATGTACGGATTATTAAAAGTGTTATCAAATTACATATTACAACACCCAAAGACAAAAAAAGACAAAAAAGGACGAATATGAGAACCTTAAAACCCTAAAGGAAAAAATAAGACGAAATGCCACGTTTTGTGTTATTCATCAAATAAAGTGGCACGAATGTTAAATAAATAATGTACGGATTATTAAAAGTGTTATCAAATTACATATTACAACACCCAAAGACAAAAAAAGACAAAAAAGGACGAATATGAGAACCTTAAAACCCTAAAGGAAAAAATAAGACGAAATGCCACGTTTTGTGTTATTCATCAAATAAAGTGGCACGAATGTTAAATAAATAATGTACGGATTATTAAAAGTGTTATCAAATTACATATTACAACACCCAAAGACAAAAAAAGACAAAAAAGGACGAATATGAGAACCTTAAAACCCTAAAGGAAAAAATAAGACGAAATGCCACGTTTTGTGTTATTCATCAAATAAAGTGGCACGAATGTTAAATAAATAATGTACGGATTATTAAAAGTGTTATCAAATTACATATTACAACACCCAAAGACAAAAAAAGACAAAAAAGGACGAATATGAGAACCTTAAAACCCTAAAGGAAAAAATAAGACGAAATGCCACGTTTTGTGTTATTCATCAAATAAAGTGGCACGAATGTTAAATAAATAATGTACGGATTATTAAAAGTGTTATCAAATTACATATTACAACACCCAAAGACAAAAAAAGACAAAAAAGGACGAATATGAGAACCTTAAAACCCTAAAGGAAAAAATAAGACGAAATGCCACGTTTTGTGTTATTCATCAAATAAAGTGGCACGAATGTTAAATAAATAATGTACGGATTATTAAAAGTGTTATCAAATTACATATTACAACACCCAAAGACAAAAAAAGACAAAAAAGGACGAATATGAGAACCTTAAAACCCTAAAGGAAAAAATAAGACGAAATGCCACGTTTTGTGTTATTCATCAAATAAAGTGGCACGAATGTTAAATAAATAATGTACGGATTATTAAAAGTGTTATCAAATTACATATTACAACACCCAAAGACAAAAAAAGACAAAAAGGACGAATATGAGAACCTTAAAACCCTAAAGGAAAAAATAAGACGAAATGCCACGTTTTGTGTTATTCATCAAATAAAGTGGCACGAATGTTAAATAAATAATGTACGGATTATTAAAAGTGTTATCAAATTACATATTACAACACCCAAAGACAAAAAAAGACAAAAAAGGACGAATATGAGAACCTTAAAACCCTAAAGGAAAAAATAAGACGAAATGCCACGTTTTGTGTTATTCATCAAATAAAGTGGCACGAATGTTAAATAAATAATGTACGGATTATTAAAAGTGTTATCAAATTACATATTACAACACCCAAAGACAAAAAGACAAAAAGGACGAATATGAGAACCTTAAAACCCTAAAGGAAAAAATAAGACGAAATGCCACGTTTTGTGTTATTCATCAAATAAAGTGGCACGAATGTTAAATAAATAATGTACGGATTATTAAAAGTGTTATCAAATTACATATTACAACACCCAAAGACAAAAAAAGACAAAAAAGGACGAATATGAGAACCTTAAAACCCTAAAGGAAAAAATAAGACGAAATGCCACGTTTTGTGTTATTCATCAAATAAAGTGGCACGAATGTTAAATAAATAATGTACGGATTATTAAAAGTGTTATCAAATTACATATTACAACACCCAAAGACAAAAAAAGACAAAAAAGGACGAATATGAGAACCTTAAAACCCTAAAGGAAAAAATAAGACGAAATGCCACGTTTTGTGTTATTCATCAAATAAAGTGGCACGAATGTTAAATAAATAATGCACGGATTATCAAAAGTGTTATCAAATTACATATTACAACACCCAAAGACAAAAAAAGACAAAAAAGGACGAATATGAGAACCTTAAAACCCTAAAGGAAAAAATAAGACGAAATGCCACGTTTTGTGTTATTCATCAAATAAAGTGGCACGAATGTTAAATAATAATGTACGGATTATTAAAAGTGTTATCAAATTACATATTACAACACCCAAAGACAAAAAAGACAAAAAAGGACGAATATGAGAACCTTAAAACCCTAAAGGAAAAAAATAAGACGAAATGCCTACGTTTTGTGTTATTCATCAAATAAAGTGGCACGAATGTTAAATAAATAATGTACGGATTATTAAAAGTGTTATCAAATTACATATTACAACACCCAAAGACAAAAAAAGACAAAAAAGGACGAATATGAGAACCTTAAAACCCTAAAGGAAAAATAAGACGAAATGCCTAGTTTTTGTTATTCATCAAATAAAGTGGCACGAATGTAAATAAATAATGTACGGATTATCAAAAGTGTTATCAAATTAATATTACAACACCCCAAAGACAAAAAAGACAAAAAGGACGAATATGGATACTTTAAAACCTAAAGGAAAAATAGGACGAAATGCCTCGTTTTGTGTTATTCATCAAATAAAGTGGCACGATGTTAAATAAATAATGTATGGATTATTAAAAGTGTTATCAAATTACATATTACAACAATCAAAGACAAAAAAGACAAAAAAGGACGAATATGAGAACCTTAAAACCCTAAAGGAAAAAATAAGACGAAATGCCACGTTTTGTGTTATTCATCAAATAAAGTGGCACGAATGTTAAATAAACAATGCACGGATTATCAAAAGTGTTATCAAATTATATATTACAATCCAAAATTCTCTCCATAGGCGATTTTGGGCGGCTTTCACACTCCAATCAAAACGCCTTTCTCCGACCTTATGGTCGCCGGGGAGGACCCCCCACCCACTGTGGAGGGGCTAAAGCAGCCTCCCGTCACTGGGAATGTGGTGCAAGATCTGTTGGAACCATGTTTGGAGTCGCATAAAAGCTCCACTATGACCATATCGGAAGCTATGGTTCTCACGCTCATACCACCATCATTGTGTTCTTCTACGGCCGCTCTAGGAACTGAATTAGCACCATCTTCTAATGGAATTGAGGTGGAGGTCGCGGATTCTGTGGATGGGAACAGATTGTCCACTGATTTGAGCAACGAAACCTCTCAAAACCCTAACTCCGGCAGCCTCCTTCTGGCGCCTGCACAGCCTACTGGTGGCGCCACCAGCCCTGGTGGTTCTGGTAAGTTATGTTCTGTCCCTGAGTGTCCCACTGCCCCTGCAACACGTCATTGTCCTGCTGCCCACGGTTTGGAGAAGTCCAACCTTGCAAGGACTCCTCACTCGGCTAGGTTTCCTATCTCGGATAGGACTCCTAGTGAGGTGGAGTCTGCTGCGCATCCTGGGCCCAATCAGTTGGCTAAGTCCACTGATTTAGGCGCCCCTCCTTGTGAACAGCCTGGTCCGTGCATGGGTGTAAGTCCACCTCATGGTCCGTGCAAGGAAAACACCCCCCTTGGACCCCAATTAGAACGTGAGTTAGACCCTAAGGACGTGGTCAAGCCTCCTATTGAGGCTAGGCTCACGATGACTCACGAGCATATGTTGGCCTCTTTCCCTGCCCTCATCCCTCGCTATGGTAATGCTAGCAAGGATTCTTCTAGGGGCGTGCGTGTGGATAATGAGGCTGAGGCTAATAACGTGCCTAAGCATAATGTCAACCCCAATCCTTCCTTTGTCCAGGCATTGAAATCTAAGACGTATGGGGCTCAAACGAGGCGTGATCACGCTCGTAGATATGATATTCCCCCACCTACGTCTATTGCTCCTTCAACTTCAGTTGGAGGCAAACCAACTATTCTATTTAAAGCTGAGGATAAGGCTCGCTTTATAGCTAGTATGCAACATGTTTTGATTGGTAAATTTTCCCACGGACGTCCTGCTATTACTGATATCAAGGAGTTCTTTACCAATCTTAAGTTAAGAGGAGATTATAATCTCTCCATTTATGACGACAGACACCTTATTGTTGAATGTGTGTTGCTGGAAGATTATATTCGCCTCTGGCTTAGGGTCATATGGTTCATCAAGAGCTATCCGATGAGGATGTTTAAATGGACTCCCGACTTCGATGCAACCATTGAATCCTCGCTGTGTCCAGTATGGGTTTCTTTCCCCAAGTTGCCCATTTACATGTACACGAATAAGGGTTTACTCTCTGTCGCTAGTGGTGTGGGTAAGCCGCTATGTATTGATCATTTGAACACCACTAGGACGCAACTAGGGTGTGCTAGCGTCTGTGTCGAGATAGACGTGGCTCAACCCCAACCTAAGGAGGTGGATGTTAGATTTGAACGCACTCTTGTAAGTGGTAAAGTGACCTCGGAAGGCTTTGAGGAAAAGGTTACTTACGAAGAGATGCCTGCTTACTGTACTATGTGTAAGCATCTGGGTCATGCTTCTTCACATTGTAAACTGGGTGGCAAGGTCATGTCTCCTAATACTGCTACTGGTAGTCAGCCATCAGCTAACCCTGGGAGTAACGGGGTTCCTTCTCAAGGGGCTGTTGGTTCTCGAGGGGATACTGCCCCTAGGAAACGTAGGAGAAGGAGGCGTACTACCTTGAAATGGCAAGAAAAAACAAAAGATGTCTCCATCTCTGATGCCCAGGGCTCTCGTGAGCAAAGGAAGCAGGGGCAGAGTGAGAATGCCACTAGTAGGGTTGTTCCCTTGGATCTAGTAGAAGCTATCCCTAGTCAGGGTTTGCTCTCTACCGTTGAGCCAGGTAATAAGGGAATCCCTAATAATCCCGTTACTGAGGTTGTGAGTAAGCAGATAGCTGCTAAGGGTATAGCTGAGGTCGGAGAGACAGACACTGTGACCCAACCCGGGACATGGATTGACGTCTCACCTAAGGCGCGTGCTAAGACCATTGCTTTATCTACGCAGCCTGCCCCCATAGTCACTCACAACAGATTTGTTGATTTAGATAAGGAGGATGCCTTTGAGGGCGTTACTGCCTCCAGGAGCGCCAAATCTCTTCCCAGTTCCCCCAAGGCCTCTTTGCCTATGCGGGGAATCGCTGCTAGCAAGCTCTTCGAGGAATATAAGTCCTTGAAATTAAGAAAAGCCAAGTTGTCCCAACGCCCCAAGAATATTGTCCCCCAGGGCACGGCTCTTACTAAGAAGGAAAGGCTGCTTCCTTCCGATGTCGAGTAGTATCTTATGCTGGAATCTACGTGGGGTTGGCAATTCTCCCACACGTAGGAGGATTAAATCTCTTCGCAGGCTCCACAAGTTTTCTATCTTATGTATTCAGGAGCCTATGATCTCTGTTACAAAATTGCCTAAGCTGATGAAAAAGCTTAATTTCTCCGGGAGTGCTGCTAATTCTACTAACAAGATTTGGGTCTTGTGGAATGATCAACACTCCGTTCAGGTGCTAGCTGATGAATCTCAGATGTTACATCTCCGGGTGTCATCGGGTACGAAGGATGTCCTCCTGACCATTGTCTATGCTTCGTGCACCTCCAATGGCCGTCAGGCCTTATGGAGTAGCCTAGCAGACAAGGCTGACCCTATGCTTCCTTGGGCTGTCATGGGAGACTTCAACTGTCTGTTATCCGATAGTGAAAGTAAGGGTTGTCTGCCTCAAAAGGGCATGGACGACTTCATAAGCTGCTTGGTTAACTGTAATCTTCAGGATGCCGGTTTCACTGGTTCCCCGTATACTTGGACGCAGGGGAACAAATATAAGCGCTTGGATCGGGTGCTCGTCAACCCTGAATTTATCACTCTTTTCACCTCTGTTGGGGTTCGACATCTCGCTAAAACGGGGTCTGATCACGCACCTCTGCTGATTGAATGCAAGAAGGACTCTGATGTGATTAAGTCGAGCTTCAGATTCCAGAATATGTGGACCAAGCATGATGGTTGTCGTGAGCTTATTGAGAAATCTTGGTCTCTTCCAGTTTGGGCGGAGCCTATCACTGTTTTCTGGAGTAAGTTGAAGCGTTTAAAGGGTGAACTCAAGCAATGGAATAAGCACGTTTTTGGCAACATCTTCTCGCAAGTTGCACAGATTGAGGATGAGGTGTGCCAGAAGGAAACTGCTTACCAACAATCTGGACTCCAACAAGATCGTGAGGCTCTTAGCTTGCTTAAAGCAAAGCAGCTTCGTCTTTTGGCTATGGAGGAGGATTATTGGCAACAGAAAAGCAGTTGTCACTGGTTTAAAGAGGGTGATAAGTCTACTGCCTTCTTTCACTCTCAGGTCAAGCAGAAGAGGAAGAAGAGTCATATTGCTGGTACCCTTGACAACGGTGTTTGGGTCTCTGATAAAGACGGTATCATTGACTCTGCTGTTCGCTTCTTTCAAAATCTTTTTGACGCAGATGGGCACGAGGCTGATGAGGATATGCTAGATGTCATTCCTCCGTTGGTCTCTACGGAAGACAATCAGGCTTTGTTGGCTGAACCTACTCTTGAAGAGCTCAGGGAGGTTGTCTTTAGTTTGAGTTCGCAGAGTGCTGCTGGGGTGGACGGTTTCAATGGAGTCTTCTTCCAGACTTATTGGGATATCATCAACCAGGATTTGCTGCGAGCTATGATTCACTTTATCGCTGGCAACAAGTTACCTAAGGGGGTCACCTCTACGGTGCTTTGCCTTATCCCGAAAAAGCCTGGCGCTCAGACTTGGAGTGAATTTCGCCCTATTAGTTTGTGCACTTTCATGAATAAGGTGGCCACTAAAATTATCAGTTCGCGCTTAGGGAGTATCCTCCCGAAGCTTATATCTCCGATGCAGGCTGGATTTGTTCAGGGCAGAAGTATTTATGATAATATCATGCTCGCGCAAGATCTAACTCACGAGATTAACAGGACTGCTAATGGTGGCAATACCATTCTTAAGCTTGATATGACTAAGGCGTTTGATCGCCTTTCTTGGAAGTTCCTGCAGAGGGTTCTTCTGGCCTTTGGCTTTGCTGATAAATGGGTCTCCTTGATTATGAACTGTGTTGACCAGTCGTATTTTTCTATCATGATCAATGGGGAGATCCAGGGCTACTTCCCGGCATCAAAGGGTGTTAGGCAAGGGGACCCGCTTTCTCCTGCGTTATTCATCCTTGCTCAGGAATATCTCCTCCGTGGCCTTATGAGAATCCATGAAGAACATCCTGAGGTGCGCTACAATGGTGGAGGCAGTAAGGATGTTATTGTTCCATGCTTGTCCTTTGCTGACGATTGTATTCTCTTCTGCAATGGAAGGAAGAGTTCCCTGCGTGTCATTATGGATTGGCTAGATCACTATCAGAGTGTTTCGGGCCAGCTTATCAACAACTCCAAGAGCAGCTGCATCGTCTCTACCACTGCGACTCCTGCTAGGATTAGCGTGGTGTGCCATGCGACGGGGTTCAAGCTTGAAAAACATCCTTTCACTTATCTAGGTACTCCCATCTCTAAGGGGGCCAAGAGATGCTTCTTGTTTGAGAAGCTGATTCACAAGATGGTGGCGACCATTGCTGGGTGGAACCATGCGCAGTTGTCCTCGGGGGGGCGTTTGACTTTAGTGCAGTCTGTTTTGATGGCCCAGCCACTTCACTTACTGCATACCATTCAGATGCCCCTTACAGTGGTGGACAGAGTAGAGAAGATTTGCAATGGTTTCATTTGGGGGAAGCAGAGATGGGCCAGTTGGTCTAAGGCGAGTTTCAGGTATGAAGATGGGGGCCTTAATCTCAAATCCTTTGCTGTCATCAATCAGGTGTGTATGGTCAAGGCTTGGTACCGATTTAGAACTGTTGATAATCTTTGGAGTCGGTTCATGAAGGGGAAGTATTGTAGGAAATATCACCCGGTTGAGGCCAGGGAGCACCCTAAGCACTCATGTGTTGGAAATTTATTTTGCGAGGCCGGGAGTTTGCTGAGAATCACACTCACTGGGTGCTTGGCAAGGGAGATTGTAGGTTCTGGGATGAGTCCTGGGGAATTCAAGGTCTTGCTCCCTTGGAGAATCTCGATATAGATAGTAACCTGCGAGTTAGTCAGCTCTGGCAGAATGGGGAATGGGATCAGGATCTTCTTAGCAAAATTGTTGACTCTGACACTGTCAACGAAATTATGTCTATCCCTATCCACTCGGATAAGGAAGATGTTGCAGTTTGGAAAGGTACGGGGGATGGTCAATTTTCTTTGGCCAGGTGTATAAAGAGATTGCTCCATCTAGGGAGCCTTCTTTTCTGCACAGCCTTATTTGGCATTCCTCCTTCCCGAAAAAGATGTCTATGTTAGCCTGGCGGGTGTCCAGGGGGTTCATTCCCGTTGATGAGCTCATGCAACGCCGAGGTGTTTCCTTACCCTCTCGGTGTGTTTGCTGCTCTAATACGGAGACGCTGGCTCATGTCTTTTGGGACAATGAGGTGGCAAGTCAGATTTGGCGCTATCTGGGGTCCGTCTTTGGCATCAGGTATGATAATATTCGCTCTCTCAGGGGGGCTATAGAGGCTTGGCTTCTAAGCTCCACCTCGGAAGGGCACGTTAGGCACCTTGTTCTTATCGCCACTTTATATGATTTATGGGTCGCGAGGAACGAGTGTAAGCATGAGGGGGCCCCTATCGTTTTGATAGGATCAGGCATCATATTGTTCGCACTGTTTCCCTTTGGTGTGATGCTGGGTTTGGGTCTTATGACCGTTGGCGGGGTAATCACGAGGTGGCTCGTAATTGGGGCTTGTTTGTTCTAGCTAAGCACAGTAACCCACCTAGATTAGTTGGTTGGATTCCTCCTCCTAGAGGTAAATCCAAACTTAACGTTGATGGCTCTTTCAGTTCGTCCGGTTGTGGCTCGGGTGGGGTTTTGAGGGGTGACGATGGTCGTCTCATTGTGGCAGTTGCGTTCCCTATCCTTGCTGATTCTTCTTTTGAGGCTGAGGTTGAGTCTATGGTGGTGGTTTTGAGATGGGTTCTTGAGCATTCCTATGGGGGTCTACATGTGGAAACGGATTCCTTGCAGCTAATGCAGGCTGTTCAGCACTCTGGGGGTCCTTGGCAGTTGAGATCTAGGATCATGCTTATCAGGAGGTTACTTGAGCTCTTACAGTCGGAGCTTCGCCATGTTTGGCGAGAGCGGAATCATGCTGCTGACTACATGGCCAAGCACGCAGTGATGCACAGTGCCAAATACACATGGAGACCGGGAGAGGAGACATCACAGTTCCGAGCTCTGATCAGATTGGAACAGATTGGTCTCCCTTATATACGGAGGACTAGATAGTCCCTATTCTTTATTTGCTAACATCGTTGTGTTTGTTATGGCTTGCAGGTGGTCCTTGGGCATATTTTTCATCTAATATCGACTTCAAGTGGGGGGGCTACATCTATAGCAACTGCTCTCGGGAGCTATAGATGTTAATGCCCTCTTGATCTCCTGTGTAGGAGTGACGGAACCTCTGGAGGTTGATTGTGTTCATTTTTGCAGGTACATGAGCTATGGAGGCTTTCGTCTTGGACTACATTGATAGGCGACGGGCACATTTGCATTTCATATGGTTAGGGGTCGTCTGCTGAGATTTTGTCCGAGATTGATATTACAGATGGAGCTATTGCCTGAGCCAGAGAGGAATAGAGATGTTGCATTATCTCTGAGGGCATAGCTATTTATAGTTTGACTTGCTGAGCGCGCTCCCCTTGTTTCTTTGAGCGCATATGTATACTTTCAGGGGCTCTTCTTTATTGGGTTTTGGGTGTTTTCTAGCGCTGGATCCGGGGGTACGGCAGGGACTTCCACTTTTTCTATTCTCCGGCTTGCTGTTGGGCAAGGTTCTCTTACCACAGGGATGGGGGGTCTGACGTGGCAAGTACATACACTCTTGCAGAGATGCAGGAGGGGGGGATGAAGGGTGTATGTACCCCATGCAGTGGTTTGGAGACTTGGTCCTTGTCCTGATGCTTGCTGGGGGCAAGGTTCTCTTACCGCAGGGATGGGGGGTTTGACATGGTAAGTGCATACACTCTTGCAGAGATGCAGGAGGGGGGGATGAAGGGTGTATGTATCCCATGCAGCGGTTTGGAGACTTGGTCCTTGTCCTGAATAGGAGTTTTGGGGTCCCTCCTTGCCTTCTATCTTGCTAGACTTCCTAAAATTCCATTAAGGAGGGCTCTAGTTTATTATCTTGTCTTACATTGATTACTGATGCGATGCGCTCGCGAGACTATGTATTGGTTTTGATTGAATGGTAACATGGAACCCCTGTTGGGTTTTGCTTAAAAAAAAAAAAAATTACATATTACAACACCCAAAGACAAAAAAAGACGAAAAAGGACGAATATGAGAACCTTAAAACCCTAAAGGAAAAAATAAGACGAATTGCCACGTTTGTGTTATTCATCAAATAAAGTGGCACGAATGTTAAATAAATAATGTACGGATTATTAAAAGTGTTATCAAATTACATATTACAACACCCAAAGACAAAAAAAGACAAAAAAGGACGAATATGAGAACCTTAAAACCCTAAAGGAAAAAATAAGACGAAATGCCACGTTTTGTGTTATTCATCAAATAAAGTGGCACGAATGTTAAATAAATAATGCACGGATTATCAAAAGTGTTATCAAATTACATATTACAACACCCAAAGACAAAAAAAGACAAAAAAGGACGAATATGAGAACCTTAAAACCCTAAAAGGAAAAAATAAGATGAAATGCCACGTTTTGTGTTATTCAGCAAATAAAGTGGCACGAATGTTAAATAAATAATGCACGGATTATCAAAAGTGTTATCAAATTACATATTACAACACCCAAAGACAAAAAAGACAAAAAAGGACGAATATGAGAACCTTAAAACCCTAAAGGAAAAAATAAGACGAAATAGCCACGTTTTGTATTATTCATCAAATAAAGTGGCACGAATGTTAAATAAATAATGTACGGATTATTAAAAGTGTTATCAAATTACATATTACAACACCCAAAGACAAAAAAAGATAAAAAAGGACGAATATGAGAACCTTAAAACCCTAAAGGAAAAAATAAGACGAAATGCCACGTTTTGTGTTATTCATCAAATAAAGTGGCACGAATGTTAAATAAATAATGTACGGATTATTAAAAGTGTTATCAAATTACATATTACAACACCCAAAGACAAAAAAGACAAAAAAGGACGAATATGAGAACCTTAAAACCCTAAAGGAAAAAATAAGACGAAATGCCACGTTTTGTGTTATTCATCAAATAAAGTGGCCAATTGTTAAATAAATAATGTACGGATGATTAAAAGTGTTATCAAATTACATATTACAACACCCAAAGACAAAAAAGACAAAAAAGGACGAATATGAGAACCTTAAAACCCTAAAGGAAAAAATAAGACGAAATGCCACGTTTTGTGTTATTCATCAAATAAAGTGGCACGAATGTTAAATAAATAATATACGGATTATTAAAAGTGTTATCAAATTACATATTACAACACCCAAAGACAAAAAAAGACAAAAAAGGACGAATATGAGAACCTTAAAACCCTAAAGGAAAAAATAAGACGAAATGCCACGTTTTGTGTTATTCATCAAATAAAGTGGCACGAATGTTAAATAAAAGTGTTATCAAATTACATATTACAACACCCAAAGACAAAAAAAGACAAAAAAGGACGAATATGAGAACCTTAAAACCCTAAAGGAAAAAATAAGACGAAATGCCACGTTTTGTGTTATTCATCAAATAAAGTGGCACGAATGTCAAATAAATAATGCACGGATTGTCAAAAGTGTTATCAAATTACATATTACAACACCCAAAGACAAAAATAGTCAGAAAAGGACGAATATGAGAACCTTAAAACCCTAAAAGAAAAAATAAGACGAAATGCCACGTTTTGTGTTATTCATCAAATAAAGTGGCACGAATGTTAAATAAATAATGTACGGATTATTAAAAGTGTTATCAAATTACATATTGCAACACCCAAAGACAAAAAAAGACAAAAAAGGACGAATATGAGAACCTTAAAACCATAAAGGAAAAAATAAGACGAAATGCCACGTTTTGTGTTATTCATCAAATAAAGTGGCACGAATGTTAAATAAATAATGTACGGATTATTAAAAGTGTTATCAAATTACATATTACAACACCCAAAGACAAAAAAAGACAAAAAAGGACGAATATGAGAACCTTAAAACCCTAAAGGAAAAAATAAGACAAAATGCCACGTTTTATGTTATTCATCAAATAAAGTGGCACGAATGTTAAATAAATAATGCACGGATTATCAAAAGTGTTATCAAATTACATATTACAACACCCAAAGATAAAAAAAGACAAAAAAGGACGAATATGAGAACCTTAAAACCCTTAAGGAAAAAATAAGACGAAATGCCACGTTTTGTGTTATTCATCAAATAAAGTGGCACGAATGTTAAATAAATAATGTACGGATTATTAAAAGTGTTATCAAATTACATATTACAACACCCAAAGACAAAAAAAGACAAAAAAGGACGAATATGAGAACCTTAAAACCCTAAAGAAAAAATAAGACGAAATGCCACGTTTTGTGTTATTCATCAAATAAAGTGGCACGAATGTTAAATAAATAATGCACGGATTATCAAAAGTGTTATCAAATTACATATTACAACACCCAAAGACAAAAAAAGACAAAAAAGGACGAATATGAGAACCTTAAAACCCTAAAGGAAAAAATAAGACGAAATGCCACGTTTTGTGTTATTCATCAAATAAAGTGGCACGAATGTTAAATAAATAATGTACGGATTATTAAAAGTGTTATCAAATTACATATTACAACACCCAAAGACAAAAAAGACAAAAAAGGACGAATATGAGAACCTTAAAACCCTAAAGGAAAAAATAAGACGAAATGCCACGTTTTATGTTATTCATCAAATAAAGTGGCACGAATGTTAAATAAATAATGCACGGATTATCAAAAGTGTTATCAAATTACATATTACAACACCCAAAGATAAAAAAGACAAAAAATGACGAATATGAGAACCTTAAAACCCTAAAGGAAAAAATAAGACGAAATGCCACGTTTTGTGTTATTCATCAAATAAAGTGGCACGAATGTTAAATAAATAATGTACGGATTATTAAAAGTGTTATTAAATTACATATTACAACACCCAAAGACAAAAAAAGACAAAAAAGGACGAATATGAGAACCTTAAAACCCTAAAAGAAAAAATAAGACGAATGCCACGTTTTGTGTTATTCATCAAATAAAGTGGCACAAATGTTAAATAAATAATGTACGGATTATTAAAAGTGTTATCAAATTACATATTACAACACCCAAAGACAAAAAAAGACAAAAAAGGACGAATATGAGAACCTTAAAACCCTAAAGGAAAAAATAAGACGAAATTGCCACGTTTTGTGTTATTCATCAAATAAAGTGGCACAATGTTAAATAAATAATGTACGGATTATTAAAAGTGTTATCAAATTACATATTACAACACCCAAGACAAAAAAAGACAAAAAGGACGAATATGAGAACCTTAAAACCCTAAAGTAAAAAATAAGACGAAATGCCACGTTTTGTGTTATTCATCAAATAAAGTGGCACGAATGTTAAATAAATAATGTACGGATTATTAAAAGTGTTATCAAATTACATATTACAACACCCAAAGACAAAAAAAGACAAAAAAGGACGAATATGAGAACCTTAAAACCCTAAAGGAAAAAATAAGACGAAATGCCACGTTTTGTGTTATTCATCAAATAAAGTGGCACGAATGTTAAATAAATAATGCACGATTATCAAAAGTGTTATCAAATTACATATTACAACACCCAAAGACAAAAAAAGACAAAAAAGGACGAATATGAGAACCTTAAAACCCTAAAGGAAAAAATAAGACGAAATGCCACGTTTTGTGTTATTCATCAGATAAAGTGGCACGAATGTTAAATAAATAATGTACGGATTATTAAAAGTTTTATCAAATTACATATTACAACACCCAAAGACAAAAAAAGACAAAAAAGGACGAATATGAGAACCTTAAAACCCTAAAGGAAAAAATAAGACGAAATGCCACGTTTTGTGTTATTCATCAAATAAAGTGGCACGAATGTTAAATAAATAATGCACGGATTATCAAAAGTGTTATCAAATTACATATTACAACACCCAAAGACAAAAAAAGACAGAAAAGGACGAATATGAGAACCTTAAAACCCTAAAGAAAAAATAAGACGAAATGCCACGTTTTGTGTTATTCATCAAATAAAGTGGCACGAATGTTAAATAAATAATGTACGGATTATCAAAAGTGTTATCAAATTACATATTACAACACCCAAAGACAAAAAAAGACAAAAAAGGACGAATATGAGAACCTTAAAACCCTAAAGGAAAAAATAAGACGAAATGCCACGTTTTGTGTTATTCATCAAATAAAGTGGCACGAATGTTAAATAAATAATGCACGGATTATCAAAAGTGTTATCAAATTACATATTACAACACCCAAAGACAAAAAAAGACAGAAAAGGACGAATATGAGAACCTTAAAACCCTAAAAGAAAAAATAAGACGAAATGCCACGTTTTGTGTTATTCATCAAATAAAGTGGCACGAATGTTAAATAAATAATGTACGGATTATTAAAAGTGTTATCAAATTACATATTACAACACCCAAAGACAAAAAAAGACAAAAAAGGACGAATATGAGAACCTTAAAACCCTAAAGGAAAAAATAAGACGAAATGCCACGTTTTGTGTTATTCATCAAATAAAGTGGCACGAATGTTAAATAAATAATGTACGGATTATTAAAAGTGTTATCAAATTACATATTACAACACCCAAAGACAAAAAAAGACAAAAAAGGACGAATATGAGAACCTTAAAACCCTAAAAGAAAAAATAAGACGAAATGCCACGTTTTGTGTTATTCATCAAATAAAGTGGCACGAATGTTAAATAAATAATGTACGGATTATTAAAAGTGTTATCAAATTACATATTACAACACCCAAAGACAAAAAAAGACAAAAAAGGACGAATATGAGAACCTTAAAACCCTAAAGGAAAAAATAAGACGAAATGCCACGTTTTGTGTTATTCATCAAATAAAGTGGCACGAATGTTAAATAAATAATGTACGGATTATTAAAAGTGTTATCAAATTACATATTACAACACCCAAAGACAAAAAAAGACAAAAATGACGAATATGAGAACCTTAAAACCCTAAAGGAAAAAATAAGACGAAATGCCACGTTTTGTGTTATTCATCAAATAAAGTGGCACGAATGTTAAATAAATAATGCACGGATTATTAAAAGTGTTATCAAATTACATATTACAACACCCAAAGACAAAAAAAGACAAAAAAGGACGAATATGAGAACCTTAAAACCCTAAAGGAAAAAATAAGACGAAATGCCACGTTTTGTGTTATTCATCAAATAAAGTGGCACGAATGTTAAATAAATAATGCACGGATTATCAAAAGTGTTATCAAATTACATATTACAACACCCAAAGACAAAAAAAGACAAAAAAGGACGAATATGAGAACCTTAAAACCCTAAAGAAAAAATAAGACGAAATGCCACGTTTTGTGTTATTCATCAAATAAAGTGGCACGAATGTTAAATAAATAATGTACGGATTATTAAAAGTGTTATCAAATTACATATTACAACACCCAAAGACAAAAAAAGACAAAAAAGGACGAATATGAGAACCTTAAAACCCTAAAGGAAAAAATAAGACGAAATGCCACGTTTTGTGTTATTCATCAAATAAAGTGGCACGAATGTTAAATAAATAATGCACGGATTATCAAAAGTGTTATCAAATTACATATTACAACACCCAAAGACAAAAAAAGACAGAAAAGGACGAATATGAGAACCTTAAAACCCTAAAAGAAAAAATAAGACGAAATGCCACGTTTTGTGTTATTCATCAAATAAAGTGGCACGAATGTTAAATAAATAATGTACGGATTATTAAAAGTGTTATCAAATTACATATTGCAACACCCAAAGATAAAAAAAGACAAAAAAGGACGAATATGAGAACCTTAAAACCCTAAAAGAAAAAATAAGACGAAATGCCACGTTTTGTGTTATTCATCAAATAAAGTGGCACGAATGTTAAATAAATAATGTACGGATTATTAAAAGTGTTATCAAATTACATATTGCAACACCCAAAGACAAAAAAAGACAAAAAAGGACGAATATGAGAACCTTAAAACCCTAAAGGAAAAAATAAGACGAAATGCCACGTTTTGTGTTATTCATCAAATAAAGTGGCACGAATGTTAAATAAATAATGTACGGATTATTAAAAGTGTTATCAAATTACATATTACAACACCCAAAGACAAAAAAAGACAAAAATTGACGAATATGAGAACCTTAAAACCCTAAAGGAAAAAATAAGACGAAATGCCACGTTTTATGTTATTCATCAAATAAAGTGGCACGAATGTTAAATAAATAATGCACGGATTATTAAAAGTGTTATCAAATTACATATTACAACACCCAAAGACAAAAAAAGACAAAAAAGGACGAATATGAGAACCTTAAAACCCTAAAGGAAAAATAAGACGAAATGCCACGTTTTGTGTTATTCATCAAATAAAGTGGCACGAATGTTAAATAAATAATGCACGGATTATCAAAAGTGTTATCAAATTACATATTACAACACCCAAAGACAAAAAAAGACAGAAAAAGGACGAATATGAGAACCTTAAAACCCTAAAAGAAAAATAAGACGAAATGCCACGTTTTGTGTTATTCATCAAATAAAGTGGCACGAATGTTAAATAAATAATGTACGGATTATTAAAAGTGTTATCAAATTACATATTACAACACCCAAAGACAAAAAAAGACAAAAAAGGACGAATATGAGAACCTTAAAACCCTAAAGGAAAAAATAAGACGAAATGCCACGTTTTGTGTTATTCATCAAATAAAGTGGCACGAATGTTAAATAAATAATGCACGGATTATCAAAAGTGTTATCAAATTACATATTACAACACCCAAAGACAAAAAAAGACAGAAAAGGACGAATATGAGAACCTTAAAACCCTAAAGGAAAAAATAAGACGAAATGCCACGTTTTGTGTTATTCATCAAATAAAGTGGCACGAATGTTAAATAAATAATGTACGGATTATTAAAAGTGTTATCAAATTACATATTACAACACCCAAAGACAAAAAAGACAAAAAAGGACGAATATGAGAACCTTAAAACCCTAAAGGAAAAAATAAGACGAAATGCCACGTTTTGTGTTATTCATCAAATAAAGTGGCACGAATGTTAAATAAATAATGTACGGATTATTAAAAGTGTTATCAAATTACATATTACAACACCCAAAGACAAAAAAAGACAAAAAAGGACGAATATGAGAACCTTAAAACCCTAAAGGAAAAAATAAGACGAAATGCCACGTTTTGTGTTATTCATCAAATAAAGTGGCACGAATGTTAAATAAATAATGCACGGATTATTAAAAGTGTTATCAAATTACATATTACAACACCCAAAGACAAAAAAAGACAAAAAAGGACGAATATGAGAACCTTAAAACCCTAAAGGAAAAAATAAGACGAAATGCCACGTTTTGTGTTATTCATCAAATAAAGTGGCACGAATGTTAAATAAATAATGTACGGATTATTAAAAGTGTTATCAAATTACATATTACAACACCCAAAGACAAAAAAAGACAAAAAAGGACGAATATGAAACCTTAAAACCCTAAAGGAAAAAATAAGACGAGATGCCACGTTTTGTGTTATTCATCAAATAAAGTGGCACGAATGTTAAATAAATAATGCACGGATTATCAAAAGTGTTATCAAATTACATATTACAACACCTAAAGACAAAAAAAGACAAATAAGGACGAATATGAGAACCTTAAAACCCTAAAGGAAAAAATAAGACGAAATGCCACGTTTTGTGTTATTCATCAAATAAAGTGGCACGAATGTTAATAAATAATGTACGGATTATTAAAAGTGTTATCAAATTACATATTACAACACCCAAAGACAAAAAAGACAAAAAGGACGAATATGAGAACCTTAAAACCCTAAAGGAAAAAATAAGACGAAATGCCACGTTTTGTGTTATTCATCAAATAAAGTGGCACGAATGTTAAATAAATAATGTACGGATTATTAAAAGTGTTATCAATTACATATTACAACACCCAAAGACAAAAAAAGACAAAAAAGGACGAATATGAGAACCTTAAAACCCTAAAGGAAAAAATAAGACGAAATGCCACGTTTTGTGTTATTCATCAAATAAAGTGGCACGAATGTTAAATAAATAATGTACGGATTATTAAAAGTGTTATCAAATTACATATTACAACACCCAAAGACAAAAAAAGACAAAAAAGGACGAATATGAGAACCTTAAAACCCTAAAGAAAAAATAAGACGAAATGCCACGTTTGTGTTATTCATCAAATAAAGTGGCACGAATGTTAAATAAATAATGTACGGATTATTAAAAGTGTTATCAAATTACATATTACAACACCCAAAGACAAAAAAAGACAAAAAAGGACGAATATGAGAACCTTAAAACCCTAAAGGAAAAAATAAGACGAAATGCCACGTTTTGTGTTATTCATCAAATAAAGTGGCACGAATGTTAAATAAATAATGCACGGATTATCAAAAGTGTTATCAAATTACATATTACAACACCCAAAGACAAAAAAAGACAAAAAAGGACGAATATGAGAACCTTAAAACCCTAAAGGAAAAAATAAGACGAAATGCCACGTTTTGTGTTATTCATCAAATAAAGTGGCACGAATGTTAAATAAATAATGTACGGATTATTAAAAGTGTTATCAAATTACATATTACAACACCCAAAGACAAAAAAAGACAAAAAAGGACGAATATGAGAACCTTAAAACCCTAAAGGAAAAAATAAGACGAAATGCCACGTTTTGTGTTATTCATCAAATAAAGTGGCACGAATGTTAAATAAATAATGTACGGATTATTAAAAGTGTTATCAAATTACATATTACAACACCCAAAGACAAAAAAAGACAAAAAAGGACGAATATGAGAACCTTAAAACCCTAAAGGAAAAAATAAGACGAAATGCCACGTTTTTGTTATTCATCAAATAAAGTGGCACGAATGTTAAATAAATAATGCACGGATTATTAAAGTGTTATCAAATTACATATTACAACACCCAAAGACAAAAAAAGACAAAAAAGGACGAATATGAGAACCTTAAAAACCCTAAAGGAAAAAATAAGACGAAATGCCACGTTTTGTGTTATTCATCAAATAAAGTGGCACGAATGTTAAATAAATAATGTACGGATTATTAAAAGTGTTATCAAATTACATATTACAACACCCAAAGACAAAAAAAGACAAAAAAGGACGAATATGAAAACCTTAAAACCCTAAAGGAAAAAATAAGACGAAATGCCACGTTTTGTGTTATTCATCAAATAAAGTGGCACGAATGTTAAATAAATAATGCACGGATTATCAAAAGTGTTATCAAATTACATATTACAACACCAAAAGACAAAAAAGACAAAAAGGACGAATATGAGAACCTTAAAACCCTAAAGGAAAAAATAAGACGAAATGCCACGTTTTGTGTATTCATCAAATAAAGTGGCACGAATGTTAAATAAATAATGTACGGATTATAAAAGTGTTATCAAATTACATATTACAACACCCAAAGACAAAAAAAGACAAAAATTGACGAATATGAGAACCTTAAAACCCTAAAGAAAAAATAAGACGAAATGCCACGTTTTTGTATTCATCAAATAAAGTGGCAACGAAGGTTAAATAAATAATGACGGATATAAAAGTGTTATCAAATTAATATTACAAACACCCAAGACAAAAAAAGACAAAAAAGGACGAATATGAGAACCTTAAAACCCTAAAGGAAAAAATAAGACGAAATGCCACGTTTTGTGTTATTCATCAAATAAAGTGGCCGAATGTTAAATAAATAATGCACGGATTATCAAAAGTGTTATCAAAATTACAAACAACCCCAAAGACAAAAAAAGACAAAAAA
>QFAX02000259.1:0-105094 GCA_003412495.2 Echium plantagineum | reverse complement strand
CCCCTCACTTGTAACCCAATCGTCGGCGGAATTTTTCTCACCGATATTAATTGCCGAACAACATCGGCGAGGTTACACGTGCCTCATTAACTTGGGGTTAGCTCGTGATACCATGTTAAGATTATTGCACATCCCACATCGGAAGTCGATGTCCTCCCGAGTCAATATATATATAAGATCTTATGCTACTCCCTCTATCGTCAATTGGTTTTAGAGTGGAACCTCATAGAATCTTAACATGTATCACGAGCCAACCCGAGTTAATGAGACACGTGTAACCCCGCCGATGTTGTTCCGATAAATAATACAGGCGAGAAAAATTCCGCTGACGATTGGGTTACACGTGAAGGGAGTGTTAAGATGCACATCTCACAGAAGTCGGTGCCTCCCGAGTCAATATTTAAGATCTTGAGCTACTCCATTTATTGTCAATTGGTTTTAGAGTGGAACCCATAGACTCTTAACAGAGTATGTACATATTTTGTTTAAATATTTATGATATTTTTAAATTTTCACTTAATTTTGAATTTTTCAAAAACACTATTACTCCATCTATTAAGTTAAATGGTAGCTCACAATATGTCATTAGAAGTTCAACCAAACTTCTCCATTCCTGACTTATAGCCTAATCCTAATTACATGCTTTCACTCTACGGCTTCAACCTCTAATATGTTAAATTTTGTCGACTCGAGTATGTTAATTTCTCAAAACAAGTTATAGTATTTTGTCATAGAATGTACTTCAATTTTGTTTTACACTTTCACGTGGTTGAAATCATATGGACACTATTTATTTAAAAATCACATTGTTGAATAAGTTGTGTTTGTATTTTGGATGTTTAATTATATTGTGTATGTGTTTTGGTCTTTTGGATATTGTGTTTTAATTGTTATTGTGTTTCGGATGTGTTTTGGATGTGTTTGGATGCATTGAATACATTGCAGCCTGGAATTCTGCATATGTTGTAGAAACCAGGTTGCAATTTTTTTTTTTCTGCTATGAAGGTTTTAGCTTCTGATTGACTTTAAAAACCGAAGAAGCTGCCGTCGGATTGGCTTCAGAAATCAAAGAAACTGGCGTCGAATTTGCTTCGGATAACAAAACTATATAGGCTTTAGCTTTAGATTGGCAAGTGGACTGTGCTACGGATAGGCTCCAGATTAGTTGGCTTAAGGAAGGCGTGGGTTACCTAATTTATATTAACGCAGTTTAGTGTTAATTTAATCATGTCATATAGAACTTCGGATTGGATTCGGATTTCGAATTTTATGTTGGCTTCAGAATGGCTTGGAATTGATTAATTAAGGCTAACAAGGGTTAGTGTTAATTTAATCATGTCTTCACCTAGATTAGAATGGCTTCAGACTTTGGCTTCAAATTGGCTTCAATATTAAATTAATGTCAATATAAATTAATTCAAACTTTGGCTTTAGAAAGACGTCAGATCATATTGGAGTTAGAATTGCTTCTGATTACGAAATGGCAACAAGTTTTTTGCATCGTACGTTTTTCGAAGCCATTCTGAAGCTATTGCTCTTTTCTCCTCGAATTGGTTTGGATTTTGGCAAAGCTAATACTGTATTCTCTAGTAGTGATAATAAAGTCGTAATAATAAGTGTAAAATAGAGAGGTACAGATTTGAATGTGAGTCAATAACTATAAGGTATCAATCCACTTTAGGGAAGCTCATATGTTAACACTAGTTTTGATTTCAATCCTTTTATAACTTTTAGAGAATCTGATATATCATTTACATCAGCTTTCCAAAACGTTTAGCTAGAAACCCTCTCAAACACCTATGTTAAATTTTGTCGACTCAGGTATGTTAAATTTTCAAAACAAGTAATAGTATTTTGTCATGAATGTACTTCTACTTTGTTTTCACGCTTTCATGTGGTTGAAATCATATGAACACTATTTATTAATATCATGTACTTTAATTTTTCTTGTACAATTACAAAACAAAAAAATGACCAAATAAACAAACCAGCTAAGCATTAAAATCAACATCAATCGCACCGATTGAAACCAAACTTTTCAACGGAATTGGTTCATATATATTATTAAAAAACCAATAGTTGATACAAAATTAGTGATGGGTGACGGATTAACTTTCACATTAAATGACGTGGCGTCGTTGCGTGGTGGGTGACAGGGGATATTAACCAAAGGCTTGGATAAGGTGTTTGGACAAAACTTCGCAAGTTAATGCATTAAGACTTCGTCATGTCTATAGTTTTCTTCTTTCATTTCTATAGTTAATTTAGACTAGGGTGGTAAATACTAAAAAAATGAAAAGAGTAATCAACCACTAATGTATATTATTACATAATCATTTGATAATAATGTCTACTAATAATACACATGAACTTACAAGACCGGTCCTTTTCAATAACCAAAAAATCAAGTATCAATATCAAAAAGTTCAGAGAAAAATGATTGTTTGTCATAGTCAATTTAAGACAATTTACGTGCCTAGAGGCAACTAGGTGGAATCTGTTTGCCGAAAAAATGGGTTTGATATTTGGACAAGTGGAAATGGCACGACCTTCGGGACCATTATATGTCAAATTAATATCTCTAATTTCAACACCTTCACAACCCGTTGCCTTGCTGCATACTAGTTTAACAACTTCTTTGGTTGAGGAAGTACCTCTAATTCATTTATATGATACTTTGCTAACGGTCCCAACCATCCATTTCCAAACTCCCCAATCTTCATTTTCTCAAATAGTATGTACAAATCTTGGCAACTTAATGCACTTTTGCTTCGTCATTTCTATATTTTCTTCGTTTCTATATTAATTATAGACTGGGATAGTAAGTATTAAAAAGAAAAGAGTAGTGAACAACTGATGTATATTATCAAGTAATAATTTGACAATAATGTCTACTAATAATACACATGAAATTACAAGACAAGTCCTTTTCCAGAACCAAAAAACGAAAGTATCATTATCAAGAAGTTAAGTGAAAAATCATTGCTTATTTCTAGACGCAAATAGGTGGAATCTGTATGCCGGAAAAAACGGGCTTGATGTTTGCACAAGTGGTATTGGCAGGACCTTCGGGACCGTCATATGTCAAATTAATATCCCAATTTCAACACCATCACAACCCGTTGCTTTGCTGCATATTAGCTTAACAACTTCTTTGGTTGAGGAAGTACCTCTAATTCCCTTATATGATACTTTGCTAATCTTGACTCTAGATGGAGGTTCCTGAAAATAGAGAGCTATTTTTAGTACTCCAACAAACGAAATAAATCTACAACAGTTGATCAAAGCACACAAAAACAATGTTGACAAAAAAATTGGCATTGTATTTGTTGCCCACACTTGAAAATCTACAATGCCATTTAAGCTGTTTTGTCAAAAACAGTGTAAGTTTAAGAATTTCCTTTTAAGCCTTTAGTTTATCAAATCTTGATAATCTCAAGAAAAATAATAGAAACTTGACAGATCTCATTATAGATAATATGGATATAGTGACTAACCGTTACGGGACAGTTTCCAGCTGGGCAGTACTCTTGATCAATGAGAATAGGATTAGTAACATTTGTGAGTGTGATATCTTCAAAATGGATATCGCTAGCCTCTCCAATTGGAGAGTTTTCCCATGTTTTAATCCTAAGCCCACATGTTGTTCCGGTAAGTGCACTCTTCCTGAAGAAAATTCCTCTAACAGGTTCCTCATTGTTGTATTTTCCAAGACTTCCAATGGCAAAACCGTGGCCAGGCCCGCAACCAACTTTGGTGACAACGACTTGCTGAGCACCGTCACCAATGGGAGATGCAATCGTCTCCTGTCTTAATACGAGTATCATGAATTGTTACACATTTGAGCGGCCAATGTGGATACCGTCAGTGTTAGGACTATCTTGTGGCGCACTGATGGTAACACGTTCAAATGACACATTGTTGCCACCCAACACATTGATGTGAAACATCTTTGCATCAAGTGATGTGATGTCCTGAACTTTAGAATTATTCAGGTAACTGAGTCCCAACGACTGTTAATAAAAAAAAATGGATAAGTATCATAGGATTAATAATTTTCACCAAACTCAATTATCATTTGCTACACGACATTGAGACACTTATTATGATTTAATCGTAACCTTACCGTAGGTTGAACAAATCAATTCTTTTAGCTTTCTTTTTCGCCCATGTGTCTGCCTTGGCCATCTAAAAACCACCACCATTGAGGGTAAAGCCCTCAACATGTAAGATAGTGATCCATTCTTCGCCTTTGACTAATTGGTTGACATCTGCAGGTGCTTGCAGGGTGCCTTGGAGTTGCATTGTTATTGGAGCCTTACATGGACCTTCAAGCAACAACCGACGCACATTGAAAATTCCTTTTGGAATCACAATAGTACTAGCAGTTATAGATGCGCATGCCTCCTTCCATGCATCCAACACTCCCTGTGAACATCAACGATTAGAAGTTATTGCTCATTTCACATTATATGTCCTGAAATATGCGACACCCTATATATTTTGGACAACATTAACCACCTTCTTGTCCTAAATATCTTGATATACTTCTCGTTTATACAATTCGTGATTCAATTGTTTTTTAACCTAACAAAGATAAGGTCATTTTTCAACTCAAATCAATTTGCGCTATGTAGGACTCAATTAATATTTATTCATATGATCTATTTTCACCGTTAAAACGAAAACATACATAAATAATGATAAATAATTTAGTACAATGGTCGCAAGACAATACCTGGGTGCTGTCACCGCCAGGTGTTGCACCGAATTTCGTTATGTCGAAATATTGGGCTTCATCAGCATTGTAGATTAGTGAGATAATCAAAATTATCTGAATAATCGACATGCTGAACTTAAAGCCATTGTAGGAGATTATTCAGATGCTTTTTTCGATCTTGCTTTTGATATTGTTTATGATCGAGTTAGGTCATATATATAATGACTAAAAGTATAGATTACCAAGAATCATTCCAAATATTCTTATGGCAACCATTAATTAGTTGAGAAGTTGTTAAATTCCTGAGGTAGAAATGTGAGTAGAAGACGCTCGTCCGCTACCTTGCATTCTTAGGCCTTCTCTCTCTATATAAAATACTCCATCTATCTCTCAATATATAATTGTCTATCTAGTAGTCGTAATTTGATATGTGTTGCACGTAATAGTTATTTTTTCTAATATTTTGGGTTATTCATGAAAGTTATTTCTTAATTAAACTAACTATAAATAAATAAACTCATATGACAAGAAAAGAAAGAAACAAACTCAAATTATTTAACAATTATAACTATTTTCTTCGTTATTAAGAATAGAAAGAGTGTTTATGTAATTAAATTTATATATTTTTATATAAATATACTTTTGATATATCATTGCCTAATTACACTAATAATCTATATATCTTATAGAAGTATCAATAGGGCATGGTGTTTCTTCACTTTTTTGAGAAGACACTTTTGCTGATGTAATTTCTTAATTTATATGAAGTAAATTGTATGGTGTTTAATAGTAGTGTCTAGTACCAATTTATAATAACTTTTAATATTAATTAGTATTAATAATTAACCATAATTAATTAATAACATCAACAATAAATAATATAAATAATTAATATTAACATATAATAATATTTTCTTTTTATTTATTAATTATAATAATTATTATTAATAAATATTTATAATTATTATCATGAGACACAAATTTATTGACTAAATAGCAATTAATTGACAGCAGCAACAACAACAACAACAATAATAATAATAATAGTAATAATTGTTATTATTATTACTATTTTAATTTCTTTCCAGTCTAAGGAAGCTGATAAATTAACACTTTTTCTTATTTTAACTCCTTCTATAACTTTTAGTGAATCTGATGTATCATTGACAAGGAGAATGTTTATTAAGTACTAACTCATTATGTCAATTACTATTATTTTTATGTATAATTACTATTATTAGCTATTATCTTAATACAATCATACTCCCTTCAATGCAAAACAAATGTCTTTTTAGACATTTCAACAATATCTAAAAAAAAATGTCTTTTTACATAAATCAATGTACAATATACCACTTTTTTCTTTAATATCCCCATTTGCAAAGATAACTCAAAAAGTAATGATTGCATCATATAGTTAAGTGATAATTAGATTATTAATGATTGCTTTAAAGGGGCATAGATGGAAAGTGTGAAAGTAATGATTGTTTCTTAATTTGTGTGAAATGTCTAGAAAGACATTTATTTTGGATTGAAGAAAGTAACATTTATCATTATATTATTCTTTAAAATAAAAACATAGTTTAGTGTAACATTACATATTACTCAATAGTATGATAAATTATCTTTTAATATTCTCATAAAATTGTTTAGTGTTAGATATTATTAAAACTACAAGATATACTAATATATTAATCTTTAAATAGTAAAAGTATATTTGTCATTATATACTATTTCATAATATGATTAATATGGTTCAATTTAATATATTATTATAAGAGAAATTATTTTATTTAGTATATAATTAAAATATTATTGGTTATTTACGAATAAGAACACGTAATGCAATTATATATTATTTCTGTAGCAATTTAAATTATTTATTGTTTAATAGCACACTACTATAATATTTAAATTAATAAGTAATAACATTTATTATATAAAGAATAATATACTGATGTATTTTACGCTTTGTATACACACTTAGATTTTTTAAAGACAAATTTAACATTGAACAACTTTTATAGAGGGGCGGACCTAGGGGGTAGGGGGGTACCGCCCCCCTAGGTCTTTTGGTATTGTTATATATCTTATATTGTTTTTGGAATTTTTTTATATAAAAAAATAAGAAGTGTAACCAACTAAGTAAAAGTCTTCATTAGTTGGTTAGGAGCTTCCTCTAAAAGGTGGGAGTCTTGGGTTCAAGCCCCTAAGGCACATTTTTAACATAATTTTAAACTTTTGTTGATCCTTTAACATTCCTTTTTAAATGTTGGCCCCCTATTTAATTTTTTTAAAAGTTGGCCCCCTTTATTTTAATCCTAGTTTTGCCCCTCCTTTTATAATATCATTAAGAAAATTCATTAGTCCAACTAATTTGTAATATAATAATGAATATTGTAAAGTTTCAAGATTATGAATTATTCACACAAAATATAATCAAGTATAATACAATTGTGATATAGTGATAAATGTTAAATAATTTAGTGACTTTAATAATATTAATACACAAAATAGCAAAATGGGAGCATGAATTAATGGTTAGTGTACTATTTATCAATAAACAAGGTCTAGTGTTCAAATCCCCCAAGCAACATTGCATTTTTGTTGGTGAATAAATGCCAACACCAAAAAAATAGTTGGGCTGATACGGTATACCGTTTAAGCCGAACGGTATACCGTAAAAGTCCTAGGCACCCGTCCCAGATTAGTTGGGACCGGGGCGGGCATTCTGTTAACGGGCCCGGTCCGTCCGGCTCGATTCGTTTGTCACGTCTACAAACACCTATGTTAAATTTTGTCGACTCAAGTATGCTAAATTCTCAAAACAAGTTATAGTAGTTTGTCATGAAATGAATTTTTATTTTGTTTTACGTTTTCACGTGGTTGAAATTGGTCAAATTGCACACTATTTCTTTAATAATAATTGTAAGTGCAGTCAAATTGGTCAAGTTTTTCTAAGAGACCAACTGTTATACCATCTAGATTATAACAGTGAGCTGAGGAGAACAATTGTGTAAATGTGTTCATCTTATTAAAAACCAATAGTTGATACGAAATCAGTGATGCATGATGGATTAATTTTCACATTAGATGACGTAGCGTTGTGGCGTGGTGACTAGGTGATATTAACTTGGAAAGTTAATGCATTAAGCCTTCGTCATATCTATAGGTTTCTTCATATCTATAGTTAATTTAAGATTAAGGTGGTAAATATTAAAAAAAAAAAAAGAGTAATCAACCACTAATGTATATTATTACGTAATCATTTGACAATAATATCTAATAATAATAAACATGAAATTAGTGGACCACTACTTTCCAAGAACCAAAAGACAAAGTATCAATATTAAGAATTTAAGAGAAATTAAATATTATTGCTTGTCATAATCAATTTTAGACAATTTAGGTGCCTAGAAAAATGGGCTTGATATTTGTACAAGTTGAATTGGCACGACCTTCGGAACCGTTATATGTCGAAGTAATATCTCCAATTTCAACACCTTCAAAACTCGTTGCCTTGTTGCATACTATTTTAACAACTTCTTTGGTAGAGGAAGTACCTCTAGTTCTCTTATATGATACTTTGCTAACGGTTCCAACCATCCATTTCCAAACTTTCCAATATTCAATTTCTCAAATAGTTTGGACAAAACTTGGCAACTCAATGCATTTTTGCTTCGTCATTTCTATTATTTTCATCGTTTTATATTAATTATAGACTGGGATGGTAAATATTAAAAAGAAAAGAGTAGTGAACAACTGATGTATATTATCGAGTAATAATTTGACAATACTGTCTACTAATAATACACATGAAATTACAAGACAAGTCCTTTTTCAGAACCAAAAAACGAAAGTATCATTATCAAGAAGTTAAGTGAAAAATCATTGCTTATCATTTCTAGACGCAAATAGGTGGAATCTGTATGCCGGAAAAAACGGGCTTGATGTTTGCACAAGTGGTATTGGCAGGACCTTCGGGACCGTCATATGTCAAATTAATATCTCCAATTTCAACACCATCACAACCCGTTGCTTTGCTGCATATTAGCTTAACAACTTCTTTGGTTGAGGAAGTACCTCTAATTCCCTTATATGATACTTTGCTAATCTTGACTCTAGATGGAGGTTCCTGAAAATAGAGAGCTACGTTTTTAGTACTCCAACAAACGAAATAAATCTACAACAGTTGATCAAAGCACACAAAAACAATGTTAACAAGAAAATTGGCATTGTATTTGTTTGCCCACACTTGTAAATCTACAATGCCATTTAAGCTGTTTTGTCAAAAACAGTGTAAGTTTAAGAATTTCCTTTTAAGCCTTTAGTTTATCAAATCTTGATAATCTCAAGAAAAATAATAGAAACTTGACGAGATCTCATTATAGATAATATGGATATAGTGACTAACCGTTACGGGACAGTTTCCAGCTGGGCAGTACTCTTGATCAATGAGAATAGGATTAGTAACATTTGTGAGTGTGATATCTTCAAAATGGATATCGCTAGCCTCTCCAATTGGAGAGTTTTCCCATGTTTTAATCCTAAGCCCACATGTTGTTCCGGTAAGTGCACTCTTCCTGAAGAAAATTCCTCTAACAGGTTCCTCATTGTTGTATTTTCCAAGACTTCCAATGGCAAAACCGTGGCCAGGCCCGCAACCAACTTTGGTGACAACGACTTGCTGAGCACCGTCACCAATGGAGATGCAATCGTCTCCTGTCTTAATACGAGTATCATGAATTGTTACACCATTTGAGCGGCCAATGTGGATACCGTCAGTGTTAGGACTATCTTGTGGCGCACTGATGGTAACACGTTCAAATGACACATTGTTGCCACCCAACACATTGATGTGAAACATCTTTGCATCAAGTGATGTGATGTCCTGAACTTTAGAATTATTCAGGTAACTGAGTCCCAACGACTGTTAATAAAAAAAAATGGATAAGTATCATAGGATTAATAATTTTCACCAAACTCAATTATCATTTGCTACACGACATTGAGACACTTTTATTATGATTTAATCGTAACCTTACCGTAGGTTGAACAAAATCAATTCTTTTAGCTTTCTTTTTCGCCCATGTGTCTGCCCCTTGGCCATCTATAAAACCACCACCATTGAGGGTAAAGCCCTCAACATGTAAGATAGTGATCCATTCTTCGCCTTTGACTAATTGGTTGACATCTGCAGGTGCTTGCAGGGTGCCTTGGAGTTGCATTGTTATTGGAGCCTTACATGGACCTTCAAGCAACAACCGACGCACATTGAAAATTCCTTTTGGAATCACAATAGTACTAGCAGTTATAGATGCGCATGCCTCCTTCCATGCATCCAACACTCCCTGTGAACATTCAACGATTAGAAGTTATTGCTCGTTTCACATTATATGTCCTGAAATATGCGACACCCTATATATTTTGGACAACATTAACCACCTTCTTGTCCTAAATATCTTGATATACTTTCTCGTTTATACAATTCGTGATTCAATTGTTTTTAACCTAACAAAGATAAGGTTCAATTTTTCAACTCAAATCAATTTGCGCTATGTAGGACTCAATTAATATTTATTCATATGATCTATTTTCACCGTTAAAACGAAAACATACATAAATAATGATAAATAATTTAGTACAATGGTCGCAAGACAAATACCTGGGTGCTGTCACCGCCAGGTGTTGCACCGAATTTCGTTATGTCGAAATATTGGGCTTCAGCATTGTAGATTAGTGAGATAATCAAAATTATCTGAATAATCGACATGCTGAACTTTAAAGCCATTGTAGGAGATTATTCAGATGCTTTTTTCGATCTTGCTTTTGATATTGTTTATGATAGAGTTAGGTCATATATATAATGACTAAAAGTATAGATTACCAAGAAATCATTCCAAATATTCTTATGGCAACCATTAATTAGTTGAGAAGTTGTTAAATTCCTGAGGTAGAAATGTGAGTAGAAGACGCTCGTCCGCTACCTTGCATTCTTAGGCCTTCTCTCTCTATATAAAATACTCCATCTATCTCTCAATATATAATTGTCTATCTAGTAGTCGTAATTTGATATGTGTTGCACGTAATAGTTATTTTTTCTAATATTTTGGGTTATTCATGAAAGTTATTTCTTAATTAAACTAACTATAAATAAATAAACTCATATGACAAGAAAAGAAAGAAACAAACTCAAATTATTTAACAATTATAACTATTTTCTTCGTTATTAAGAATAGAAAGAGTGTTATGTAAATTAAATTTTATATATTTTTATATAAATATACTTTTGATATATCATTGCCTAATTACACTAATAATCTATATATCTTATAGAAGTATCAATAGGGCATGGTGTTTCTTCACTTTTTTGAGAAGACACTTTTGCTGATGTAATTCTTAATTTATATGAAGTAAATTGTATGGTGTTATATTAGTGTCTAGTAACCAATTTATAATAACTTTTAATATTAATTAGTATTAATAATTAACCATAATTAATTAATAACATCAACAATAAATAATATAAATAATTAATATTAACATATAATAAATATTTTCTTTTTATTTATTAATTATAATAATTATTATTAATAAATATTTATAATTATTATCATGAGATACAAATTTATTGACTAAATAGCAATTAATTGACAGCAGCAACAACAACAACAATAATAATAATAATAGTAATAATTGTTATTATTATTACTATTTTAATTTCTTTCCATTCTAAGGAAGCTGATAAATTAACACTTTTTCTTATTTTAACTCCTTCTATAACTTTTAGTGAATCTGATGTATCATTGACAAGGAGAATGTTTATTAAGTACTAACTCATTATGTCAATTACTTATTGTTTTTTATGTATAATTACTATTATTAGCTATTATCTTAATACAATCATACTCCCTTCAATGCAAAACAAATGTCTTTTTAGACATTTCAACAATATCTAAAAAAAATGTCTTTTTACATAAATCAATGTACAATATACCACTTTTTTCTTTAATATCCCCATTTGCAAAGATAACTCAAAAAAGTAATGATTGCATCATATAGTTAAGTGATAATTAGATTATTAATGATTGCTTTAAAGGGGCATAGATGGAAAGTGTGAAAGTAATGATTGTTTCTTAATTTGTGTGAAATGTCTAGAAAGACATTTATTTTGGATTGAAGAAAGTAACATTTATCATTATATTATTCTTTAAAATAAAAAACATAGTTTAGTGTAACATTACATATTACTCAATAGTATGATAAATTATCTTTTAATATTCTCATAAAATTGTTTAGTGTTAGATATTATTAAAACTACAAGATATACTAATATATTAATCTTTAAATAGTAAAAGTATATTTGTCATTATATACTATTTCATAATATGATTAATATGGTTCAATTTAATATATTATTATAAGAGAAATTATTTTATTTAGTATATAATTAAAATATTATTGGTTATTTACGAATAAGAACACGTAATGCAATTATATATTATTTCTGTAGCAATTTAAATTATTTATTGTTTAATAGCACACTACTATAATATTTAAATTAATAAGTAATAACATTTATTATATAAAGAATAATATACTGATGTATTTTACGCTTTGTATACACACTTAGATTTTTTAAAGACAAATTTAACATTGAACAACTTTTATAGAGGGGCGGACCTAGGGGGTAGGGGGGTACCGCCCCCCTAGGTCTTTTGGTATTGTTATATATCTTATATTGTTTTTGGAATTTTTTTATATAAGAAAATAAGAAGTGTAACCAAACTAAGTAAAAGTCTTCATTAGTTGGTTAGGAGCTTCCTCTAAAAGGTGGGAGTCTTGGGTTCAAGCCCCTAAGGCACATTTTAACATAATTTTAAACTTTTGTTGATCCTTTAACATTCCTTTTTAAATGTTGGCCACCCTATTTAATTTTTTTAAAAGTTGGCCCCCTTTATTTTAATCCTAGTTTTGCCCCTCCTTTTATAATATCATTAAGAAAATTCATTAGTCCAACTAATTTGTAATATAATAATGAATATTGTAAAGTTTCAAGATTATGAATTATTTCACACAAAATATAATCAAGTATAATACAATTGTGATATAGTGATAAATGTTAAATAATTTAGTGACTTTAATAATATTAATACACAAAATAGCAAAATGGGAGCATGAATCAATGGTTAGTGTACTATTTATCAATAAACAAGGTCTAGTGTTCAAATCCCCCAAGCAACATTGCATTTTTGTTGGTGAATAAATGCCAACACCAAAAAAATAGTTGGGCTGATACGGTATACCGTTTAAGCCGAACGGTATACCGTAAAAGTCCTAGGCACCCGTCCCAGATTAGTTGGGACCGGGGCGGGCATTCTGTTAACGGGCCCGGTCCGTCCGGCTCGATTCGTTTGTCACGTCTACAAACACCTATGTTAAATTTTGTCGACTCAAGTATGCTAAATTCTCAAAACAAGTTATAGTAGTTTGTCATGAAATGAATTTTTATTTTGTTTTACGTTTTCACGTGGTTGAAATTGGTCAAATTGCACACTATTTCTTTAATAATAATTGTAAGTGCAGTCAAATTGGTCAAGTTTTTCTAAAAGACCAACTGTTATACCATCTAGATTATAACAGTGAGCTGAGGAGAACAATTGTGTAAATGTGTTCATCTTATTAAAAACCAATAGTTGATACGAAATCAGTGATGCATGATGGATTAATTTTCACATTAGATGACGTAGCGTTGTGGCGTGGGTGACTAGGTGATATTAACTTGGAAAGTTAATGCATTAAGCCTTCGTCATATCTATAGGTTTCTTCATATCTATAGTTAATTTAAGATTAAGGTGGTAAATATTAAAAAAAAAAAAAGAGTAATCAACCACTAATGTATATTATTACGTAATCATTTGACAATAATATCTAATAATAATAAACATGAAATTACTGGACCACTACTTTCCAAGAACCAAAAGACAAAGTATCAATATTAAGAATTTAAGAGAAATTAAATATTATTGCTTGTCATAATCAATTTTAGACAATTTAGGTGCCTAGAAAATGGGCTTGATATTTGTACAAGTGGAATTGGCACGACCTTCGGAACCGTTATATGTCGAAGTAATATCTCCAATTTCAACACCTTCAAAACTCGTTGCCTTGTTGCATACTATTTTAACAACTTCTTTGGTAGAGGAAGTACCTCTAGTTCTCTTATATGATACTTTGCTAACGGTTCCAACCATCCATTTCCAAACTTTCCAATATTCAATTTCTCAAATAGTTTGGACAAAACTTGGCAACTCAATGCATTTTCGCTTCGTCATTTCTATTATTTTCATCGTTTTATATTAATTATAGACTGGGATGGTAAATATTAAAAAAGAAAAGAGTAGTGAACAACTGATGTATATTATCGAGTAATAATTTGACAATACTGTCTACTAATAATACACATGAAATTACAAGACAAGTCCTTTTTCAGAACCAAAAAACGAAAGTATCATTATCAAGAAGTTAAGTGAAAAATCATTGCTTATCATTTCTAGACGCAAATAGGTGGAATCTGTATGCCGGAAAAAACGGGCTTGATGTTTGCACAAGTGGTATTGGCAGGACCTTCGGGACCGTCATATGTCAAATTAATATCTCCAATTTCAACACCATCACAACCCGTTGCTTTGCTGCATATTAGCTTAACAACTTCTTTGGTTGAGGAAGTACCTCTAATTCCCTTATATGATACTTTGCTAATCTTGACTCTAGATGGAGGTTCCTGAAAATAGAGAGCTACGTTTTTAGTACTCCAACAAACGAAATAAATCTACAACAGTTGATCAAAGCACACAAAAACAATGTTAACAAGAAAATTGGCATTGTATTTGTTTGCCCACACTTGTAAATCTACAATGCCATTTAAGCTGTTTTGTCAAAAACAGTGTAAGTTTAAGAATTTCCTTTTAAGCCTTTAGTTTATCAAATCTTGATAATCTCAAGAAAAATAATAGAAACTTGACGAGATCTCATTATAGATAATATGGATATAGTGACTAACCGTTACGGGACAGTTTCCAGCTGGGCAGTACTCTTGATCAATGAGAATAGGATTAGTAACATTTGTGAGTGTGATATCTTCAAAATGGATATCGCTAGCCTCTCCAATTGGAGAGTTTTCCCATGTTTTAATCCTAAGCCCACATGTTGTTCCGGTAAGTGCACTCTTCCTGAAGAAAATTCCTCTAACAGGTTCCTCATTGTTGTATTTTCCAAGACTTCCAATGGCAAAACCGTGGCCAGGCCCGCAACCAACTTTGGTGACAACGACTTGCTGAGCACCGTCACCAATGGAGATGCAATCGTCTCCTGTCTTAATACGAGTATCATGAATTGTTACACCATTTGAGCGGCCAATGTGGATACCGTCAGTGTTAGGACTATCTTGTGGCGCACTGATGGTAACACGTTCAAATGACACATTGTTGCCACCCAACACATTGATGTGAAACATCTTTGCATCAAGTGATGTGATGTCCTGAACTTTAGAATTATTCAGGTAACTGAGTCCCAACGACTGTTAATAAAAAAAATGGATAAGTATCATAGGATTAATAATTTTCACCAAACTCAATTATCATTTGCTACACGACATTGAGACACTTTTATTATGATTTAATCGTAACCTTACCGTAGGTTGAACAAAATCAATTCTTTTAGCTTTCTTTTTCGCCCATGTGTCTGCCCCTTGGCCATCTATAAAACCACCACCATTGAGGGTAAAGCCCTCAACATGTAAGATAGTGATCCATTCTTCGCCTTTGACTAATTGGTTGACATCTGCAGGTGCTTGCAGGGTGCCTTGGAGTTGCATTGTTATTGGAGCCTTACATGGACCTTCAAGCAACAACCGACGCACATTGAAAATTCCTTTTGGAATCACAATAGTACTAGCAGTTATAGATGCGCATGCCTCCTTCCATGCATCCAACACTCCCTGTGAACATACAACGATTAGAAGTTATTGCTCGTTTCACATTATATGTCCCGAAATATGCGACACCCTATATATTTTTGACAACATTAACCACCTTCTTGTCCTAAATATCTTGATATACTTTCTCGTTTATACTATTCGTGATTCAATTGTTTTTAACCTAACAAAGATAAGGTTCAATTTTTCAACTCAAATCAATTTGCGCTATGTAGGACTCAATTAATATTTATTCATTTGATCTATTTTCACCTTTAAAACAAAAACATACATAAATAATGATAAATAATTTAGTACAATGGTCGCAAGACAAATACCTGGGTGCTGTCACCGCCAGGTGTTGCACCGAATTTCGTTATGTCGAAATATTGGGCTTCAGCATTGTAGATTAGTGAGATAATCAAAATTATCTGAATAATCGACATGCTGAACTTTAAAGCCATTGTAGGAGATTATTCAGATGCTTTTTTCGATCTTGCTTTTGATATTGTTTATGATAGAGTTACGTCATATATATAATGACTAAAAGTATAGATTACCAAGAAATCATTCCAAATATTCTTATGTCAACCATTAATTAGTTGAGAAGTTGTTAAATTCTTGAGGTAGAAATGTGAGTAGAAGACGCTCGTCCGCTACCTTGCATTCTTAGGCCTTCTCTCTCTATATAAAATACTCATCTATCTATCAATATATAATTGTCTATCCAGTATTCGTAATTTGATATGTGTGTTGCACGTAATAGTTAATTTTTCTAATATTTTGTGTTATTCATGAAAGTTATTTCTTCATTAAACTAACTATAAATAAATAAAGACATATATAACAAGAAAACAAAGAAACAAACTCAAATTATTTAACAATTATAACTATTTTCTTCGTTATTAAGAATAGTAAGAGTGTGTATGTAAATTAGCTTTTATATATTTTTATATAAATATACTTTTGATATATCATTGCCTAATTACACTATTAATCTATATCTTATAGAAGTATCAATAGGGCATGGTGTTTCTTCACTTTTTTGTGAAGACACTTTTGCTGATGTAATTTTTTAATTTATATGAAGCAAATTGTATGGTGTTTATATTAGTGTCTAGTAATCAACTTATAATAACTTTTAATATTAATTAGTATTAATAATTAACCATAATTAATTAATAACATCAATAATAACTAATACAAATAATTAATTAATATTAATATATAATGAAATTCTTATTTTTATTTATTAATTATAATAATAATTCTTAATAAATATTTATAACTATTATCATGAGATACAAATTTATTGACTAAGTACCAATTAATTGACAGTAGCAACAACAACAACAACAACAATAATAATAATAATAATTATAATAATAATAATAATTATTATTATTATTTTAATAATACTATTTCCATTCTAGGGAAGCTGATAAATTAACACTTTTTCTTATTTTAACCCCTTTTATAACTTTTAGAGAATCTGATGTATCATTGACGCTAAGGATATTTGAACCTTGGTTGCCAAGGATAATGTGTAAGTACTAACCCATTATGCCAATTACTTATTATTTTTATGTTATAATTACTATTATTAGCTACTATCTAAAAATAATCATACTCCCTCCAATCCAAAACAAATGTCTTACTAGACATTTCAACAATATCCAAAAAAAATGTCTTTTTACATAAACCAATGTATAATGTACCACTTTTCCTTTAATATCCCTATTTGCATTGATAATTCAAAAAAAGTGATTGCATTATATAGTTAAGTGATAATTGGATTATTAATGATTGTCTTATAGGGTATAGATGGAAAGTGTGAATGTAATGATTGTTTCTTAATTTGTGTGAAATGTCTAGAAAGACATTTATTTTGGATTGAAGAAAGTAACATTTATCATTATATTATTCTTTAAAATACAAAACATAGTTTACTGTAACATTACATATTACTCAATAGTATGACAAATTATCTTTTAATATTCTCATGAAATTGTTCAGTGTTAGATATTATTAAAAATACAAGATATACTAATATATTAATCTTTAAATAGTAAAAGTATATTTGTCATTATATACTATTTCATAATATGATTAATATGTAAATATATTATTATAAGAGAAATTTTTTATTTAGTATATAATTAAAATATTATTGGTTATTTACGAATAAGAACACGAGATGCCATTATATATTATTTCTTTAAGCAATTTAAATTATTTATTGTTTAATAGCACACTACTATAATATTTAAATTAAAAAGTAATAACATTTATTATATAAAGAATAATATACTGATGTATTTTATGCTTTGTATATACACAAAGATTTTTTAACGAAAAATTTAACATTGAACAACTTTTATAGAGGGGCGGACCTAGGGGGCAGGGGGGTGCCGCCCCCTAGGTCTTTCGGTATTGTTATATATCTTATATTGTTTTTGGAATTTTTTGATATAAAATATAAGAAGTGTAACCAAACTAAGTAAAAGTCTTCATTAGTTGGTTAGGAGCTTCCTCTAAAAGGTGAAGGTCTTGGGTTCAAGCCCCTAAGGCACATTTTTAACATAATTTTAAACTTTTGTTGATCCTTTAACATTCCTTTTTAAATTTTGGCCCCCCCTTATTTAATTTTTTCAAAGTTGGCCCCCTTTATTTTCATCTTGGTTTTGCCCCTCCTTTTATAATATCATTAAGAAAATTTATTAGTCCAACTAATTTGTAATATAATAATGAATATTGTAATGTTTCAAGATTATGAATTATTTCGCACAAAATATAATCAAGTATAATGCAATTGTGATATAGTGATAAATGTTAAATAATTTAGTGACTTTAATAATACTAATACAAAAAATAGCAAAATGGGAGCATGGCTCAATGGTTAGTGTCCTATTTATCAATAAACAAGGTCTAGTGTTCAAATCCCCAAGCAACATTTGGGCTGATACGATATACCGCTTAGGCCGAAGGGTATACCGTAAAAGGCCCGGTAGGCAGGGGCCTGAAAATCCTGAAAGGGATGGCCAGGCCCGGTAAGTGTGGTTGGGACCAGACCGGGCATTCTGTTAACGGGCCATGGCCGTCCGGCCCGATTCGTTTGTCACGTCTACAAACACCTATGTTAAATTTTGTCGACTCAAGTATGCTAAATTCTCAAAACAAGTTATAGTATTTTGTCATGAAATGAACTTTTACTTTGTTTTACGTTTTCACGTGGTTGAAATTGATCAAATAGCACAATGTTTCTTTAAGAATCATTGTAAGTGCAGTCTAATTGGTCAAGTTTTTCTAAAAGACCAATTATTATACCACCTAGGTTATAACAGTGAGCTGAAGAGAACAATTGTGTAAATGTGTTCATCTTATTAAAAACCAATAGTTGATACGAAATCAGTGATGCATGATGGATTAATTTTCACATTAGATGACGTAGCGTTGTGGCGTGGTGGGTGACTAGGTGATATTTACTTTGAAAGTTAATGCATTAAGCCTTCGTCATATCTATAGGTTTCTTCATTTCTATAGTTAATTTTAGATTAAGGTGGTAAGTATTAAAAAAAAAAAAGAGTAATCAACCACTAATGTATATTATTACGTAATCATTTGACAATAATATCTAATAATAATACACATGAAATTACAAGACCACTACTTTCCAAGAACCAAAAGACAAAGTATCAATATTAAGAAGTTAAGAGAAATATGATTGCTTGTCATAGTCAATTTTAGACAATTTAGGTGCCTAGAGGCAAATAGGTGGAATCTGTTTGCCTGAAAAAATGGGCATGATATTTGTACAAGTGGAATCGAAACGACTTTCGGGATCGTTATATGTCAATGTAATATCTCCAATTTCAACACCTTCAACACTCGTTTCCTTGTTGCATACTATTTTAACAACTTCTTTGATTGAGGAAGTACCTCTAGTTTTCTTATATGATACTTTGCTAACGGTCCCAACCATCCATTTCCAAACTCCCCAATATTCAATTTCTCAAATAGTTTGGACAAAACTTGGCAACTCCATGCATTTTCGCTTCGTCATTTCTATATTTTATTCGTTTTATATTAATTATAGACTCGGATGGTAAATATTAAAAAAGAAAAGAATAGTGAACAACTGATGTATATTATCGAGTAATAATTTGACAATAGTGTCTACTAATAATACACATGAAATTACAAGACAAGTCCTTTTCCAGAACCAAAAAACAAAAGTATCATTATCAAGAAGTTAAGTGAAAAATCATTGCTTATCATTTCTAGACGCAAATAGGTGGAATCTGTATGCCGGAAAAAACGGGCTTGATGTTTGCACAAGTGGTATTGGCAGGACCTTCGGGACCGTCATATGTCAAATTAATATCTCCAATTTCAACACCATCACACCCCGTTGCTTTGCTGCATATTAGCTTAACAACTTCTTTGGTTGAGGAAGTACCTCTAATTCCCTTATATGATACTTTGCTAATCTTGACTCTAGATGGAGGTTCCTGGAAATAGAGAGCTACATTTTTAGTACTCCAACAAACGAAATAAATCTACAACAGTTGATCAAAGCACACAAAAACAATGTTGACAAAAAAATTGGCATTGTATTTGTTTGCCCACACTTGTAATCTACAATGCCTTTTAAGCGGTTTTGTCAAAAACCGTGTAAGTTTAAGAATTTCCTTTTAAGCCTTTAGTTATCAAATCTTGGTAA
Source organism: Echium plantagineum (assembly GCA_003412495.2). Lineage (NCBI taxonomy): Eukaryota > Viridiplantae > Streptophyta > Magnoliopsida > Boraginales > Boraginaceae > Echium > Echium plantagineum. The sequence continues at coordinate 84,676 of QFAX02000259.1, read as the reverse complement.
TCTCAAGAAAAATAATAGAAACTTGACGAGATCTCATTATAAATAATATGGATATAGTGACTAACCGTTACGGGACAGTTTCCAGCTGGGCAGTACTCTTGATCAATGAGAATAGGATTAGTAACATTTGTGAGTGTGATATCTTCAAAATGGATATCGCTAGCCTCGCCAATTGGAGAGTTTTCCCATGTTTTAATCCTAAGCCCACATGTTGTTCCGGTAAGTGCACTCTTTCTGAAGAAAATTCCTCTAACAGGTTCCTCATTGTTGTATTTTCCAAGACTTCCAATGGCAAAACCGTGGCCAGGCCCGCAACCAACTTTGGTGACAACGACTTGCTGAGCACCGTCACCAATGGAGATGCAATCGTCTCCTGTCTTAATACGAGTATCATGAATTGTTACACCATTTGAGCGGCCAATGTGGATACCGTCAGTGTTAGGACTATCTTGTGGCGCACTGATGGTAACACGTTCAAATGACACATTGTTGCCACCCAACACATTGATGTGAAACATCTTTGCATCAAGTGATGTGATGTCCTGAACTTTAGAATTATTCAGGTAACTGAGTCCCAACGACTGTTAATAAAAAAAAATGGATAAGTATCATAGGATTAATAATTTTCACCAAACTCAATTATCATTTGCTACACGACATTGAGACACTTTTATTATGATTTAATCGTAACCTTACCGTAGGTTGAACAAAATCAATTCTTTTAGCTTTCTTTTTCGCCCATGTGTCTGCCCCTTGGCCATCTATAAAACCACCACCATTGAGGGTAAAGCCCTCAACATGTAAGATAGTGATCCATTCTTCGCCTTTGACTAATTGGTTGACATCTGCAGGTGCTTGCAGGGTGCCTTGGAGTTGCATTGTTATTGGAGCCTTACATGGACCTTCAAGCAGCAACCGACGCACATTGAAAATTCCTTTTGGAATCACAATAGTACTAGCAGTTATAGATGCGCATGCCTCCTTCCATGCATCCAACACTCCCTGTGAACATTCAACGATTAGAAGTTATTGCTCGTTTCACATTAGATGTCCCGAAATATGCGACACCCTATATATATTTGACAACATTAACCACCTTCTTGTCCTAAATATCTTGATTTACTTTCTCGTTTCTACTATTCGTGATTCAATTATTTTCAACCTAACAAAGATAAGGTTCAATTTTTCAACTCAAATCAATTTGCGCTATGTATGACTCAATTAATATTTATTCATATGATCTATTTTCACCTTTAAAACGAAAACATACATAAATAATGATAAATAATTTAGTACAATGGTCGCAAGACAAATACCTGGGTGCTATCACCGCCAGGTGTTGCACCGTATTTCGTTATGTCGAAATATTGGGCTTCAGCATTGTAGATTAGTGAGATAATCAAAATTATCTGAATAATCGACATGCTGAACTTTAAAGCCATTGTAGGAGATTATTCAGATGCTTTTTTCGATCTTGCTTTTGATATTGTTTATGATAGAGTTAGGTCATATATATAATGACTAAAAGTATAGATTACCAAGAAATCATTCCAAATATTCTTATGGCAACCATTATTTAGTTGAGAAGTTGTTAAATTCCATCCTGAGGTAGAAATGTGAGTAGAAGACGCTCGTCCGTTACCTTGCATTCTTAGGCCTTCTCTCTCTATCTAAAATACTCATTTATCTATCAATATATAATTTTCTATCTAGTAGTCGTAATTTGATATTTGTGTTGCACGTAATAGTTATTTTTTCTAATATTTTGTGTTATTCGTGAAAGTTATTTCTTCGTTAAACTAACTACAAATAAATAAAGACATATAATAAGAAAAGAAAGAAATAAACTCAAATTATTTAAAAATTATAACTATTTTCTTCGTTATTAAGAATAGTAAGAGTGTTTATGTAAATTAACTTTTATATATTTTCATATAAATATACTTTTGATATATCATTGCCTAATTACACTATTAATCTATATATCTTATAGAAGTATCAATAGGGCATGTATGGTGTTTCTTCACTTTTTTGCGAAGACACTTTTGCTGATGTAATTTCTTAATTTATATGAAGTAAATTGTATGGTGTTTATATTAGTGTCTAGTAATCAATTTATAATAACTTTTAATATTAATTAGTATTAATAATTAACCATAATTAATTAATAACATCAATAATAACTAATACAAATAATTAATATTAACATATAATAAAATTCTTATTTTTATTTATTAATTATAATAATAATTATTATCATGAGATACAAATTTATTGACTAAGTACCAATTATTTGACAGTAGCAACAACAACAACAACAATAAAATAATAATAATAAGAATAATAATAATAATAATAATAGTAATAGTTGTTATTATTTTAATAATACCATTTCCATTCTAGGGAAGCTGATAAATTAACACTTTTTCTTATTTTAACCCCTTTTATAACTTTTAGAGAATCTGATGTATCATCGCCGTTAAGGAGATTTGAACCTTGGTTGCCAAGGAGAATGTGTAAGTACTAACCCATTATGCCAATTACTTATTATTTTTATGTTATAATTACTATTATTAGCTACTATCTAAATAAAATCATACTCCCTCCAATCCAAAACAAATGTCTTTCTAGACATTTCAACAATATCCAAAAAGAATATCTTTTTACATAAACCATTGTACAATATACCACTTTTTCCTTTAATATCCCTATTTGCATAGATAACTCAAAAAAAGTGATTGCATCATCAATCATATCGGAATCGCCAGACAACGCATATTGGACTCGCCAGATCCATGATCAGTGCGTATTGGACTCGCCAGACAACGCATATCGGAATCGCCAGATAATGCATATCATCAATCATTAACTGCCAGGAACGCCATCCTTTTCGAACCTGTCAGATCTCTGCGTATAGGACTCGCCAGACAATGCTCAGATCTCTGCGTATCGGACTCGCCAGACAATGCGTATCGGACGCCAGACAATGCGTAATTCGCCAATCAATAACTGTCATGAACGTCATTCTTTTCGAACCTGTCAGATCAGATCTGTTCAAAATTCCACTTCAACTCGAAGTAGAATAAATCGATTTATCTTTTTTTTTCTCTTTTTTCAATGGGATACTCCCATTCTCCATAATCCATATCTCCCTCCCTCAAACTCATGGTAATTTGTCCAAATTTTCATGAGTTTGCAACAATATTAATAGTAGTAATTTCAATAGAATTTTCTTTTTTTAAAGAAATATTATAAAAGTAAAATTGAAAAAGATCAAATCCCGCCGGTGAGTATTACATAATTGAAAACTCACCGGCAGGGCAGCGGAATGTGTATTTAGGCCTCAAGAATCGATAGGCTCTGATACCATGTAAGAATAAACTGTTCCTCCGATTTTATTATTCACATATGAGGAATATGTATAGAGTACAAAGAGGAGACAAACCCTAATGGACCCTAGTGGGCTACGGACAAGTGTAGCCTGTGGTATAACCCTAATTACATGACTTACTATATTATATTACAAGACTTAATAGTAATATATACCACAATATTATTCCAACATATAGTTAAGTGATAATTGGATTATTAATGTTTGCCTTATAGGGCATAGATGGAAAGTGTGAATGTAATAATTGTTTCTTAATTTGTGTGAAATGTCTAGAAAGACATGCATTTGTTTTAGATTGGAGGGAGTAACATTTATCATTATATTGTTCTTTAAATAAAAAACATAGTTTAGTGTAACATTACATATTACTTAATAGTATGACAAATTATCTTTTAATATTCTCATAAAATTGTTTAGTGTTAGATATTATTAAAAATACAAGATATATTAATCTATTAATCTTTAAATAGTAAAAGTATATTTATCATTATATACTATTTCATAATATGATTAATATGGTTCAATTTAATATATTATTATAAGAGAAATTATTTTATTTACTGTATAATTAAAATATTATTGGTTATTTACACACGAGATGCAATTATATATTATTTCTTTAGCAATTTAAATTATTTATTGTTTAATAGCACACTACTATAATATTTAAATTAATAAGTAATAACATTTATTATATAAAGAATAATATATTGATATATTTTATGCTTTGTATATACACAAAGACTTTCTAAAGACAAATTTAACATTGAACAACTTTTATAGAGGGGCGGACCTAGGGGGGGCAGGGGGGTACCGCCCCCCTAGGTCTTTCGGTATTGTTATATATCTTATATTGTTTTTGGAATTTTTTTATATAAAAAATAAGAAGTGTAACCAAACTAAGTAAAAAGTCTTCATTAGTTGGTTACGAGCTTCCTCTAAAAGGTGGAGGTCTTGGGTTCAAGCCCCAAAGGCACATTTTTAACATTATTTTAAACTTTTGTTGATCCTTTAACATTCCTTTTTAAATTTTGGCCCCCCTATTTAATTTTTTGAAAGTTGGCCCCCTTTATTTTCATCTTGGTTTTGCCCCTCCTTTTATAATATCATTAAGAAAATTTATTAGTCCAACTAATTTGTAATATAATAATGAATATTGTAATGTTTCAAGATTATGAATTATTTCGCACAAAATATAAATACAATTGTGATATAGTGATAAATGTTAAATAATTTAGTGACTTTAATAATACTAATACACAAAATAGCAAAATGGGAGCATGGCTCAATGGTTAGTGTACTATTTATCAATAAACAAGGTCTAGTGTTCAAATCCCCAAACAACATTTGAGCTGATACGGTATATCGTTTAGGCCGAAGGGTATACCGTAAAAGGCCCGGTAGGCAGGGGCTTGAAAATCCTTAAAGGGTTGGCCCGGCGCGGCCCGGCCCGGTAAGTGTGGTTGGGACCAGGCTGGGCATTCTGTTAGCGGGCCATGGCCGTCCGGTCCGATTCGTTTGTCACGTCTACAAACACCTATGTTAAATTTTGTCGACTCGAGTATGCTAAATTTTCAAAACAAGTTATAGTATTTTGTCATGAAATGAACTTTTACTTTGTTTTACGTTTTCACGTGGTTGAAATTGGTCAAATAGCACACTATTTCTTTAAGAATCATTGTAAGTGCAGTCAAATTGATCAAGTTTTTCTAAAAGACCAATTGTTATACCACCTAGGTTATAATAGTGAGCTGAAGAGAACAATTGTGTAAATGTGTTCATCTTATTAAAAATCAATAGTTGATACGAAATCAGTGATGCATGATGGATTAATTTTCACATTAGATGACGTAGCGTTGTGGCGTGGTGGGTGACTAGGTGATATTTACTTTGAAAGTTAATGCATTAAGCCTTCGTCATATCTATAGGTTTCTTCATTTCTATAGTTAATTTTAGATTAAGGTGGTAAATATGAAATAAAAGAAAAGAGTAATCAACCACTAATGTATATTATTACGTAATCATTTGACAATAATATCTAATAATAATAAACATGAAATTACTGGACCACTACTTTCCAAAAACCAAAAGACAAATTATCAATATTAAGAATTTAAGAGAAATATGATTGCTTGTCATAATCAATTTAGACAATTTAGGTGCCTAGAGGCAAATAGGTGGAATCTGTTTACCAGAAAAAATGGGCTTGATATTTTGTACAAGTGGAATTGGCACGACCTTCGGAACCGTTATATGTCAAAGTACGTAATATCTCCAATTTCAACACCTTCAAAACTCGTTGTCTTGTTGCATAGTACTATTTTAACAACTTCTTTGGTTGAGGAAGTACCTTTAGTTCTCTTATATGATACCTTGCTAACGGTCCCAACCATCCATTTCCAAACTCCCCAATATTCAATTTCTCAAATAGTTTGGACAAAACTTGGCAACTCAATGCATTTTGGCTTCGTCATTTCTAAATTTTATTCGTTTTATATTAATTATAGACTCGGATGGTAAATATTAAAAAAGAAAAGAATAGTGAACAACTAATGTATATTATCGAGTAATAATTTGACAATAGTGTCTACTAATAATACACATGAAATTACAAGACAAGTCCTTTTCCAGAACCAAAAAACAAAAGTATCATTATCAAGAAGTTAAGTGAAAAATCATTGCTTATCATTTCTAGACGCAAATAGGTGGAATCTGTATGCCGGAAAAAACGGGCTTGATGTTTGCACAAGTGGTATTGGCAGGACCTTCGGGACCGTCATATGTCAAATTAATATCTCCAATTTCAACACCATCACACCCCGTTGCTTTGCTGCATATTAGCTTAACAACTTCTTTGGTTGAGGAAGTACCTCTAATTCCCTTATATGATACTTTGCTAATCTTGACTCTAGATGGAGGTTCCTGGAAATAGAGAGCTACATTTTAGTACTCCAACAAACGAAATAAATCTACAACAGTTGATCAAAGCACACAAAAACAATGTTGACAAAAAAATTGGCATTGTATTTGTTTGCCCACACTTGTAATCTACAATGCCTTTTAAGCGGTTTTGTCAAAAACCGTGTAAGTTTAAGAATTTCCTTTTAAGCCTTTAGTTATCAAATCTTGGTAATCTCAAGAAAAATAATAGAAACTTGACGAGATCTCATTATAGATAATATGGATATAGTGACTAACCGTTACGGGACAGTTTCCAGCTGGGCAGTACTCTTGATCAATGAGAATAGGATTAGTAACATTTGTGAGTGTGATATCTTCAAAATGGATATCGCTAGCCTCGCCAATTGGAGAGTTTTCCCATGTTTTAATCCTAAGCCCACATGTTGTTCCGGTAAGTGCACTCTTTCTGAAGAAAATTCCTCTAACAGGTTCCTCATTGTTGTATTTTCCAAGACTTCCAATGGCAAAACCGTGGCCAGGCCCGCAACCAACTTTGGTGACAACGACTTGCTGAGCACCGTCACCAATGGAGATGCAATCGTCTCCTGTCTTAATACGAGTATCATGAATTGTTACACCATTTGAGCGGCCAATGTGGATACCGTCAGTGTTAGGACTATCTTGTGGCGCACTGATGGTAACACGTTCAAATGACACATTGTTGCCACCCAACACATTGATGTGAAACATCTTTGCATCAAGTGACGTGATGTCATGAACTTTAGAATTATTCAGGTAACTGAGTCCCAACGACTGTTAATAAAAAAATGGATAAGTATCATAGGATTAATAATTTTCACCAAACTCAATTATCATTTGCTACACGACATTGAGACACTTTTATTATGATTTAATCGTAACCTTACCGTAGGTTGAACAAAATCAATTCTTTTAGCTTTCTTTTTCGCCCATGTGTCTGCCCCTTGGCCATCTATAAAACCACCACCATTGAGGGTAAAGCCCTCAACATGTAAGATAGTGATCCATTCTTCGCCTTTGACTAATTGGTTGACATCTGCAGGTGCTTGCAGGGTGCCTTGGAGTTGCATTGTTATTGGAGCCTTACATGGACCTTCAAGCAACAACCGACGCACATTGAAAATTCCTTTTGGAATCACAATAGTACTAGCAGTTATAGATGCGCATGCCTCCTTCCATGCATCCAACACTCCCTGTGAACATTCAACGATTAGAAGTTATTGCTCGTTTCACATTATATGTCCTGAAATATGCGACACCCTATATATTTTTTACAACATTAACCACCTTCTTGTCCTAAATATCTTGATTTACTTTCTCGTTTCTACTATTTGTGATTCAATTATTTTTAACCTAACAAAGATAAGGTTCAATTTTTCAACTCAAATCAATTTGCGCTATGTATGACTCAATTAATATTTATTCATATGATCTATTTTCACCTTTAAAACGAAAACATACATAAATAATGATAAATAATTTAGTACAATGGTTGCAAGACAAATACCTGGGTGCTATCACCGCCAGGTGTTGCACCGTATTTCGTTATGTCGAAATATTGGGCTTCAGCATTGTAGATTAGTGAGATAATCAAAATTATCTGAATAATCGACATGCTGAACTTTAAAGCCATTGTAGGAGATTATTCAGATGCTTTTTTCGATCTTGCTTTTGATATTGTTTATGATAGAGTTAGGTCATATATATAATGACTAAAAGTATAGATTACCAAGAAATCATTCCAAATATTCTTATGGCAACCATTAATTAGTTGAGAAGTTGTTAAATTTCTGAGGTAAAAATGTGAGTAGATGACGCTCGTCCGCTACCTTACATTCTTAGGTCTTCTCTCTCCATATAAAATACTCCATCTATCTATCAATATATAATTGGCTATCTACTAATAGTAATTTGATGGGTGTCTTGCACATAATACTTATTTTTTCTAATCCTTCATGTTAGTACTGTGAGGACTATCTGGGTTTTTAGCAAGGTCCCTAGTACTTAATGACTATTATTGGCTATTATAAGTTACTTTTGCTTTATATTATGTTTTGTGTTTTTTCAGGTAAGCCTCCGTCTGTTGGAGCCCTTAGTATCATGTCGTCTGGTGTATGAACTTTGAATGTTGTGTTCTTTGTTTCTTATCTATCAAAAAAAACAGGAAAACAAAAAGAAAGAAATCAAATCATTTAAAATTATTCAAAGTTTAAAAAATAACTTAAAATTGACACATATTATATATTTATTATCTTTGGACTTTAATGATTTTTTATTCTTCATGATAAGATACGGAAAAAAACATCTTAGAGTAAAAGCTACAATAATAATCAATATATCTTTTTTTTCGTAATTCATTTTATTACATAAAATAACAGTTCATACATATACACAGGTCTTATGAGAAATTGGGCAAAATAGCACTCATGGAAGAAGAAAACTAACTTAAAGCACCTTTTTACAATTCTTAGCAAAATGGCACTAAAGGGAGGCGAATTGACTAATATACCCCCCTTATAAAGTTAATGTTTTATTCAGTTTTTTTTTCGATTTTTCCTGGTTTTTTTTTTCAATTTCTTTTTGATTTTTTTTTGTAATTTTTTTTTTCAAAATCTTTTCAACTTTTTTTTCGGTTTCTTTTTTTCAATTTTTTTTCAATTTTTTTTCTTTTCGATTTTTCTTTTTCTTTTCGATTTCCTTTTTCGATTTTTCTTTTTATTTTTCTTTTCGATTTCTTTTTTCGATTTTTGATAGATTTTTTCGATATTTCTTTTTTCGATTTTTCGATTGATTTTTTCGATATTTCTTTTTTCGATTTTTTCGATTTCTTTTTTCGATTTTTTCTTTTTTCGATTTTTTCTTTTTCGATTTCTTTTTCTTTTCAATTTCAATTTTTTCGATTTTTTCTTTTTCGATTTCTTTTTCGATTTTTTTCTTTTTCTTTGAGATAAAAAATTAACTTGGAGCACCTTTTACAATTTTTAGCAAAATGGCACAAAAGGGGATGAATTGACAAAAATACCCCCTTATAAACTTAATATTTTTTTCAGTTTTGTTTTCGATTTTTTCCTGGTTTTTTTTTCAATTTCTTTTTGATTTTTTTTTTTGTTTTTTTGTAATTTTTTTCAAAATCTTTTCAACTTTTTTTACGGTTTCTTTTTTTCAATTTTTTTTTTCTTTTTCTTTTTCTTTTCGATTTCTTTTTTCGATTTTTCGATTGATTTTTTCGATATTTCTTTTTTGATTTTTCGATATTTCTTTTTTCGATTTCTTTTTTCGATTTTTTCAGTTTTTTTTTTCGATTTATTTTTTTGAAAAAAGAAATCGAAAAAAGAAAAAGAAAAAAAAAATCGAAAAGAAAAAGAAAAAAAATTGAAATTGAAAAGAAAAAGAAATCGAAAAAGAAAAAATCGAAAAAAGAAAAAATCGAAAAAAGAAATCGAAAAAATCGAAAAAAGAAATATCGAAAAAATCAATCGAAAAATCGAAAAAAGAAATATCGAAAAAATCTATCAAAAATCGAAAAGAAAAATAAAAAGAAAAATCGAAAAAGGAAATCGAAAAGAAAAAGAAAAAAAATTGAAAAAAAATTGAAAAAAAGAAACCGAAAAAAAAGTTGAAAAGATTTTGAAAAAAAAAATTACAAAAAAAAATCAAAAAGAAATTGAAAAAAAAAACCAGGAAAAATCGAAAAAAAAACTGAATAAAACATTAACTTTATAAAGGGGGTATATTAGTCAATTCGCCTCCCTTTAGTGCCATTTTGCTAAGAATTGTAAAAAGGTGCTTTAAGTTAGTTTTCTTCTTCCATGAGTGCTATTTTGCCCAATTTCTCCAGGTCTTATTGGCTGAAACCAACTCCAAACACATGGAGTTTTACAAAACATACAACATACATATAAAACTTAAACTGAAAACGATAAACAATAACATGCGTCCAGTCGGTAGTGGTATCCTTAGTGAAAGATGTGAACTTCTGGTTGATCCAAAAAATGGCTCGAAATTGTACATAACAAATATTAATTCGTCCTTAAAATCATTTTGTGTCCCGAGTTTACTATAATGTAGAAATCGAACCTGATGGATAAGAGAGGAGAGAAAAATGGAAAAGAATGGTAACATGAGCAAAAGAGAAACTCAAGGTTCTCTTGGTCAATGCCACTAGTGGATCTTTTTTCAGTATCGATTATGGGTCGACTAGATAATGAGTAAGGTAACCAAACGGAATTGAAATTTTGACATGAACATAAGAGAAACTCAAGCTTTTCTTGGTCAATGTCATGGGTAGGTATTTTTTCAATGACGATTAGACATCGACTAGATAAGGACTTCTTTATAGTGGAAGCAAAAAGCAAAAGTTCCATCAGAGTTCGAATTCCTACACTACAAAAACTAGAGACATTTATATAATTATAAGACGAATTCATATGAAGGCACGAAAACAAACAAATCTATAATATTACCTTGTCTAAGAAGATCTCTTATGTTACCTTGGTTTTTTAAATTGAAAAGGTGAAATTTCCACAGCAACCTCCAATGACATGAGCAAAACATGATTTTACAGTTTTCTGGGTTAGTGTTCCTTATAAGTCGATCTCTGATATTATTTTTGTCTTCCAAATTAAGAGCACATAGCATCCAAAACCTTCCCCATGTTCTTTGTAGCCAAGTAAAACAACGTTCCTTAGCTGTCATAGAATTCCCTTCTATTCCAGGATCGAAAGGAAACCCCCCAGCAATTACACTCTTTATATAATCGAACTGATATTCTAATCCTGAAAAGAAAAAAAACCCAAGAATTGCACTTTCTATAGAATCTAACTTATCCATGTTGAGTCTGACGAGGTTACCTGAATATAGTATTCCATGTCCAACAATCGTACTCCCATGTTGAGATGGTCATCTTTGACTATCTTATTATAATCAACAGTGAGACTACTAAAAGTATTAGCTATCAAGTAATCCATGTCTTCCGAACTTTCACAAACTTCATTTAAGGAATTAATGATTTCCAGCGACTCCACTAGTGGATCTGTCCTACCATAGGATTTTTCATTGAAAAAAGAGAAGTTTGTACCAATTTTTAAGCTTTTTGATTGATTCTCCCTATGACACTCCTCATAATCAGGCCTATTCGAATCAAAATAAGAATCCAGCCAACTTTTAGCTCGAGATGATCTATTATTTAAATGAACCATATCATTTTCTGAAATTTTCCGCCTTTTCATTTGAGGATAATAATGAAGATCTTCAAAAAGTAAGGAACAACTTAGGTCTTGATTCTCCCTTTTCCGTTTTAAACTATTTGATTCTCCAAAAGAGATACCATAGAAATCATAATTCTTTCCAGAATAGCTTAAAATATCTAGTGAGTTACTTGAATCAACCTCCATCATCTCAATTGGAGTATCTTGGTTCCAAAAGTCGAGAATACTTTTAAACGATGGAATATGGTGAGTACAAATATTCGCCGTACCTCGCTTTGTAGCATTTTCAAGTGGGTTGATTTGTTCTTGGAGGGTGATAGCGGTCGTCGATGTTGGTTGAATGGATTGGAGGGTAAGATCGAGGGAGGTTAGGCAACGGGATCGGAGTTGGGTATTGCGGCGGCTTTGATTTTGACACCAAAGAGAGACTTCGCGATGTTTTTATTGGTCGAAAATTAGAAGTTGTTTGAATGGACGGGACAGCTCTTGTGGCGCCATCAAAATTCTTTTTTTTTAACAAATGACTTGGATTCCCACTTGAGAATTGTTAAATACTTTAACAAGATATAATCAATATATCTAATATCTATCTATATCTATATAGATTAATGTCTAGTAATTAGATAATTTGAAGGAGAGTCAAAATGTCTCCACAACAAAGGAATAAACATGATACTCGAGTTAGCGTCCACGAGATATAGTTTAAATGGTAAGGGACTTCACTATAAGAGTGTGCTTCTTCACAAATGTGTGGGTTCGATCAACGGCAGGTGCATGAGAAACTCTGCATTTGTTCAAGGGAGGATCTGCTTGTGGGTGGTTATCCAGCCTACTCTGGGCACTCTTGAGGTGGAGTGCGACCGAGCCGCTAGAAGCACATCTCGGATTCACCTCTTCTGTTGGCCGATGGGCTAGCCAAGCGGGGCGCCTTAAATGAGCGTATCATTTATGATACTCGAGTTAGCAACGACTAAATATAACTTGTCGAGTTAACATCTAAATTAAATGACTAGTAACTTCTGGAGTTAAGATGCAGATCCAAATAAAGGAATAAATCTGGTGGTCCAAAATCGAAAAAGAAAAAAAGAAAAAATAGAGTTTGGGGCATTAAATATTTTATATCCATAAAAGATCTGGCGTGACATAAGTAAAACTTCTTTCGTCCCCAAATGATTGGTGTATTTTGATTTTTCATGATCAATAAAACACGATTTTAAACATAAATATCTCCTATTTTACATATGAAAAAATTATAAAAAGTTAATAGTTCAAAAATATATATTGAGACGAATCTAACAAGATATGATATGACTATATTATTTCTTATTGGTTAATGAGAATTATTGATTAAAGTTTTTAAAATTTGATCATGTAAAGTCAAAATGTACCAATCAGTTAGGGACGGAAGGAGTAACTAAATACTCCAATTGCCATTACAAAAGTAGCACCTAAATATATGTCATAGTGGAGTACATAAATAACAGTAGTTGAAGACTCAATTAATCCTTCATCCAGGTTTATGTAAAAAGTTATGATTCTCCTAAAATTTGTTCTTTTAACATTTTTCTAATGCATTATATGCCTAAATTTTGTAATGAAATATAAACATGCATGTAACACATTAGAGAATTTTTAAGAGAACAAATCTTGAGAGAACCCTAACCGGTTCGGTCACTAGATTTGCAAGAACATGCAACAAAAAAGAAAAAAACATAAAAGCATTATCCTTACTGGAAAGAATTAAATACAATTGAATGCTCTCAACTACTGCATAGTCCTTTCAGTCCTTTAAAAAGGGTAAGAAACATGGCCTAAATACTCATTCAAGTCTCAAGTGTTAAAGAAAGTAAAAATGAGTAAGTTGAGTATCTTTGTTTGTCTTGCATTTCTTGCTGTGTTTTGCACTGCAAGAAACATGCCTAATGACAATGGCAATGGCCTAAATGATCAGAAGAACCTTATTGGTGGCGGGGGGCTCGGGGGCATTGGCAACAGTGGTTTCCCTTTGCTTGGTGGTGGGGCTGGCTTAGGTGGTATTGGTAACATTGGTGGAGTTGGTTTGGGTGGTGGGCTTGGTGCGCTAGGTGGCATTGGTGGTAATGGTGGTGGACTAGGTGGTTATGGTGGTGGTCTCGGTGGGCTTGGTGGTAGTGGTGGTGATCTCGGTGGGCTTGGTGGTAGTGGTGGTGGACTTGGTGGTAGTGATGGTGGGCTAGGAGGACTTGGTGGTGGGCTAGGCGGACTTGGTGGTGATTCTGGCGGTGATGATACTGCATACCCTTAAAGTGGTGTTACATTTTAAATGTGGCTCAGCTTGAGAACAGAATTATTGCATGCTTATTATGGGTTATAGGAGTAGTAGCTATTACTTTTAGCTTTAAGCTCCTTATTTTAGTTTTCTGTATTTCCATATCATAATGGTTGTAGTTTTTTTAACGGAAGATCTGTAACTGTTACTTATGTAGTATGTATTGAGTATATCTCGAGCTGATGTAAGATGATGTAAAAGTGTGATTGTAGTTGTGTTTTTCCGGTGCATGGTTTCGACTTAATATAAAACCTATTATTGAATTTTCATTGTGTACTCATGTAATTTTTCGGTTCAATTGATATTGATTTGCTAAATGTATCATGCCTTTCGAGATCTTAGTCATTTTTACAATTGAAAATGAAATACAAGAAAAGAGGGAAATTTTCTCCCTTCCATCGTCCTAATCAAACACTGCTACCCATCAATGTAAAAATCTCAAGGTTATTTATGGTAAATATAACTTTTTTTTGAACTTTTTAAAATATTTTGTTACAAAAATAAATCAGTGTGGAGATTCAAGAGGTCTTTTTTTTTTAATTTTTAATAGTTCAAGCGCTCGTCAATGTTAAAGCATCAATACCAGCAAAATCCTCTCTATTTACCCATACATTATTGGTTGGGCCAAACATAAGGTAAAAATAACTTTCTAATTTAAACATTATGATGGGTAAAATAATATTCCCTCGATTTCAAAATAGTTGATTGTGTTAAAAAATTTCACTTTTTTAATATAGTTGATTGTTTAGGAATTCAATGTACATTTTTCATATCATTTTTATATTTTTTACCCTAAAAATTGCTCTTGCTTTTGAGTTTGCTGTTGATTTTGAGAGTCATTATTTATATTATGTGAAGTATAGCAATAATCTTTCTTGATCATTAATAAAATACTTTTTTACTAGATGAATATGATCTACTATTTTGAAACATAGGGAGTATAAATTTACAAGAATACCATGAAATACTTGACATTTGCTGGAAACATGAGATTTTAGACCTCAAAATTATACTCGTTAAACAACTGGATTTTACAACTAATGCACTTATTTATAACTAAGTTCAAACGTATATTAATTAGATAAATATTAAGCTTTTTCTGAATTGACACTAGAAGTTGACATAAGAGGAGACACACTTTGTGAGTACAAATATTATTGTGTAAAATATCAGGTCGCCAACGGTACTCCATAGTAGGTGTAGCCCAAGCAAAATACAAAATGGCCAATCCTTGGATTATAAAATTTTGACAAAAGAGTCGAGTCCTAGTTGAAAGAGTTGACTACCGAGCTGAGCTTTTATCCCGCTCATTAAGTTAGCGAGCCTGCTCGGTTCTAGCAACTAAATCTAAAATAATTATACAAGCTTCATCACAACATAATATATGCAAACCGAAGAGGCACAATGCAATTGTGCTTCGCCAACGATGATATTTACAGTATAACATTGAGCCAATCTAACGGTTAACAATAGTTTGAGAACGCCTTAGACTTCTTGATGTAGCTCTCATATGGTTAAGATTATCTTTGTTCAGTCTCCACTGGAGTCTAGTACATACCATGGTGTTAGCTACTTCAAAGTTCTACTGAGCAAAAATCAGTTTTCTAGGACTTCACAGCTAGTCTTTCGACGATGCTGGCTACCCGCTACAAATGCATCTTACCTGGGTGTTAACTCTTGAATGACTGAATCTTAGATAGGTAGGCAAAGATGGACCCTTGAATAATTACAAAAAGTTGAACATTTACATATAATGGCTGGAGCTGGTCTCTGGATTAAAGGAAGGAAATCCATATCCAGTTCGATGCTACATGATTGCAGGCAGTTAATAACGTCAGGTGAGTTGGGAGCGATTCGAGGGCCACCATTTTGTTCAAAAAAATTACTGTTATAGTTATAGTGCAAATAATAAAAAATTATCAGAAAGGCTCATTCACATTACCCTACCAGTTCAACCACAAGCTCCTGCACGAGATCATCTAGCAACCTCTTTTCCAGGTCATTTGCAAAACAATCAACTTCTAGTTTATAATGTTCATCCCACGCCTTCCCTGCCAGCTCTTCTCCAATCACCCTCACTATAAACAAGCTGTTGACGTCCACACTATCATCGCCAATGACACATCTATTTTCTCCATAAACCCAATCTTTCATCCGCCCCCACACCTCATCCACCATCTTGAATGATGCATCACTAATCAATAGTCTATTACGGAAACCACTATGAGGATTGGCTCGTTGCCCTGTTTCTGATCCATATACCGCTAAGTCTAGAAGAGTTGCATTGACACAATCAAACACGAACTTTTGCATAGAGCGTCTTTGTCTTCGTTTAGCCCCTTGCAGAATGTCCTTGCTGTTCAAATCAATGTACTTATCCCTCAATGATGGATCCAAGGGACTCTCAGACGAATGCCATCTACTCAATACTGAGTTTGATGGAACATCACCATCAAGGCCAACAGCCGACAATAGTGATCGCACAAAGAATAACCATTCTTCCTCCTCCTCCTCGGCACTTCTAATGGATGAAGATATCTTCAAGGGGTATGAACTGGCTGTATCAGTACAAGAATCGTCCCATGACAGAGTGCGAGCAATTGATCCAATTGGTGGTGATTTGTCAATGAGGTTTGATTTCGTACCGTAAGCTGAGACCTCCTTACCTGTTATGTTTGTGAAATTAATTAGAGAAACAAGATACAATGATATAGTGTTGTTGGCATGATCACTGACAAGGTTTGCCATGTCAATCAGCCTAGCAAAAAGTCTCATATGTTGTATGTTCATATTCTTCAAAGGGTGGTTCTACGATGGGTAATGGACTTGGTTGGTCCTGGTTCTCACCTGAAGTTCCAGATGCCAAAGCCTTTCTCACGAAGAGTCCAGCCTGCACAGACGAAAAAAGATCAGTTAATTCTCATTTGGCATGTCCATCTTTCAAAGCGAACACTATAAATGCTGGTCACTTCAATACTAGTTTAATGACAACGATGATGTGTTTGAAAGAACGCAATTATACTTGTGATTTAATAAAACTGATGTTAGTACACTAGGTGATTCTCAACAACAGACCTTACATCGGTTTAATTATGGTAACCAGAATTCATGCCTCTTTACAATTGATCAACCAATTAATCAGTTAAAAGACATGCCTCATTACAATCTAACCCATTAGTAGGTTAAAAAACACAAGCGACACCACCAGAAGCCATCATATCATTTGATCTTCAAAGTGAATCATTATCTACTCATTAAAAAATAATACAATTTTTAACCCAAAAATAAATATATAAACCATATTCAAAGAAGTTTAAGAAAGCTTACACCTGATGTTAAAAAAAAAATCATATCGAACGACAACTTACTCTACAGGAAATTTCAAATGCATAATTATAGAAGTAAAACTGCATCCAATCTCGCATGATTGAGTTCTAGTGGATCGAAGAGGATACCATGATACACGATCTTCTAGATTGATAATGGCATTAAGGAGAACATGAAGCTAAGGAACTAATTGGCAGTAGGTTGCCTCAAAAGAAGCAAAATTACCTCAGGATATATCTGTTTGCCACTACATGCCAGGGAATTCAGTTGGTTCGAGGAAAATGAAAGGGGAACTGACGAACTCTTTGGTTCCACATTTCCTTGGTATTCTGCTCCACCATCGAAGTTCTCAGGAGAAGAGGAACACGCCTCACTATAACTTTCTTTTCTGGATTGAGACATGCTAGATTTTTCTCTGCCCATCTTTTTGTTCCTAGAGAAAAACAAACTGGAAACCTTCCCCATGAATAATGATTTTGAGCTTTTTCCATTTTCTGCATTTCGAGGAACCTCCGATCTGTTCTGCTCAGGATCCTTACTGTCTACATTCAATTTCATGCACGGCTGTGTAGAAGGGAGTGGAAGAGATTTAGACCTGACGAGATTCTTAGGTGAATCATTTGTGCCATTTACATCATCCAAATTACTGGATAAGAGAGAACTTGAAGCAATGGGTTCATCAATGTTGGTAATAGTTTCCTTAGAGCCTCCGACTTTTTTTATGTCTGAAAGAGCAAGCATCTCACCCAAAGTACTCGAATTCTTCCGAACATGTTTCGGTTCTTGATAACTACCATTAGAAGACATCATGGACCACCTTTCAGAAAGGCGCTTCTTTGCTTCTCTACACACTGATGACTCGGGAGAGTAAGATGCACGACTAAAGGAGGAAGAAAGAGGGCTGTCAAATTTATTGATATAGTCCCATGAGTGCCTGGATGTAGGTGACATCACTTCTGAATCAGTCAGGTTTTCAGCTGCATATTCAGTTTCTGATATATTAAATGAACTTTCATCACCAATATAGCCATCTGGGTACATGGAGCATTCTGAATTTTCATCCCTCCACTGCCCACCAAAATTCTCACGCATCTGATGTGCAATTGACATTGCAACTTCTCTTGAATCATTGGCTTCCTCATGGTCGAACTCCCCAAACAATTCTTCGCCAGCTGATATTCTGGGAGAAGAAGATGAGAGAGAAGCCATGGACTTCGGGTCATGAGGCCTCCCAGGGCTTGGCTTTAACACAACAATACGAGTTGGCTGGGAAGAACATTCATCAGCTTTTCGATTGGCCGATTGATGGGCAAATCCAGGAGGGGTTTTATCGGTGCGATTTACCGTGCTAGTTTTCTTTATGCGTTTTTCGTTGTTCTTCACAGGAAATTTACAATTATCTACCATCTTGGAGGGTTTAAGAACAGTTATTCTCTTTGTGTCAGGAGTAGAAGGCACAGACTGCATATTATACAGATGTTGTGAAGACAACGCATTCGGTTCCTGCAGAAACTTAAGTAATGAATCCTTGTTAGTGCTCAGTACTTCTAATGCATCCAGAAACTGCTTAGACTGTCTAAGCCTTTCATCTGTAGCTAGACTCTTTGCTTCCATGAATTTCTGACGAACAAGAGCCATATTTTTTTCATTAGTGGTGTCAACGCATCTTCCCTTGCTTGGTGATTTATCTCTAATAGAATTACTTCTTCCAGCTTTCGGGCATGTCTCGTATATATCTGTATAGTCCCTCTGCCCTGAACAATGAGCAACCTCATGTTCAAGTTCGGACCCCAGGTACCCATCTTCTTTCCAATAAGAAGACACTGTCTCTGAACGGCTTCGTGAATGTGCAATAGAATGGCTTCTTTGGGTTGTTATATCAAGTTGTTGTGGAGGTAGGGCGTCAAGGCCCATCAACTTTGCAACCACGCTTGGTGGGTTGTGGGCATAGGCTATCTCATTAGACATCTCTTGGTCAATAAGTGTTTTGATGGGCGTTCCATTTGGTGTCTTGTTAGGACCACTCTTCCTAAGCTCAGTCATAAACTGCATTTCCAATCATCAAAACAAGCAATTCAGCTTAGTTTCTATAATTTTACGGAGATTTTGCTAGCCATTACACTGTGAAGTATGTGGCCAAAAATAATAAATAAAACATACCATTTCACCCTCTATCCAACGATTCTGATCTCCTGATGGATTAGTCCTTGCCACGTCTGATTGGCACCTTGAAATAGATGAACCTATACAGAAGGTGATACATCAGTAAGTTAGACAGATCACATTGCAAATCAGAGTCCAAAAATCTAACCCAACTCCAACTTGATATGTTAAAATATAAAATACATAAGACGCATCACCTCACTCTGACCTAAACAGAATGCAAAACATACTTAAGGACACAGGGAAAATAATGAAATATATATAACGAACAATTTCAATTAACTTGAACTTCTATAATAAGCTCCCTTAATTATATAACCAGATATTTTTGTGCAACTATAAAGAATATCTTCCAAACTCTTCAGAGGGATCGAATTTGACGACACCCCCACTCTAACATGAAAATATTGATGCAAAGCTAATTGTGTAACAAGAACCAGTTAAAGAGATGATAAATGAAATCACCTTCAGAATAAGGTTTATCTGCTATTAACTTATTCCTTGCGACCAAACCCAAGTCAAATATATTTACCATTCTTCCCAAGCATCCTGGAACAGGTTTCTCCAGTTTCATTTTTTTTCCATCTTGAAACCCATTCATTTCATCACCCGAAGTTGCCGCAACCAATCAATCCCAACAATACAACAGGAGCCTATATATTGAAAAAGGCAAAGATACGAAATAAGCGTTTATTTAGAATTCCACGATTTCGAAGGCGAAAAACAAAATCACAATACTAAACAAACATAAAAAGTAATTTATAAACAGGCCATGTTGAAGCACAATAAACAAGGCAATGTACATCGAACTACAAATATCATTTATACCGAAACCGGAGGAAGAAGCAGTGTTTACCTTCTCCCAAAATTTCCTAAAATACACAATCGAATACTAAGTCACCGAAACAACCAAAGGGATGCAAAAGACCAAATGGGCAATTGGAGGGAGATAGATAAAGATGAGAAGATAAGAGAAGGTATCAACTTTAGCCGATTAAGGTTTTAGAATTAGGTTAAAAATTGCAGAGAATAACAGAGACAATACAAGTGAAGACAGTAAACATTTATCAGTATATATTCATGAAACTTCACATCAAGAAGTCACTATTACAACCAAATCCCAAGTAGAAAAGACCAAAAACAATGCCAAATTATTCAATATCAATTAACCAAATCACACATAAACCACAATAATATCCTAAAAATCAATTCTTTATCTAGATAAATCCAAAGTTACCAGCATAATGTAATAATTTACCTACAAGAAAGCTCACCTAAACACCCAATTGGCAAGACTTTCAAATAATTAATCTAAATAAGCTGGAAAAAATTCGAAATTCAAGAAGTACTAGGAAATAATCAGATCCACATACTGGGACAAAAAAAGGAATCATTACATCAAGAAAGCTGTCATAATTCAGACCAAAAAGAGATGGCAATAGAAAAAGGCGAACTAATAAATTTAATATTATAGTGAGAGAAAATCAATAATGAAGAATCAAGATTCGAAGTTGTTTCTCTCACCTGTTGAAAAGTGAGATCAGAAGAATCCAGGAAGAGAGAGAGAAACGCACAAAAGCGAAACTGCCAAAAAAGTACTTCAAAAAGGAAACTTTCTGAGAGAAATGCAGCAGTAGAAATCAAGGACACTTCATGTACATACACATTAACACAAAACCTTGGTCACTGAAATGACGTTAGTGTTACGATTTCACACTTTATTTTACAATAACACAAACCAATTTAATACATATTGGCCGTAAAATATTACTCGTAATAACAAAGTCTCTCGAAATCAAATTAGGTAACTGTATGACAATAGTTTAAAAGAAAATACACAAGCTCTACTGTGGAAAGGGGGAGTAATTGGCGGTGGAGGTGTTGTGGGGGTTGGGGGATGCGTCCACCGACTGAGATGTTTAGGTTTGGTTAGTTTTGTTTATTTCTGTTACAGTATATTATTTGGATAATAATGTTGTAAACATATTTATGAGATTCGATTTAGATAGATACTGATCTCAAATCTTTTTTTGTTTTATTTGCTACTAACTCCTTCACTTTAGATTATTATGCAACAAAACAGTTGTCAGTTCGCTTTTACTTATCGTCTAAATATAAGTTTTTTATTTAGAATATTTATGGTTTTATTATTGAAATTATATATTTACATTTTTAACTATATTTATTTAACTATTTTTTATATGAAATTATCAATTAACAAATATGTTTTTAATATACATTTTAACTATATTTATATTTTAATTTATGTACAAATGTGTAGGACGATAATTAGAAAATAAACAGAGTAGTTAATACGGTTACAAATGTGGGACTTCAGTTTTTGTTTTGGTTTTAATACTATTTGTGATTGGGATCTCGTGAACAATTCATTATTTTGAATTTTCAAAAAAAGTCTTACTTCCTTCGTTTGTATTTAATTTGTATTTAGTTTTACTTGTATAAAAGATACGCTCATTTAAGACGTCTTGCTTGGCTAGTCCATCAGCCAACAGGGGAGGTGAATTCGAGATATGCTTTTGGCGGCTCGGTACTCCACCTCAAGAATGCCCAGAGTAGGCCGGGTAACCACCCACAAGCAGATACTCCCTTGAACAAATGCAGAGTTACTCATGCACCTGCCGTGGACCGAACTCACACACTTGTAGACAAGCACATTCTTATAGTGAACCCCCTTACAATTTGAGCAATGCCCCGTGGGCTTAGTTTTACTTCTATGTCCTTACTTATAATAGGAATAAACAATATTATTTCATATTTTAAAGCAAAAAAATAATTCATGTTCATTTAATGACAAGATTGTCATAGCAAAAATAAAGTAAAAAGTACATTATTGAAATTATAAAACCCACAAGTAGTTAAAAATAACAAAAAGTTACTAAAACAACAAGTAAATAAATACAAATAGAGTAATATTTTAATACTCGTATTAGTTAGATTAGATTAGATTAGGTTTACTTTTCAACAATGAACATGAAACATATGATGAAAAAATAAAGGGCAAGTGGCTTCTGACATCACTCAGACACTCACGTTTGAAAAAAAAAGTCAGTTAGATCACTCATGTTTAAAAATTGCCAGTTAGATCACTAATGTTGAAAAAATCACTCATTCGGGTCACTTCATCAGATTTTTGAAGGGTATATCTGTGCGAACACATTTTTCCTCTCATAAGCACCCAATTAAACTCTTATTAACACATTGACCCCAATCCTGATATTACAATTCTTTTATTTCTTTTTTGATATTTCTTTCGATTCTTTCTCGATTTCATTTTTGATTTATGTTTCGATTTTTTCTCGATTTCTTTTTTTATTTCTTTTTCGATTTTTTTTCTTGATTTCTTTTTCGACTTTTTTGATTTCTTTTTCTATTTTTTTCGGTCTTTTCTCGATTTCTTTTTCGATCTCTTCAGGGTCAAAGAGTAAGGTGAAAATGGATAAATTTAAATGTATAGATATAAAGAGAAGTGTACATTATGTAACACTTTTTGAAAGGTAGTTTAGTCATTTCGCACTTTAAATTTCTAGAAAAAAAGTTAATTAAATGAAAGTCCCAACTAAAACATATTGCAAACTTTTATGTTTAAATATGTCTCAGTTGATGTATCATCTAATTGAGTTTTTAATTAAAAAAATTAAGTGTGGAGTTAATCAGATAGCCTAATGGAAAAGGCTCTTGCTAGTGATCAGAAGATCATGGGTTCGAAACTCATCTCATCGCTAATAAACAATAAAAAAAAAATTAAGTGTGCAATACTTTAACTATAGCTCAGTAAGTGTTACATGATGTTGGCAAGTCACAATTAATGGTCACTCAATTGAAAATTAGATGAGAATACTACCTATCAACGGACACCTTTAAAAGACATAAGTAATGGACCAAGGCTCTTTATAATATAAGTTATCGATCAAAAACATAATCAAACAATATAGTTGGATTAATATTTAAACTTTTATTACATTAACTAAAAAATACCTTTGTATATATATTACGTATATGTAATATGGGAAGGGAATATTGATCAAGACTCTTTATAACATAAGTTATTTTTTACATCAACATTTTATAGACGTACACTCCAAATTCAAACAATAAGATGTTACATATTTTAATAAAGATTTAGGATAAAATTTATTTTAAGAATTATAAAAGAATATATCAAATATGGATGTCAAGTGAAAGAAAAATTTAATTTATATTTATATATGAGGAAAAATATATTTATTTTATTCATATTATATATAGAAATGAGAAAAGAGAAAAAATAAGGAGGAACAGGATGTGTGCAAATATTTTTTGAAGGCCTAATTATTACAGGGGAATTGAAAAAATAACATTTTAATTATATTAACTATTTTCATCCCTATTGTAATTTTTAGAGGAGCTAATATAAATTGTCCAAGTGCATAAATTAATAATAGAAAATATCATCAGTATTTATATATATCATGTCAAATATTTTACTCAATTCTCATCGTAAAAAATCTAAATATAAGCGTTTAACATATTAGCCTGATAGCTATAAAATATTTGGACTATTTATCGTGCCGCAATATGATGATGAGATCCATAACAATTTTGTTTTTTTTTAATTGTCCCTCGTGCTAATGTTGATTTAAATTAGTGTAATACGTTTTCGTTGTCAAATTAGTTGCATGTCTTGCTTATTAGATTAGTATTGCTTATAATTAATATAATATTTATAATTCATTAATATTATATGAATAAAAAAAATGGTTCGAATAATATCTACTAATATCATGAATCAATTATTTAATATCTACTTCAAAGTATAAACTAGTAATGTCCAAAAAAACAACTCATAAAAATCATGATATTTTGTTGTTTATGACAGACATCCTTCTTGGCATATATAGAAAAAGGGGCTACTTAAAATTTCCCTTCCTGGCAAAAATTTTGTTATAGTTTATAGAGTTTAGGCCAGCTAACTAACAACTTGGTGCATTGCATAAAATATACTACCTCCATCCCTAAATGATTGTCACATTTGACTTTTGGTGGTCAATAAAGCACGATTTAAAACATAAATATCTCTTATTCTACATGCGAAAAAATTATAATAAGTTGATATTTCAAAAATATATATTGAGACGAATCTAACGAGGTCCCACAAGACCATATTATTTCTTATCGTTCAATGAGAATTCATGATCAAATTTTATTGTAATTGACCACAAAAGTCAAAATGTGACAATCTTTTAGGGACGGAGGGAGTACTATGATAATTGGCATGTGTTCCAATATTAAATTATAAATAAATATGGCATCACCTATGTGTAATTTAGCTTGATTGGAAGGCTGAAATAATTCTAGTACTTATTGATTAGGGACGATGATGACTAGGCTGAAATAAAAAATAATCGAGTTTTAACTGATTTAGTTGGGGAAATAAGACCAAAATCGAAATGGTTTAAAAATATCTAAGGCGACGAATTATGTTCAAACAAAACTGAATGATTTAAACAAAAACAAAACCGAACCAACATATATAAGCACCTAAACCGACTATATATATTCCAAAAGACTTCTAAGGTCCCTACTTAAAAATGTTCAAAGTTTTGGTGGTTATATGAAATGTTTGAGGTGCCCCTACTAGATGAAATTTAGCAATTGAAATTTATCTTCCAAGTTTTGATCGATACATATTACTCCCTCCATCCCTTTATTTTAGACCCATTTTGACTTTTTGGGTCAAACTTCGAAAATTTTGACCGTAAATTTTTATTAACCGATAAGAAATAATATAGTTATATTGGATCTTGTTAGATTCCTCTCGATATATATTTTTGAAATATCAAGTTCTTATAATTTTTACACATGTAAAATTAAAAATATTTACGTTTTAAATCGTGTCTCGGAGACCGTGAAAAAGTAAATGGTTCTTATAAAAAGGGATGGAGGGAGTAATATTTAAAGTGACATGATTATTATGTATAACATTAACAAAGTTATCTAAATATTACACAAATTAGATTCACTAATTTTGAACTAAAAGTCATAGCATTACTAATATTAATGCAAAATATTGAAGAAATATTAATGCAAAATCTAACGGATATAATACGAAGCAAACATCGACGAGTTAACGCAGTATTCACTAATTTTGAATTAAAAGTCATAGCATTTCTAATATTCATATTTGAAATCAAATCGAGTATCAATTTAAAATTTGTGTTCAACTCGAATGCATTGACTCAGGAATTAGAATATGTGTCCGTTGAATTCCCTTTAGAATAGTTCGAAAATTATTAAAATCGTATATATCTCTAATTACATATAATTATCATTTTATAATTATCAAAAACACAAAAGAGCTCAAAAAACGAAGTGAGGACATTTCCACCTTGGTACCTCACTCAACTCCAACCAATGTAGAATTTAGAGATTTTGAAACCGACGTTTAACAGCTTTATAAATTATTGAGCAAGTATTTTAATCAGTTTTAGAAATGCATCCAGCCTACCGTAAGCAAGTTGTTGATGAACACAAATATTTCAACATAATCCAGTTCCTTGGTCAAAACCGGGCAACACTACATACGGATGTTATTGGTTCGATACAAATCGATAAAATTGATCGAACCGAATCGAGATTTTACCAACTTGGTTGAAGAAAAGATTACACGTAACTGAAGCAATGCGAAAAAATTCAAAAAAAAAATTCGGTTTTCGATTTGAGTATAAACTGAACCGAAACCGATCGAACCGAACCGACTATTTATATATATTGTTTAAAATATTTATATTTGGGATATATATATATATTTGTACTTAATTTTGATTTTTTTTTCAAAAAAAATATTATATTATTTATATAATTTATTATATTAAACTTTAATGTTGACCCGATAAACCAAGTGTGAAGTGTCCAAGACCCACTTTAAAATCCATACTATATAATATACCCACTTTAAAACTCAATACTAAAAGAAACTAATAGGCAACATTTTCAATTCAGCTCTGCGCCTCTACCGCTTCCAGCTTGCTGCCTCCATATGAAAAAACCTAACAATTTAACACCCAAGCTTTTATACATTAAATATTTGGCGATAATGAGTGATAAGAATATTGAACCCGATTTCTAGCATTTGGAATCTTAGCATAAGAGCAAAGGAGCTAGTTTCTATTTCTTAATATGACTTGGTTCGTGTAGTTAAAAAATCAATAGGATCGATTTCACACACAAAAATCAGGAAAACCGTCCGAACCGAAACCGATAACATCCATAACTATACACACGAGAATAGTGTCTTACTATTGCACGAATTACTATTTTACCCCCCGCTTAACTTTCTCACATACTATATTTTCAAATAGGGGGCAATATCGTCATTACATAAACCCACTCTTTTGGTGTGTATAACAAATCAGGTCAAAAGAGCTAGTATATGTAAAAAGGTCTGTTTGCCTTACCCATCTACCTTCATCTTAGATCGAACCAAACGATCAAACTCATTCGAGCCTAACTCAAACCTATATAGGTTCGCTAGTGCTCGGTTTGTTTACGAGCCTAATAACGAAAATCATTATTTGTGACCTATAAGTTACATGATTAAGAAAATTTCAAGATATCAATAACATGTGAAAGAGGGACTAGTACTCACTATTTCAGTATATTATAGTATGTCAAATTCTGGAGATGAGTTAAAGACAAATGCTAAGGATTACATTATCCATAATTAGAGATGTGGTTCCAGGTGGCAGCATACGATTGGTGTAACTAATAACATTTGTTCAATTGTCCAGAAAAAAAGATATCCCATTTACTCAAAACCTCACAAATCTTACTCCATTTCTTTATTTTGTTCACCACATTTAATTCTCAAGGAAAATAAACAAAGAAAATGTCAGCTTGCAGTATGGCATCTGCTGCTTCAGCTTTTGTTGTAGCACCAAGTGTTGCTAACACTAACAACAATACATCAAGACTTAGCATGTTAATGTTCACTTCCAAGAACATCAACAATTCAAGGCTGGTTGTTAGGGCTTCGGAGGAGGCTGGAGCCACGGCTACTGCACCAGAAGGCGAGGCTAAACCAAAAGCCGTCAAGCCCCCTCCGATTGGACCCAAGAGAGGATCCAAGGTGAGTTCCAATATCATGCTTGAACTAATTTCACTTTTACAATTGTCTTTCTGAATAGTACTACTTTAGCAACCGTTCGGCTGGCTGGATGAGTCTGAAGGTGTGGCAGACGGCTCCTAGGCTTTGAACCGAGCTTGACTTGATGTCAACAAGCCAGCTTTGTTTAGCGAGCCAAGCATGAGCCTCTAGATTTATGTTCCACTATACTAAATTGAATATTCATATGCATCAAGTTGGACAATGCATATACAAATTCATACCAGGAACCATGCATAAACATGACACAAAATCAGATAACTGGATTGAACATGCCCACGCTAGACTCAACTTAAACCAAACACGTTGATTCATTATGTCTCGTGTTCTACACTATGTGTCGTGTCCTAACACAGCCCTCCTCCATCAAGTGTTTCGGGACAGACACGGACACTGTTATACAAACTAACACAGTTGGAGTAAACCACTCCCTCTTTCGGGGCTTGGTACCTGAAAATGTTACTCAAAGTAGCTCCCGTTAAATTGCACTTGACTCGCATAATTTGACCCCCTTAACTCTCATAATATTAACACAATCTGTCTTGTTTATTTGATCAATAGGTTAGAATCCTAAGGAAGGAATCTTACTGGTACAAGGGTGTTGGATCGGTTGTAACAGTTGATCAGGTGAACCATAATGTTTCGCATTTTCTCAGTTCAATGTCAACATCAACATCATTTTAAGTATAGTATGCATCAGAAAGGCAACAAGAGTTGTTAAAATTGCTCTGTTTTGATCATTGCAGGATCCAAAGACTCGCTACCCGGTGGTTGTGAGGTTTAACAAAGTGAACTATGCTAATGTGTCTACAAACAACTACGCATTGGATGAAATTGAAGAATGTGCATGAGTTGTTTTATCATCAATGATTGTAGTAATTCTAAGGTTCTAATGTTAAATATATTTGCAATGGTTGTGTATTATACTTCTCATATCTGCTCGAATCGCCTTTTTCTTTAAAGTAACTGCAACTGCTGCTCAACTACTTAACCTGAAGTATGGTTTAAATAATGAACATTTTTGAAGAAAACTAGAATAAATTCATGAAAAGGAGATCGATTAATTAAAGATTCAAATATATATGTACCTGAACATTCGTCAATATGTTTGCCCCCTAATAACAAATTACATAAACTATTTTATCAGATTCTTTTAGTATCACAGAGAGGATTGAACAGAAAGCGGGAAATATACCAAGTTGGAAATAATTCTGTTTTTTATGTGAAATTGGTAGACATTGATACCAGCCGAGAGAAGTCTAGCTCGCGATATGCTTTGTTTCGCACAGACTGTCTATAACCGCCTAACTATATATAGCATAAAGTTGCTATGAAAATATTCATGATTCGACAAAGTACATCAATATACATGTCCAAGCCATGCCTGGCCTCCATCCCTGGGCGGCTAGGCGAGTAAAGTTTCATGTGAGTTCTTTTAAGGCATTGTCCAACGAAAATAAGTAGCATTACATGAATATACATGTATTGTTGCATCTTAGCTTGTTTCATATTGAATGTCCATATATATGCTTCAAACACTTTGTTCCCTTTACTCACAATCCTAAGGCACTCCCCATACTTTCATGTCTCAATCCATACACAATTGAACTACTCCATATATAAACTTCAACTCGATCTCATTTAGTTATTACAATTTACAACCTCCATTTCAATTAATTGATATATTTGACTAATTGCTCCTTCTTGATAATGCCCCTTTAAGCTTTAGGTTTAATCCAGTTCTCGTTTTTCGAGGATAATGTTAGTCAATAATTATTTTGTATTACATGATTAGAAATAGCAAAAAGAAATGTTGTGAAAATTTCTTTTGAGGCATTATTGTTGTATATGTTTAATCCAGTTCTCATCGAATTGAAAATATTTTACGATCACCAGATAGATTTGAATGTATCTTACTTTCTCTAAATATAACAATTATTACTACTTAAAAGCTTTCGGAGGACTACATAACATCTTGGTTTCGTGGTGTAGTTGGTTATCACGTCAGTCTAACACACTGAAGGTCTCCGGTTCGAACCCGGGCGAAGCCATATTTTTTCTCAATTATTGTGGCATCCGTTTTAAGTCCATTTTGTGTAAGGTTGAGTTGTTGATAGACAACTTGTTTATAACATCTACTACATGCTTTTGATTGTTTCCAGTTTATTTTACAAAATTTCAATCACATCCATATGAACTGTTTCAATCGTTATCAGTCACTACTCACTCCTGTTAGTTACACCGGTGCTTTACATAGAATAGAAACGTAAAAGCAGGGGCGGATCCAGAATTTAAACATACGATATTCGTTTCATTAATAAATAATTATCACCAAACTTGTAATTGAACCCATGTGCCTGACAACAGAAGACATTTCTTATTTAATACACTATGGCAACTCAAACTCAAATATAAATTGTATTGAAGAGCATATGAGAATGTGCAGCCCCCTTAAACATGGGTGTATTTCAGCAGAACATAATAAACTTGAGTTATTGTAGTGAATCAGTTGATGGAAGAAATCAGTCTTTCTTGACCTTCTTTATGCATAATTGATATATCTATATTCCAAGATGATACTGGTTATTTGGACTCACTGAAGTTTGAAAAATAATTGCGACGAGTGTGGTTCCTTTCGAGTTGGTTATTTGGGCAAAGAACACAATTTCACCGAAGCAAGCCTATGTCACAAGTTTCACCAAATCTGAAACGAATGTTCGAGTTCCATTCAAAAAATATTTCATTAAGGAAAAGTATACAAAGTTCCTACATAAATTCGAAAAAAGAAGTGAAAGAGGTTTAAGATGGCCTCATCATCCTTGCTACAACAAAAAGTTAGTAACCCCAAAATGATCAAAACTTGGGTGTTGAGGAGAGGGCTCAGCTTTATATTTTTTTTTATATTTTTTTTCATAATACTTCTATACAATTTTTAGAAGGTTGAAATGCATCTTCTATGAGTTGGGACTTTTTGTTTTTTCCTCAATAAATCTTCTTTATAAACTTTTCCAATATCTTGTGCTATATTCATAGCATCAGCAGAAGCACCAGCAAGGCCTCTCCTAGTGAAACCAACAGCATATAAACCAGCTTGTCCCTTCCAACCATGAGGAAATGGTGATTTTGGGAAACCATTTTCAGAAAACATTTGATTTTCCTGTAAGAACAACACCAAATAATATCAGTACAACTTTCCAAAAAGACAACAATAAGTAGTAATAAGTAATCATTTGTCCGGTTGCGGGGAGTTATTAATAATGTGGAATAATGTATCTAACCTTAAGCCAGTAAGGGACGTTGCTGCGATATCCGGTAGCCAAAACAACTGCATCAATGTCTAAAGATTCACCATTAACAAGCTCAACATTGTTCTTTGAGAATTTCTTGATTCCTGGAACCACTTTGATTTCCCCTGATCTAATTCTTTCTAATGCACCAATGTCCAAAACAGGGGTTTTTCCTTGGGAGTTTTTGAGCTCCAATGGGCCCTCTAATGGCCTTCTCAATCCATAACTATTTGTGTTTCCAAGAATGAACCATGCACAAATTAGCAATACTTTATCTACTAGCCAAAGTGGTAGCCATTTCATCAACAAAACAGCTAGCTCAAATGTTGATTTTCCAAGGATTTCTCTTGGTAATACATGAACCTGAAAACATAATTAATAACATTAGATATAATTCATTCGCGAAATCTTAATCGACCAATGTGGTACTTGAAAAAGTGAACCACGTACGATGACAAGCCAACTGTTAGTTTTGATAAAAAACTTACCGCACTGCGAACAACCATGGAAGGTTGAGCATTATGGTTGCAAAGGTCAAGTGAAACTTCCATGCCAGAATTTCCACACCCAACAACAAGAACTTTCTTGCCTTCATAACTTTTTCCGGACTTATAATCACAGGCATGAATAACTTCACCCTGAAAGTCTTGTAGCCCCTCGATTTCCGGGACAACTCCTTCAGCATTTTCCCCCGTGGCTACAATGAGCCACTGGCAAATGTACTCAACTTCTGAGCCATCAGACGAGGTAGTGTTGACTCTCCACAAACGACAAGCCTCGTCGTATTGAGCTGATTGAACACACTCATTGTACTGTGGGTTGATGTCAAAATGCCTGGCGTATGACTCAAGATACTCAACAAATTGGTTCTTGTTTGGGTACTCTGGGTAGTTTTCAGGAAAGGGAAGTTTTGGTAATTGGCAAAATTGCTTTGGGAGGTGAAGTTTGAGACGATCATAGGTTCTCTTTTGCCATAAAGAAGCAATACAATCAGCCCTTTCTAGGATAACAAAAGGGGTTCCTTGTTCTTTAAGACAAGCTCCAACGGCTAGTCCTGAAGGCCCTGCACCTACAATTACAGGGCCATGTACCCAAACACATCTTTTTGATGAGAACAAATCCATGTTCAAGTTAAACATTCTTGTTTATGAGTGAGTGTAATAACTGAATATGTTTCTTGATGTTTTTTTGTAGTTGTAAGAAAGAGAGTTTAGTGAAGTTGTAGTAGAAATGAGTTGAGTTAGTTTGGAATGGAAGTAGAAGAAGAGGGTGGGGAGTTTATATAGGAAGTTGAAGATGGTCAATAGAGGTAATGAAAGCTTGCATGTGATAGAAGATGTAAACTATGCCTTTAGATAGGTATAGTACTTTTTTATTGTGATACTCGTACGCATTCGATAAGTAACGATTCAGGACTTCCGTTATAGAAGTATTATTTTATTGCATATTAGTTGTTGTAATGATTGAGTAATGAGATCCCATTAATTAAATAAGTAAATTATGCTTATTTTTTGGATTTTCTTGTTCCATTTTGATTTTGTTCCTAGAAGGTGTATTGAATTATTGATAATTTGGAAAGTGATACTCTGACCTAAGGTATCATGCCAATCACAAAGCTTTTCTATTATTTTTTTGGGGTGTTCTGAATGAGAATGGAAGAAAACAGATGAATCCAATTAGGTAACTAGATTCAATAATACTTGTGTTTTGAAACTAATTAAGTTAAATCTTCGTTGGTGTATGATCATTTTAAAAATTCTATGTCTCTTCATTGAATTTGATTTTGAATTTTTAATGTACTAGTTGTCTTTAATAATTGGATAAATAAACAAGTTTATCATTTGCAATTGAGAACCTTGTTGTTACCAGTGCTCGCCCTTACTCATGCCGGGGGCGCACTCGCACTAGACCCTCGTTTTGGAAGAGGCCCCAAAATCTAAAATATATATATATTTATTATTTTACTGATTTAAAAATTAAAAATTAAAAATTATATTTATTAAATAAGTGTTAAGTTTTGTAAATTCAGAAGTGAAAAGTGATGATGGTTATCATACTAGAATGACCGACTAGTGTTTTTTAACAAACGTGAGTGATCAATTAAGTCATTTGCTCTTACTTTTATAACGTTATTATTGTAACGTTTAATAATCAAATTATGTAAAGAATTTTTTTTTTTGTAAATTAGCGATGAGGTGAGTTTCGAACCCAGAACCTTTTGGTCACTAGCAAGAGCTTTTTCCAGTAGGCTATCCGATTAACTCAAATTAAGTAAAGCAAACTTGAAACATTATTTAAGGAGATTAGGATAACTAAGAGTCAGAAGACAGAACTAATGTTAATCTCTACTTAGGTTACTAGTACTTTTTTAGTCTTTCGATCTTTCTTATGTAATATATTAGTTGTATAAGTAGAAGTACAAAACAAATTTAATCATAATATGAGATCAGAGTCAATGCAATATTATTAATCTAATAAAATAAATCAGTTAATCCATTCATTTAATTGGTATCCGGTAAGGCACAGTCTTTTTCAATTTGAAGAACTAGAATCGTTTTATTAAATTTCAAGTGATATCATTCTTTTTTTTTCTCTTGTTAATTTATTTATTTTAATTAATTTCATGCTTTATTTTTGTTCGTTACTTAATTTTATAACTTTGTTATTTTATATTCTATTGGTTACTTATTTAAACAATTTTTTTGTCTATTTTATAATATGTTGCGCGCAAATATTTATTCGGGATAAAAGAAAAAAGAAAATGTAAAAATGAATTGGTTATATCACAAAGAGGAGCTCTTGAAAAATTCTTTTCTAAAAGTAATACCATAGCTAGTGATCAATTAAATAAAAAATTTGCATCAAACAATGCTCGAAGATATCGTTTTGTGTAATACTGTAATTTTTATGTTTCATTTCAATGAATAAATATGAGTTCTCAATCATCTAAATTTTATTATATATATCGAGGGGCCATTTCTACTTTTCGCAATAGATCCCTAAAATTTTTGGATCGGCCCTGATTGTTACCTCACACTACTACTTGTTAGAAGTAGAAACATAAGTATGAAGAAATTTAGCTAAATGATACATTTTGATTAAAATAATAAAATAGTTAAGGCTTAGTGGTATTGGGTTGGACCTCTTTTCAAGAGATTTCTAGTTTTATTTTTGCCAGAGAAGTATTTTAAACATATTTCATTTGTTTTCAAGATTTGCCTTTGCCTAGCATTTCTAAACGCACTTTGTGAGATTTTCTAGCATTTTGGAGATTAACATCACCCACTATGTACAGGGGCGAAACCAGGATGAATTTAAAGAGGGAGCCAGTTTAAAGTAAAATAAAACAGGGGGGCCAAATTTAAAGAGAGAACAACTAATATAACAAAAATGAGTAAAATTTGAAGCTGAAAGGGCTCGAACTTGCGCCCAAACACTAGAAAAGTGAGCTCTTTGCCATTTGATCAACTAAATCTCTTGGTTTTTACTCTGTTCTCTATTCTATATATTAGGATCCCATGGACCTATGGTCCCCCTAGGTCCGCCCCTGACTATGTGGAGTTTTCAAGCATTTCAGCCCCATTCCGAAAGCGAAATGTTATTAGAGAAGACAAAATTCTTTATTTAAAGTTTGAGGCTCCCATTTGCTCATTTGAAATGTCACTCTTTTATCGTACAACTACTTCTACCGTTGATGACAAAAATCTCATTATAAAAAGTTGGCCCAAATATTATTTTGACCCCTAATTAGAAAAATTACAGCTTGTCCCCAAATATAGTAAAATTATAGTTTTGCATCAAAAGTCTTTAAAAATTCTATTTTGACTCCAAAAATTCTAAAAATAATTTGGGTCTAACAATCTTAAAACTTACTATATTTTAGCCCCAATAATATGTTACAGACAGGCGAAATCGGTTATTATTAACGGAAACATTGATTAAGGATTAAATGAGAACCATGTACAAAGTGTAACACTGCCACTTCCTCGAATAAAACTGCAATTTGACCATACTTATTAGGACTATTGTTGCAATTAACTCCACAAAATAAGATCAAACAGGCAATTAATTCAAAACAATCCTCTCTAATTTATTTAAAATATAAAGTTTAATTCTTCTTTTATTACCTCGACTAGGCCTGTGAACAAACGTTAATATTCGAAACGGTTCGACGTATTTGGCTCGAAAAAGCTTGATTTGAAGTGCGATTCGACATGTCAAACCTCAAGCCAAATATAAAAAGTGGATATTCGTCAAACCGAGCCAAACGGTGCGAAAAAGCTTGGCTCGATTCATTTATGTCATCTCTTATATATATATATATATATTATATATAATATAATTATATCTGCAGTAAAACGTCTATAAATTAATATTCTATAAATTGATAATCTCTCTAAGATAATAAATTTATCCGGTCCCGACTTGGGCTAGTTAAAAAAATTATCAAAATCGATAAAATAATAAAATGTATGCAGCCCTGGCGTGTCGCACTTTTGGTTGATGAAAAACCGAAATCTGAGCCTATTTAGAAGTTACAATCTTGAACTGTAATATGTTTTGGGAACTATTAAATTCTGCTATGGTTATAACTTGCCATTATATTGTTATGTTTAACGTTTAAAATTGTTGTCTATTTAATTATCAAGCCGCACCTTTTCAAACGGTTTGGCTCGAATCAAGCCAAATCAAGCCAAATATCTTGTTAAAATTTCCTTCAAACCTCAAGCCAAACTAATTTTTCAGATATTTGACCAAATCAAGCCAAATCAAACCTTAGGTCAAAATAAAATCAAGCCAAACTCAAATATTCAACTGTTTGGCTTGATTCGGCTCGATTACAGGCCTAACCTCGACGCTCCTACGTACAAACGTGTATTTCTTTCCTTCTTTTATATATCAATTCTTTCGACTCCCCATATCTTCAATTTCTGTGCCCTATATAAAAATTTGTTCCTCCACCAAGTGAATGAGTATGAATAGTAACCAATTCATAAGGTTCACGTGAATTCGACCTTTGTTTTGGTTCCATCAAATCTCGTATTTTGATGGAACTGCATGCGCTACAATTTTGGGATTTCTGAGGCAATAGATTAGTACTGTTTTAACTTTAATTTTTCGTGTATCAATACATTACTACTATAACTTTGTTACTATTAGGAGAATGTCACTTAAATTCCTCAACTAATGATATTTATAACTTCGAAATCAATGATATTTATAATTTCGAAAGATATTTTCAAAATCGGAATTGTATGTGAATAATATTTCAATGAAAGTTATGTTCTATTTCATATGAGGTAATTATCCAAATAGTATCGGTAAGTGAGTCATTGTGACACTTTGTCCTCGTAATGATATCAATGTGCAAATAGTACTTATAAAGTGTGTAACTGATACGAAAATGGTCGATAAATTAATGTATTTGTTAATTATTAACGGTTATAGCGAGTATAAAAATGGTACTACTTCTGATAAATATTGGAGACAAACATTCATCTTCCCCACCTCTTTCTCCTGCCCCGTTCCCTCCTTCCTGGTCCCTCCCATTTTCCCCTAAATGGGGTAGTTAGAGAAATCAAAGAATTTATGAAGAAGGATAAAAGTTAAGAAAAGTTGGAGGAGGGATAATCTTCCAAATTTCTCATAAATTATTGCTTTGAAGAAAATTTCATGATTTTATAGTTTTTAAATTGAGAATTACACAATCAAATTAAGGTCCATGTATAGGTTTCTATATTGCATTTTGGAATTCATACATGTGTTCCAATCATTTTGAATCGAATTCAATTAAATATACATTAAAAATTGAAAACTGAAAGGATTTTATTATATGGAGGTTTTGCAATTGAAAAAATTAGTACTGAAAATTGGGGCTAATAATTATGTTTTCTTACATGAGTATTGATTTTTACTTTTATTAAGTATTTTAAAATATCCTTACTCGATTGGATTATCTGTTTTCAATTCATACTTAATAGATATATATAGTCTATTTGTACTCTGGACACATACGACACATATGAAGTAATATTCTCTCAAATACAATATATATGTTATTTGTAATTATGACGAAGTTTTCTCTTTTTTTCTGGATATTCACACGTTTTATTAGGCTATTTGATTAACGTTAAATTTATAATTTTTAATCAACTTATTTTTATTTATTCAACCATACAATATATAGTAAAGAAAAAAAATGTTCTCAATTTCATATTTGTCTTTTGTGATATTTGTTATAATCGAAGAAAAAAAAACTACTTAGTGATTCATTTTTTGGTTTAATAAATGCACTAGAGACTAACATGGAGTAAGGAATACTAATGATAACATGATAATGCATTGATAGAATAACTAATAAAAAATAAGGAATTAAATGAAGGGCTAAATCTTATAGAATCCATGATTGTTGGGGTCCTAGATCTCGAAATGATTCAAAGAATCCTAATTTTGGAGAACTTAATTTTTTATGCTATTTACACTTAAATTTGACCTAATTTGAACATATGACATAAAATATATTATTGTGGAATATTTGATAACATGTGGTTGGATTTCGTTGATACTCCAAAAGCTCCTAGTAGCTATTATGAGCAAATAAAATAATATAGGTGGAGAATATTTTATTATTCCTATCAACTATTTGTACTACTTCTAATATTTTATTTTTCCGTTATGTGGCATCTCTTTTGACTTATTATATTAGTTCATTTCACACAAAACAATTTAGCTCGAGAATATAGTTTTTTATATAAGTTCTAAGTGTCTAATAAAAACATATAATTGAGTGAGATTGAGAATTGAGATGGACAAGGGAAATGAAGGGGTCGAATTAATGGGAACTTCAATCAAGTTTTTAAGTCGAGTCAAATAGTTGAGAAAGGTCACTCATAACTTAAATCAGATTGAATGTTTGTCGGCACAATTTTGAAACTGATGAAGTCACAAGTACGACTTGATAAGATTTTTATCAAATCAAATTTTGGTAAATCAAGTCTCATCTAAAGCGAGTCAAGTCAAACTAATATTTTTAAGCTTTGATACCGAATCCAACTCTTTCACGTTCAACCTGCTTCGACTCGATAAAACGATCAAGTAGATATTATCTCGTCCATTATGGTAGCTAGTTGGTAGAGTTAGGTGATGATGTAGATTAGTGTTACACTGTTATTTATTATAGTATTATTTATTACATTATTAGTATTATCATTTGTTTATAATATGAATATTGTTATTATTGTTATTATTAGTATATTATTAGTATACTACTAGATGATAAGGATTAAAAGAGATACATGATAAGTATTAGAAGAGATTAGGATAACTATTAGTAGAGTCGCTCATATTATGATTCTGTTATAATGATTATTATAAATAATAGTTTGGTCAATGTATTTAGGTAGTTTATTACTCGTTTCGTTTTAGATTTTTTATTTTATTTTTTTGTATGACGTTTTACAATTTTAATGTGCTTTTTGCAATTTCAATTAACTTTTTGTTTATTTTTTTATTGAAACTATCAAATAACCAATAATATACATTAACAATCAATTGACGACATTTTGACATTTTCAATGCACTTTTTCACTACTTTTAATTTTTCTTAATCTATGTGAAAATGTCTAGAACGACATATAAACACGAAAGGAATATTGTTGAATGGAATGTCAGAAAGAGGATAATTTATGTCACAAAAAATCTTATCAATTGTTCACTGACGGTTGAACAAGGATAATATTTTTGAATCCTTAGTTTTGGTCCTTAATAAATAAAAGCCTTGAAGGATGAATATTGTAGGTATATGCTAGAACCAATGGTCATATTATTTGTATTTGTAGCAATTCGCTATATTAGGTGAGTTAGTGACCAAAAATTATGAGTTCGCTTATGTATCAACAGTACACTTGTTTGATCGAGCATGTCATATAAGACTTTCCTAATTTATTTGACTAGGTAATATGGTTTGCATGTTATTGTTACTCTCAACCTGAGATATATAGTGTGCAGTCAAATTCCTTTCATTTTTCTAATTGTCGTTCTAGCTCTTTCACGTCAATTAAGAAACAATAATATTTTATACATATGTCCTTAATTAATTGATGAATTAATCAACCATTACATTCATGTATTAATATTATACTTATTGTATTTTGAATATATTAATAGTGACTTAAAAAGAAATAAACACCCATCAGATATTATTTGTAAAATGTAAATCGTCAACTAAAGAGACAATAACGAAAATCTAAAACGTCAATTAAAAAAACTTTGAGGGAGGAGGTATTATGACAAACATGTTAGGAGAACGTGAATTAGTTAATTGTAAAACCAATATAGTGAATGCGAGCTTATAATAGGGAATTTAGAGTAACATGAGAGACTGGACTTTTTTTTAATGATGAAGAATGGAATGTGGCATACCTCATTGAATTCGCTTGGGATATACTTTATCTTATTCGTTGATTTAATACTGTCATAAATGGCGGAAACAGTTACCAACGGTATCTTAGATCAATGAGATGGTCGGTAAAACAGTTAGTAGGACTATCAATTTTCTGGAAAAGTGCCACCTAAACCACAAGTTGGAATTAGTGAAATATATATTCTTATGAGTAATTAATGTATGTCATATTTGAAGGATAAACGAGCACAACCTTCAATTATATTTATTAAATCTTTTTAGTGTATTGTTTATATTTTAAAATATTTTTATCGATTACTTATATTTAAAAATATTTCATTTGATTATCTAATTTGTCAATTCGTCGTTAGTCATATTATTCGAGGGGCACGTGATTTATCAATAAGGTTATTTTAGTCATTTGAGTTAGTATATTTGGGTAAAAAAATACATAAATAAAATCTGAAATAACTCACCCCTAGTTTCGAATCTGAAATAACCCACCCCAACACTCACTTGACAAAATATTTGGCGCTTGAGACCAAGTAAGGTATATTTTAAAACATAAGTGTTAAGAGTCTATAATGTTCCACTCTAAAACCAATTGGCAATAAAAGAGAGTATCTCAAGATCTTATATATTGACCCGGGAGGACACGAATATCCACTATGGGTCATGAAAAATTGCATTTAATTATAAATTATTTTAATTAGATACTTATTAACAATATTAAAATATTAATGTGGAAAATATTATTTTTGTCACTAAGTAGTTAATAATGGATGAGTGAGGAAGAATATTCCATTCCAAAGTCCGGTTTAATCAGACAATGAATTAATATATATGGTTCCCTAGGTGGATAATAATAAAATTGTTTTAAAATTTTAATGTATATGAGTGGAAGTAGTGATTAATGATCCAGATACCATGTACAAGCATTGCACC
Organism: Echium plantagineum; assembly: GCA_003412495.2. Taxonomy (NCBI): domain Eukaryota; kingdom Viridiplantae; phylum Streptophyta; class Magnoliopsida; order Boraginales; family Boraginaceae; genus Echium; species Echium plantagineum. The sequence goes on along the minus strand of QFAX02000259.1, from coordinate 44,546 downwards.
TGGCGCAACCAATGTTTCGCATTTCACACACCAATGTAATACTTTCCGCATCTCAAGAAAATTGTTATAAAAAACTTTTACTGTTAATCTTAAATTTTGAAGGGTTAATAGCATGAAAGATTATTAAATTTTGCTAAACTTTTCACTTCGATCACCCTCTTTTTAAAGTGAGTGTTTTGGATCACTTAATTACATTTTTTCGCTAAAATTTGGTCACTGAGCCGTTTTGAAAGATTTTGGTTGCGTTTTATAAGTTGTTAACGAGGGTAAGTTTGTCCGTTCACATTTATAGACATTCAATCATCTTTTTTTTTAATTTTTTTTTTTAATTTTATTACAAAATATTTTTTAATTTTTAAAAATAAATTTTTTTAACTTTTTCTAAAAAGATTTTTTTGAAAAAAATTTAAATCTTTTTTAAATTAAAATAAAACTTCAAAAACTGATATACTACTAAATGATACGAATTTTTTTAAATTTTTTTTTAGTATATTAGTTTTTCAAGTTTTATTTTAATTTAGAAAAACTAAAAAATATTTTGAAAAAAATTAAAAAATATATTATTTTTAAAAATTAAAAAATATTTTTAATAAAATTTGGAAAAAGTTAAAATAATATGATTGAATGTCTATAAATGTGAATGGACAAAATAACCCTTGTTAAAAACTTACAAAATGCACCCAAAATCTTTCAAAACGGCTAGTGATCAAATTTTAGAGAAAAAATATAATTAAGTGATCCAAAACACTCACTTTGAAAAGAGGGTGATCGAAGTGGAAAGTTTAGCAAAGTTCAGTGATCATTCATGTCATTAACCCAATTATAAATTTGTGTGTTTATATATATACTCTTACTCCCTCTGTGTTTTTAAGCTATTGTTTTGACTTTTTACGATCAACGACACATGACTTAAAACGAAAATATCTCTAATTCTACACATGTAAAAGTTATCAAAAGTTGATATTTCAAAAATATAAAGTGACACGAATCTAACAAGATCCAATATGAATACATTATTTTTTATCAACTAATAAAAATTAAAGATCAAAGTTTTCAAAGTTTGACTATACGAATTCTAAACAATAGGTTAATAAAAACAGAGGAAGTACATGATAAAACTATTTCATTTTTCATTTGATGATTTGTTATTCTAGATTTAGTCAAGTTGTCAAGGAATTGTGATAGCTTACATTTTGATTATTTTTTAATTGAGCTTTCAAGCCTTTTATTTTAGAATATGTTTTTTTATAGTTAATAAAATATATAAAACTTACTCATAGAGGATTAAATTACCCCTATGATAATATCGTTCAAAATATTTAGTATCGACATCATACATAAATAGGAAATTAAAGCTAGAACAAAAAAACTGAAATGTCAAAGGTTTTTGAAGTAGATCTAGTTGATGTCGTCCGCCAAAATAAGGTAAGTGCCTTGCTTCCATAGGATATGTTGAAATTATTCCCGTTATTAATTGAAAAGTTCAAACTAAGAAGAAAGAAGGTCATTTTTTTTAATTTCCTACTATTGAACTTGTTAATTTATTTGGAACCATCAATCTGCAATTGTTGGTTTATATCAACTAGATATTTGTACACAGTCTAGCATGTGCGAACTCGTACGTGCATCGTATTGATAATATATGATTTGTTATTACTAAATAAATACAATATTTCTATGTGATATTATTATTTAATTCATCTTAAATAACTAAATTTAAATTTGATGTGCAAAATAATATTTTCATAAAAATGAAGGTAAAATATAGTAATATTTATGGATAATTATTGTACATATTTTTAAAAAATAAATAAATTTAATTAATTATATCTCCTATATATTAGAAGAGCATGGGGCTTCATATGGCTTCAAAATAACTTCTAACTCTCCCATTCCCCAATTATATATAGTAAGATTAATTAATTTCCGACAAAATAGAACTATAACTGGTTTTTTTGTACTATCAACAACATTAGTGTTAATGACACAATCGATCATACATGTTTTACAACACTCATCATTCGATCACTCATGTTTCACTTTGACCTTTTTGATTACTCATGTTTTAATACCATACATATTTCACAATATTCACCACTCAACTACTCATGTTTCAATTACAAAAGAGAATTACTTTACCTTTTTTGCCTAAATATATATGTAATCCAATTTATCCGCCATTTCCTCAAAACTAAACTATACTACTATTATATATAAAGAACATGAAAATTGAAAGTTTTTGAGGTATTTGTTTAACCAAGGTGCTGTTAGATTATTTATAATAAATAATATTATGGTCCATGTAATATTAAAGTCTAATTATAATATTAAGGTTTAATGTGATGGTTGTTATACATTAAGGATTATAATTAGTGGGTATAACTTCTAGCCCTCTCATCTCACTCATTAAGGATGTATTTAGGGTGATCATTAGTAGTATTAGACCTTTGGGTTGATAACTACTACTATATAAAGGGACCTATGCATCATTGTTAGACACCATCTGAAAAACACAAATAAAAGATAGAGTAGAGAAGAGAAAAGGAAGAGGCTTAGTTAAGTGATCTTCATCAAACTCTCATCATGGATCAAGGTATGTCCTTGTATTATCATCGATCATAGTGTATATAATTTAGAGTGTAAAGATCCTAATATAATAGTTTTATTCCTTACAATTGGTATCAGAGCATGGTTGAACACTCTTGATTATTACATGAATTGTTATTTAGCCTAAATGAATTGCTAAATGTGTTTTATTGCTTCCGCTATGAATATGAAATATATAAATGGATGTATTGTTAATTTTCCATTATAATATTATATTATTTCGCTTAAATATTCATCACAATAATTGACAATATTTGATCATGTATATTAAGGGTTTGTATTATATGACATAAAAGCTATATTGGATTGTCAATTGTTTGATAAATGTGTAATGTTATATTTATACATACATGTTCTTTGTTTACATAATTTATTTTATAATGAGTATCATGATATTGATATATGATGGGAAAAGAAATTTGTAAACATATTAAATTTGCCTTGCACATATTTGGAGATAATTAAAAATATCTATTACTAAAAAAGCTTGTTAGTCACCAAAGTGGCCTAGCTAAATTGTTAAATAGATATTTTATCTCCTATTATATAAATTGTGCAAATTTTAAAATATTATAATTTCTTTTATAATGAGTATCATGATTTTGATATATGATGGGAAAAGAAATGTGTAAACGTATTAAATTTGCCTTGCACATATTTGGAGATAATTAAAAATATCTATTATTAAGAAAGCTTGTTAGTCACCAAAGTGGCCTAGCTAAATTGTTAAATAGATATTTTATCTCCTATTATATAAATTGTGCAAATTTGAGATATGATAATCAATAATATCTATTTACTTTTCAAGTGCTTGTTAGTCACCAAAGTGGCCGAGCTAAATGAGTAAATTGATATTTCATCTCAACTAAATGTTACGAAATCTTGAGATATGATAGTTTATAATACTAATTTAGTTTTAAGTGCTTGTTAGTCACCATAGTGGCCTAGCTAAATGACTAAATTAATATTTTATCTCAATTATAGGTTACAAAAACTTTGAGATATTACAGTAAATTATCTATTTTATATAATGCTTGTTAGTCACCAAAGTGGCCAAGATAAATCACTAAATAGATGATTATCTCATGTTATTGAATAATAATCTTTAAGATATTATCAAAGTTGTCTATTTTAAATTATTTATTAGTCACCAAAGTGGCCAAATTATTACATAGACATTATATCTTACTATTGTTATTATTGTTTAAATGTCTAATATGTTCAAGCTTGTTAGTCACCAAAGTGGCCTAGCTATGGAAATTAATTAGACATTTTATCAAGTATACACAATTATAAGAGATATTTAACATGTACTTTTGGAGTCATTGACCATTATACGTACATGTATTTATGCATATGATTAACGTTCAAATTTACATGTTTAAGGATCACCCAAAGGTGGACTTATATATGTTATTAAAGTTTTTTGAATCTATCATAGTAACTCAAAGTATTAATATATAAGTTTGAAGGAAATTTCTCATGAAAGTCATAGAGTGCTCTCAATCGGACATTACTGATAAGTCCAAAATGAGAAGTTTCATGAGTGAGTTAGCGACTACTAAATTTGATTGGTCTAAACTCATTCATAATCATGTAACTAGCATGTCTAACAAAGCAGCAAAGTTAAGGACAATGGGCATGAAATTGAGTGAGACATTTCTTGTTCCATTCACCATCAACTCTCTTCCTTCTGAGTTTGCCCAGTTCCAAGTACACTATAATACTCTAAAGGAAAAATGGAACTTTCAAGAAATCAAAGCCATGTTGGTTCAAGAGGAAGGGAGGCTGAAGAAAATAAAAGATCACTCAATTCATCTCACTGTCCATGAAGGAGCTTCTAGCAGCAAGACTAAATCAGGGAAAAGGAACAAAAGGAAAGACAATGACTCAAGAATGATAAAATCTCAATAAAGGCTAATAATGACAAAGTCGGAAAGGAGAGTAGGTGTTTTTTCTGTAAGAAGATTGGACACTTGAAGAAGGATTGTCAGAAAAGAAAGGAATGGTTCAAAAAGAAAGGTACTTACTTTATTTCCGTTTGTTTTGAATCAAACCTTATTGAAGTTCCTAGTAATACCTGGTGGTTAGATTCTAGTGCAACTATTCATGTTTCTCATGTTATACAAAGATTCCTTTCGATCCAACCCATAAGAGGAACTAAAAATATTTGTTCATGGGAACAAGATGACAGCACATTTTGAAGGAATTAGACTTATAGATTGATCTTAGAGACTAGTCGTCATCTAGATCTAGAAAAGTGTCTTTATCTTCCTGAGTAAGCTAGGAATCTTGTTTCCGTTGGGAGTTGGATGAGTATATGTTTAATGTCAAGTATGAAAATCGTACATTTTCCTTGTTTAAGAATAAGTACTATTATGATTGTGGTACATTAATGGATGGTTTGTATCGTTTCAATCTTGATAATGAGTTTGTGGAGTCTTTGTTTAATATTGAACATGTTGTTGGTAGTAAACGTAGTGCACTGGATGATAACTCTGCTTTCTTATGGCATCAAAGACTGGGTCATATATCCAAAGAAAGGATGTTGAGGTTGGTTAAAAGTGAAATCCTTCCTCAATTAGATTTTACAAACTTAAATGTATGTGTTGATTGTATTAAAGGCAAACAAACTAAACACACTACAAAGAAAACATCCATAAGAAGCACAAAACTTCTTAAATTGATACACACTGATATTTGTGGTCCATTTGAAGCTCCATCATAGAGCGGGGAAAAGTATTTCATTACCTTTATTGATGATTACTCACGTTATGGATATGTATATCTTTTGCATAAAAAGTCTCAATCAGTAAACACCTTGAGGTGTTTATTAACGAGGTAGAAAGGCAATTAGATACAAAAGTAAAGGTTGTGAGATCAGATAGAGGTGGTGAATATTATGGTAAATACAATGAAAATGGACAATGTCCTGGTCCATTTGAAAAGTTTCTTGAAAGTCGAGGCATATGTGCTAAATACACTATGCCTGGCACACCACAACAAAATGGTGTAGCTGAAAGGCGGAATCGTACTCTTATAGAAATAGTTAGAAGTATGTTGAGTAATAGTAATGTACCTTTATCTTTGTGGACATATTCTTAACGACTGTTGCATATTTGCTTAAGAGGGTTTCTAGTAAGGCTGTTCATAAGACCCCTTATGAATTATGGACAAATAGAAAACCTAGTTTAAAGCATACACATGCATAGGGTTGCCAAGCAGAAGTAAGAATAGATAACCCACATGAGACGAAACTCGATTTAAGAACCATCTCTGGTAATTTAATCGCGTATTCAGAAAAGTCAAAGAGGTACATATTCTATTGTCCTAACCATAGTACGAGAATAGTTGAAACTGGTAATGCACGGTTTATTGAGAATGGTCATGTCAGTGGGAGTGAGGAACCACAAACGGTTAATTTTGAAGAGAAACAAGTGGGAGATATCACGTTTAGTGTTTCTCATCAAAGTGTGTCTCCTCAAAATAGTGGTTCACACAATGATCATATCAATATTGACCCTATCAATGACATCACACATGTACAAGTATCAAATGAACTACAAGAAATAGCATTAAGGAAGTCTTCAAGACAGAAAAGACCAGCTATTTCAGATGATTATGTGGTTTATACACTTGAACATGAATGTGATTTAAGTGTTAATATGGAACCAGCTTCTTTTAATAAAGTCATGGAATGTGATAATTCAGAAAAGTGGTTCAATGCCATGAAAGAAGAGTTGAAATAATGGATGACAAGAAAGTTTGGGACTTAGTTGAGTTGCCTAAAGGTTCAAAACGAGTCGGATGTAAATGGATCTTCAAGATCAAACGAGACTCTAATGGCAATATTCTAACTTTCAAAGCCAGACTTCCTGCTAAAGGTTTTACTCAAAAAAATAAGGTATTGACTATAAAGAAACCTTCTCTCCATTTTCTAAGAAGGATTCTTTAAGAATTATTTTGGCTTTGGTGGCTCATTATGATCTAGAGCTTCACCAAATGGATGTCAAAACTGCCTTTTGAATGAAGACTTAGAGGAAGAAGTTTATATGGATCAGCCAGATGGTTTTGTAACCGTTGAAAAATAATAGTTGGTGTGTAAGCTAAAGAAGTCAATATATGGACTAAAACAAGCTTCTCGACAATGGTATCTAAAGTTTAAAAATACCATCACATCATATGGGTTTGAAGAAAACACCGTGGACATGTGTATCTTCATGAAGGTCAGTGGGAGTAAGCTTATCATTTTAGTCTCATATGTTGATGACATTCTCCTTGCTGCTAATGATCTTGGTTTGTTACATGACGTAAAGAAATTCCTCTCTAATAATTTTCATATGAAATACATGAGTGAAACATCATATGTGATTGGCATCGAAGTATTCTGTAACAGATCCCAAGGAATATTAGGCCTATCACAGAAAGTTTACATCAATAAAAGTTTGGAAAGATTTAGAATGGAAAAGTGCTTTCGGAATTTTTCCCATTCAGAAAGGGGACAAGTCCGGTTTGTTCCAATATCCTAAAAGTAATTTGGAACGAAAAGAGATAAAAGATATTCCCTATGCACCAGTGGTTGGGAGTCTGATGTATGCTCAGACATGTACTCGTCCACATATCAGTTATGTTGTTGGTATGCTTGGACGATATCAAAGTAATCCTAGAATGGACCACTGGAATGCTGCAAAGAAAGTCCTTAGGTATTTACAAGGCACCAAGGACTACATGCTTACTTATAAAAGGTCGGATAGCCTTGAGACGATTGGTTATACAGATTCAGACTATGTTAGATGTTTGGACTCAAGAAAGTCTACATTTGAAAGACATTCCTAATAGATGGGGAGCTGTATCATGGAAAATGGGAAGTAGTCTGCCATTGCTACTTTCATAATGGAGGCCGAATTTGTTGCATGCTTTGAGGCAACAATTCATGCTCCATGGTTGCGGAACTTTATCTTAAGACTTGGAATTGTCGACAGTATAACCAAGCCGTTAAGAATTTATTGTGATAATTCCGCAACTGTCTTCTTCTCCAAATATGATAGGTACTCGAAAGGTGCAAAACATATGGATTTAAAGTACCTATCTGTCAAAGAAGAAGTGCAAAAACAGAAGGTGTCTATTGAGCATATTTGTATAAACTTAATGGTATCGGATCCGTTAACTAAATGATTACCACCCATGACTTACATTGGCCATGTAGAAATGATGGGTATTATAGAAAAGCCTTGTTAACCGGAAATGAATATTATACATATGTATGAACGGTTTTGCTCATATAAAGGCTGACCCTTGTGAATTCAATAAAGGTTATGTTTTTGCTTCATAAAATGTTGTCCATATTATAGTTATGTATGGATTGTTATGATGAGACAACAAAGTAATCTCCATAAAAGTTGTGACTTAAAGTTCTTCACAATAAAAGTATTTTGAATTAGATTGACTTGTGATACATGGAAGGAATCATGTCGCTTGTATGACTTGTGACCGCCATGATTCAGTTGGTTTATTTCATATTATAGAATTGAAAATGTTGATTCATTGAAAGGTGTACACTTATAGTTATTTTTGAATCATCAAATAATACATGGACCAAGTGGGAGAATGTTAGATTATTTATAATAAATAATATTATGGTCCATGTAATATTAAAGTCTAATTATAATATTAAGGTTTAATGTGATGGTTGTTATACATTAAGGATTATAATTAGTGGGTATAACTTCTAGCCCTCTCATCTCACTCATTAAGGATGTATTTAGGGTGATCATTAGTAGTATTAGACCTTTGGGTTGATAACTACTACTATATAAAGGGACCTATGCATCATTGTTAGACACCATCTGAAAAACACAAATAAAAGATAGAGTAGAGAAGAGAAAAGGAAGAGGCTTAGTTAAGTGATCTTCATCAAACTCTCATCATGGATCAAGGTATGTCCTTGTATTATCATCGATCATAGTGTATATAATTTAGAGTGTAAAGATCCTAATATAATAGTTTTATTCCTTACAGGTGCCCCCCCCCCCCCCCACCCACCCATGGTTTTTGATCGATCGCAGATTATAATTAGGAGTAATGAAGTGTATAGTGACTCTTCCATTTTTTGCAATTATTGTTTGTTGCCAACTTGGATTTAACAAAACCAGGACACATCACCAAGCACTATGTGCTAATGTGCTTCCTACTACAATTAAGTTAAGTTCCCAAAATAATAGACTTACATATTCATTTAATTTGGTAAGTTTGTGTTTCAAGTTAAGTAGCTAGCTAGGTTTTTCAGTTTTTTTTTAAACACTGGTGGGAATTTTTAAGTTAATCTCATCAATGTTTGAGATTAGTTGCATTTAACCGTTTAACTTGTACGCATATACCCCATCTGTCCCTGAATGATTGGTACATTTCAACTTTTGTGATCAACTGTAAAAAAATTTGATCAAGAGTTCCTATTAAACGATAAGAAATAATATAATCATGCGGAACCTTGTTCGATTCATCTCAATATATATTTTATAGAAATTTCAATTTTTTATAATTTTTTCACATATAGGATAAGAGATATTACTAAACTCTCGCCTAACATTCACAACTACCATAAATATCTCTCATATCCACACCCATGAAACAATCCAATACCCTCTCAACATACTTCAATCAATCATACTTGCAATACTTCTTGCCACCAAATCCCGATATAGTTCTCTTTCGAATACTATATATCTTGTTTTTGATGTCTTTTTATCACATATTCTAGTTAGATCTATGCAACAGGTCTTTATTACTTCGGACTGGAGAAGTTTTTTGGACACCTATTTGCCGCATGCAACAAGCATTTACATTAGAACATCACCGGTGGTAGCTTTTGATATGCTCCAGAATAGTCTTTTGATATGCTCCAGAATAGTCTCCTAAATGTTAGATCTGACTTTGTTACATAGATAACAGATCTAACTCTTCTGTATGGTACTTTATGTTTACCTACTTTGTCTGTCAGAACACTATTTTCAGTTAATATATTGTGTGAATTATCAAAAAAAAAGGATAAGAGATATTTAAGTTTTAAATTGTGTTTGTTGACCATGAATATGAATATCAAAATATACCAATCATTTAGGAATGGAGGGAGTAAATGTCAACATAGTTTGACCCCAAATATTTGAGGTTAGTTGCAAGGGACAATAAAATATATACATCAACTTGTATACCATTTTGATAGCTGTTGAGTTACAAAATACATAACCAATATTGGGTGGGATGATCACACTTTAGACCCTTTTAAAGGTGGGTTCATACCCTTTCTCTATCCTATATACAAATGAAGTATGCAAGAAGAAAACAAAATATTCAAAATTGTAAAATGACCCCAAAAAAAATCGCCGATTTCCTATGGAATTTCGACCACCTTAAATACAAAGAATAACATAATAACTTATAGATGATAAAAGAACAGAAAAAAATGGAATTTACAATGCAGGAAAATACTTCCACTGATATAAACTACTCATATGAAGTAATGCTCACTGATGTATTCAGTTGCAATCTTGTAGAAATCGGAAGGCTTCATTCTCGAAAAGCTCTTCTGTTGGTTTGACATCGGAGAAATCCTTGACTTGAAACGAATTTGAAAGGTCTTCAACTGAGAAGGGAATGCTGCAAAAAGAGGTTTATTTTGTCGGAAGACATCGTCAACAGAAATAATTATAAATGGCAAATACTTAAAGATAGATCAAATGTGAGACAATATCTATTCTATAAAATAGATAACAAGAGGGAAGATGATAACAATTCTCGAAACTGTAAGTGCAACTTTTATCTCCATCATTAACTTATCTCTTGTGAAATGGTATCAAATATTCAAATCCGAAGCAAAGAATTCAGTAATCGCTAAAAGCAGTAAAGAGAATACCCAACTCCATAACTTCTTACCTTGAACTGTCATCCAACAGGAACGAGTTGCTATCAGCATTGTTGCTGTTCTCTGTCATCAGGACCCTCATGCTGGATATAACCTGCATAAACATAGAAAATGAGGTAAGGACATCTGGAAATAAACTTAGTTTGAGGCATCCGGTAGTGCTCATTTTATTTATATGCTTCACTTACACCGGGGGATACACTTCGAGTATTGTAGTTGTCATCCCAGTAAAGAGTACATATTCTGTACAGCTGCTGTACACTTAGAATCTGGTCAAGAAAAGTTCTAACTTGTGAGGCAATAGAAATATAAACATAGCATCTATACATGTCTAATGATAAAGGAATCTGAAAACTAGGTAAACGTAATACTCCCTCCACCCCGTACAAAATGTCTAGTTTTGATAATTATTTTCTTCAAAAGTTCAGGAGAGAACGTTTTAAGACTACTTAAAGTAGACGTATTTCCTAAAAAGCATGTCTAACTTTATCAAATAGGAAACAAGTTATGGACAATCTTCATGCAATGAAGCTAATTAGTCCCATAAATTGGAGAAAATGGACAACAAGAAAAGGATCTAGTAACAGATAGCAAACTATCTCATGTATAGAAAACAAACTGTTAGAACCACCAAGAATAGAGGGATGAACTGAAGCCCCTTACAATTGGAAACAATAATAACTATTCTCAGTTTATATGGATACTCTCTTATAATTAGGTACAGAATTCTCACTGGAAGACTCTTCTTGCATATATACGAAGGCAGTCAACTGTGTGTGTGTGTATGAGAGAGAGGGCGAGAGAGAGACTTACAGGACATAAATCATTAATAATTTCATCATAAGATATCCTGTATTTCTGATGTATGACCTATAAGTTGGAATCAGAAAATATTAAGTCATTTTTATAACTATAACCAATATGGTGACAAAAATAAAAGGAAATGAACTTACCAGGAATCCAACAGCTTGCCTTATGTGTTTCAGCTCATCCCAAGACGAACCAGCATACTACAATCATGACATTTTTAAGAGAAGAAATTATTTGTTTGACAGAACAAGAATTGAGAAAATAAGGAGCAAATAAATAATATTATGGGGATACGTTTACAGGAAGACTACTCATGAAATGAAGTACCTCTTCCTTTGCCTGGCCACACCACAGCTCCAACTCAGCCAAACCAGATTTGACATACTCACCATTAGTGAATGTACAACATTCTCGCCGAAGGAGGAGACTACAAGATATCAAGGATTTAATATTTAATAAAGTAAGCTACGTATTAAATGTAAACAAATGGTGAAAAGTTGTTATCGATCTTTAATGACCTGTTGAAGAGCTGCACATTGATATATGAAAAGGTCTGTGTGTATATCTTCCGCACGAGAACTGGAGGCACCTGTACCATGCCCAACAGTTTTAGAACTTTTTTGAACTTCTTTTTCAGGAATCATTTACCAGAGATTAGAGTGCACAATAGTTCTTACAAAATTTTCTTTCAGTGTACAAAGAAGAGAGTTCAGGCATTCAATAATTCCCAGCCAATGATTTGTTGGAGAATCTTTTCCAAAGGATCGACCTGATCTTAGAACACTAACTTTGGAGATTCTAGGTGCCTGCATTGGTACAAAGATTCATATAGTGAGGGCAATCAATGAATGAGTTGGGAAAGTTTTGATCATGTAAAGTTCCAAAATAAATTACATGCGAAAGAGGAAAAGACCAATAAAATGATATTTATAGTCCATAACATTTTAAATTTCAATATCCTTCCACTTTATAAAAACACTATAAAGTCGAACATTATTTTTCTTTCATTTTGAATTTCCTTTGAAGATGATAACTACTATGGTAGAAACTCCACAATTAGTCATCAACTCCGATTGATGAACAGCTTAAGATCAAACATAGTCACCATTGCAACAGGAGGAAAAAATATTGCAACCACAAAGATAATTAAGCTCACCTGAATACACAACGCAAGCAAGGACCCCAAATCCTTCTTCAAATTATCCCGAATAATCCCATAAATTTTCTCTACATAAGCTGTTAGCTGCTGCTTGAATAGCAGAGCAGGGTATTTTGCTTCGACTGGGCGCACTACCTCAAGTGAAGCTGCAGTAGTTGCATTAGAGGATGATCTAAAACCCTGTATACAACCAAAACGTGTTTCAGTTGACATAAAGATTCCATATAAATTTCTTTAACGAAATTACTTTATATACATATCAGACAAAGTTGTGTGAAGTAACTGAAGAACTAAAATTCTCATACCATTGCCATTCTACCAAAGATTGATGTTGGAGTTGTTGCTTTACGAGCTGGGGAGGCAGTACCAGCAGCTATCAAGCTTCTCTCAAGCAAGAACAACAGTGTAGATGTATTTGATAGCCAATAAGCCATGTGTTCATTGCTATCTTGATTCTGCAATTGATTTAAACCATATCATCCATCAAGAATCTATCATAAATATTGGTCTGCATGCTAGCTATGCACTGCACAGAACAATCTAGGAGGGTCACAGATCATAAGACTAAGTGCAGTAGGGCTTAAGGGAGCATTATTAATTGTGCTGATTGTGGAGTTATCGCATTTCTCATTTAATGATAGCAACAAAACTGTTAAGTAAATTATGTCCATGAAAATGCCTTCCCAGATGTTCAGCATATAAGATACAATCATACAATATTCATAAAGAAGATAAGTTCATCTGCCATAGGAAAACAAAATTATCAGAACTATCAATGTGCAACCAGTAAACCTCAGAGCCTGGCTTCAGGCTACCAGATTCTGTGGCTGTATTGCCAAGATTAAGGCTAGATTACACTAAACAAAAATGCACACATTAGCTACATTTTCATATCTAAAATTTAATGCATGATATTTTTTGAAGTCTGCAGGATGTTGAAGCTAGTATCAGAAACCCCATTTTCTGCATATGTAAAAGGACTGTACAAGATGTCAATAGGCAGTGTAAAACAAATATTCAAAGCTAATGATCACAATATGGTGTCAAAATACCTCAATGGCAGATCCTATCATCTGAATAAGACGATCAAATACGCTGGTTCTATCTGCTTCAAAAGATTTCCAGTGGAGTAGACATTTATATATGGTAAAAGCTGCAACAGGTATGCCTTGGCTAAAGCCTAAATCCTTCTTCAGACAGTCAATAAGTGCATCAACATCCTCCTGCTATGTAATAAAATTATTAAATTGGTGAACATGAACTTAAAAAAAACAACAGTCTCATCAAATTCTAATGCACATACATGCTGGCGGTGATCAATTGGGGGTTTCCTTAACTTGGTGTCAGGAGTCTCAAAATTATTAGCTGAAGCAATACCTTGTGGCTCCTGCATTTCATTCTCTCATCAAGAACATACTACTAAGTGTGATATATGTCATATTATAGTATAGGATTAATGATAAGGAAACCTTACTTTGACAGGTGGTTCATTGCTAATATTGTGACCATTTTCCGGAATCTGCACATAAGTTAGGTGTCAACACAATTATAAGTGGAATTGCTGAATAAGTGGATTAAATTTACATATGTTGCAGGTCAAACCCCCTTACCTTTTTAGCAGGAGGTGTCGATAAGGCTTGCCGCTGAAGAATTTGGTTATCAGATTCCATGTCAGAGATTTTCTCATGAAGCCTATACAATGAAATATGAGCAAAAACAAAATCAATACCATCACCACAGCATTTGGATTTTGGATGTAATAGGCTTTTCATAATCTAACAATCATAAAATATTATTTGCTAAGTTGTTTATCTTTAGTATAAGGTTTTAAGTGGACCTTTGCATGTTAATCTTCAGCTTAATAATGTTGGCCTCTGCTTCAGTAGCCTGTTTTAGTCTCTCCTCACTAATCTTATTTGTCTCCTCATATTTTTTCTCTGTTTCATCAATTTTCTTTTCCAGAGAGCTAACCAATGCCTGCAATATTCAAATGGAAGGACAAGAAGTTGGTATGTTTGCCTTTAAACTAGCACCCACAGGGAGGTAAAAAAAAAACATTTTGTTCACTGTTAAGCTACTTTACCTTGAGATTCTCATTTTCAGCAGTAATCTTGCTCATTAACTCATGATTAATTACTGGGACCTCCTGTATTATAGGGGCTTTCTCAGATGCTCTTTTTGCAGCCTCTTTTTGCTTCTCGAGCGTCTCTTTGGTTTCCTTAAGTTGCAATTGCGTATCGGCCAGAGCTGATTGTAATTTTGAAGTTTCTTGTGATTTTGCTTCTTCCAAGTCAGTCTAGAGAATAAATAAGACACCTCTTTAAATTAGACTCAAGACTATCGAGTACAATATGTGAAGGGTGATAAGCATAATAACTACTTGTGAGGAACAGACAACCGATAGATACAAACAATATATGTTTCACTCAGTGCAAACCAAAATTAAAATTGCATCATTAGAAACAATCATAGAGCATTAATATATATATCATATTCATGAACAGACATTTATGCACATGTTCTCGTGTATTTATGGCTGATTTGCTATTTATCTGCCAACTCTCCCTCAACACAAGGGTCTTCCCTTGACCCCCCCCCCCCAACCTATTTCAGTAAGATGAAACAACATGAAGCGTCTAGTGATGCAATCTCTCGCCCCACCCACAAAAGGAACTTCGCCCTAAACATCCTTTTCAGCAGCAGAGACGTGGTTTGCTCTCCAATACTTAACTACCTCAGTAAACATACTCACCCTCATTCGCTTTTCAAGCTGTAGCCTCCATGTCAATTCTTCTACTTGCTTCTCTAATTTATTCTTTGCAGCTTGAAGTGCACCGGTTTCTTTAGCAGCCTGTATATGTAAACAAAAAACCACACATCATTGTAGTCAACTCAATAAGTACTTCTTTAATTGCACAGAGCAATCAGCAAAGCAGAGATAAAGATGCCACTGATGGGAAATGTGTGCATAACAATCCCCACTTCATATCATATGAATTGAGCGCCAGAAACAAGAATTTACCATCTTTAGCTTTCGCAGTTCTTTACGAGCAACTTTGCCTCTATAAATAGATTGAGTAGTAAGAGCAGCTTTCTTCAACCTCTTAAACTCTGAATGAGCTATGAACATGCGACAGTGGCTCTGAAATAAGTGTAAGCAAGGTGAAAACATAATTTCATGAACATACCGTCACTGAGCATAGTATTGATTAACAAGATAGCTAGAGAGTGTTTCTTGTATGGTTGGAGAAATTAAGACCCCATGTTTCTTGTACATACGTATTGCGTACAAGAGGTTTCAGCAAAGAGAAAAATTTGTTTTGCAGAGATTTCTAAAACCTGAATGATGACTGCTGCCCTTGTCTGTTTTCTGAAGCGAAGCTCGTTTCTTGCAGCCATTCCACGCATTCCTGTCTGAATTTTTGTAGCAGAGCAAAGCATTTCTTTGTAAGCTTTTCTGGCAATATGCATACGTAAGTCTCTTTGAATCATTAAAGAGGCAGCTTCTCTTCGCATGCCTTCGTAAACTGCCCGAGCAAGTTCTCCTGCAGCAAACATACAGTAATATCAACGGGTACCCATCATTCAGCACACTTAGTATAAGTAATCTAGCAGGACTGTTACCTCTGCAAACAGATTGTATCTGCATAGCTGAGCGACGAAGGACAGTAAAACTTTTTCGGGCCAAGTACGAACGAACTTTTCTCTGAATAATGCTAGCAGATCTACCTAACACATGGGTCCTTCGAGCATCGAGCTCTGCCATCTGGCCAGCACGAAGAAATACTTTTGTCTTACCAATCTGCAAAAGCAAAGAGATCAGTAAGTGGTGTTCTTTGGATCAAGGGGATGATAAACAAGGACAAGGAGAAGTTTTTTTGTTTAATGATAGATACCAGTAACCAGAAAGTTCTAATAAGGCCTTGTAAAATATGTATAAGACCCTGGAACTTCTAAATTTTGTTATCATATCATACAATAGAGAGAGGAGTTTCCTTCTTAAATTGCTTGAGAGAATCCTTTAAAAAATATAAGAAAGAGAAGAGGAAGAAGGACCACATTAGGCAGCCTTCTAACCATGGGTGTACCAAAAACCACAAGCCAATCCTCTAAAGACTTCTTTACCTGATAGCCTTCAAGCCCCACTTTCTCCATAAGCTTTTTGCAAGCAGTCACTTCATCGGTACTACAATAAATCCACATTAACAAAATGGTAATAATTTATCTTGCTTACTTTTAAAAGTTTCATTCTCTAGAGGGAGTGCTGAAGAATGTACAAATCAAATCGAAATCATTTTCATACCTTCCGACTAAAACTTCGGGTGCAAGAATTCCAAAACGGTCAACGAATTCGTAAAACGGTCTTCTGGTAGGATATCCCGCCATACTAATTCTTATTGCTTCCATGACTCCCTGAAATCAATGATGCGACTCAAATGCCGAGGAAAGGCTAGGAATTTCATCAATTGTTGCAGTAGAAATTGAAGAAACAAAAAGATATGCAGACCCTTACCCCGCAACGTAGTTGTTGTAGAACATTGTGATTCTCAAAGATACCTGGCTTGAGCAGATTATTTGGTTTTACACACCGGATGTAGTGAGGCTCAGTAGCATTCAGAGTTTCTAGGAGTGATTGCAATTGTTGCTGCAAAATGTCCAGAATTGAGATACATATTCCATAATTATTTCTAGAATAGTTGTATTCATATAGCTTTAGATAGATATAAATCCTGAAGCCTGTCAGAGGAAAGAAATTTGTCATACCTTAAATCTGGAGCCAATGGATGAGAATTTTGATTGCTTGGACGACTCTTCTCCAGAAGATGGAAACAACCCCGAAACAAAGGAACACATTGAAGCATTTAGGAGTCCTTGATGCTCAGCAATGACATAATCTTTGTTTTTATCCAAGAACAGTTCTGTCTGGTAAGTAACCTAATATTTATAGAATAGCCATATCTCAGAGCTGGTAGACTGTACAAACTTTCGAAAAACTAAAACAACTAATCAAGATTTAAGAGTTAGAAGACAGAACACAGGTACTTACATCACCAGCATAATGTGAAATGGTGAAGTCTGAACGAGCCAACTTGGGCTTACTGAATCGTTGGTGATTCTTGAAAGTCGCATACAACTTCTGGGCAAACGTGTCATGAGTTGATCTTGGAAACATGCTGAAATATAGCATTCATCATTATTCAGTACAAGACTAATAGGTATGATCATGACGGTCAACAATATGAATTCAAACTCTTTTTAATATGGGGTATACAGTCTTTATGCTCCTTCCTTACAGTGGGCACTCAAAGTCAATCCAGTGACACTCAACACCATTCAGAATAGATCTTAAACAAATACGTAAACAAAAACTTGCAAACGACAAGAGAATAAATTTTAAGGAAAAGGACTGCAACCAGCAAGTAAACATGTTAAATTAAAGATGCAGTGTAATCCTGGAATCAAACGACCACTTTCGGTACCAATTTTAAACAGCGCGTAATATTTCAGTGGAATGAGAAGTGGTCTAAGATTCTAGTGTGTATAGACGGGGAGTAACAGAATAAGTAACTACTTCCTGAAGAGAAATCCACATATCATTGTGAGCTAAATTGCTATAAACTCATAATCTACGTCAGATTATAATGTAGCAGGTGTGATTCATATGTACATGTAGATAAAACAAACAAAAGCAATCGTGGAAACAACTGAGATTGCAATTAGAAAGAGGCAGACTACAATTATTTTCATCCTCTATAATTCGACATGTGCTTTTATCTAAGTTGAGACAAGGGTTCAATGCCGGGTCTGATAATTAATTACAAAAGTTGGTTTTGTTCCATTAATAGACAATTTAAGGCTTCAAGGATAAACTTACCAAGCTTCATCCAGAAGAGCAATTATACCTCCTGGTTTCTGTGTAACAGGTTCAGAAGATATTAAATGAAGTATATATCACAATAACAACATACAGGCTGTTGTTGTTCAAAAAGATGCAGCAGAAAGAAGTTTCCAAAATCTTTCGGAAATAGCCAACAAAAAAATATAAAAATTTAGTTTGAGCTTCAGAATATTCGTTTTGATCTCCGAAACTTTTGATTGGCAAAAACTGCCCTTGGTATAAGAAGAGACCTTGTTACAACTTACAAACAGAGAAAAAACAAAACCAGCCATACCAACAAACTTATTTTGTCTTATCTAGTAGTACATGAAAAAAAAAAATATATTGCAGAGAGAAATGACAGATTAAGTTATCAATATAGAGGGGACAGCGATGGAAGGAGTATTCTCGGGTCCTCATGATGATAAACTGCTATTTTAGATAACAAATTTAAAACACTAGTGTATATGTACAAATTAGCTAGAAAGCAGTAAATACATTTATCTAACCAACTGGAGAAGATTCTGGATCAAACACTCCGTAATAAAAGAAAGTATGACGAAAAACGTCAATGTTATAACAATAGGCTGAATGGACGTATGTCACATATCTCAACTGGATTCACTTGGCACAGAAGACTACAAAGAAACGTCTGTTAATGTGAGACAAGAAACAATTATACAAACTAATAACAGTCAAGAATAATTCATCTGGAACATCACATATATAGAGACACCAATTAAACTCCTAGTGATATAACATACCTTTTCAATCAGATCTAGAACATCTTTATTATCAATAAACTCAATGTAGCTCCAGTCAATTTCTTCTTTCGTATACTCTTCTTGTTCCATTTTAAAAACATGCTGAAAAAAAAATTCCCTATTAGACAGAATTACTAGATAGTAGGGAAACAAACAATTGAAAACCTTCATAAAACCTGATTGAAGTGCTGCTGAAGTTTTTCATTCGTCAAGTTTATGCAGAATTGTTCAAAACTGTAAAAACAAAATCAGCATGAAGAAGTCACCTACAACAGCAGAGAGAGTATACAAACACACTTCCTGAAAAAATATCTCGGGATCTCCTCTTCTCAAGATCAACATTTGACGACAAAAATCTTTGAGCAACATATAGAGGCATCATCAACCATATATATTCTTTACCAGATGGAGAACCATAGGACCCAAAATTGAAGCAGAACCTTCATGGAGTCCTATACAGTGGTTCTCGTAGACTTTATAACAGACATATTTTTTGACATATCAAAATTTCATTTGAAGTAGCTTGCAGTGCAATCACTTAATTGTTCGTCATGTGGTTATCCACACCAGACTTCCTCAATAATCAAACAAAAGGCATACCAGTTAAGCACCTGTTAGTCTTGAAACTTTCAAAGCCATAAATATCCAGAACTCCAATAATAAACTTTGAGTTTGGATCTTGGCCAATTGAATTATTAATTTTCTCCACTAGCCTGACAAAAAGAAAGTATGGAAACAGAATCACATATCGGTAAAATGTTAAAGTGAATTGAATATGTTTAGGTACTGGATAAGCGACAACCCAACCTTAGGGAATTGTTATTGTAAATAAGTAATGCAGAAAGTCCACCAACATAACTTACCAATCAAACAACCTCGAGTAAACAATTTTCGCTAAAGCATCCCTGCTAACAGTTGCAGCCTCTGGGTCTAACCACTTGGTGATGGTTTCATCACGAGTTACAATCACACGTTTACAAAGAGAGTCCTCCAAAGCCTTCACATCACACCTGGAAAGAGTTGTCGATACTTAAATGGATAAATATCTCTAACGAATTAATGTGAATATTTAATAATTAAATAGTTAGGATAAGCCTATATGAGCCAGTCCTGAGTCTGTATATTACATGAAAAGCTCTGCCGCAGTTTTTAAATGGAACCAGGATTTTTCATCTTTGGGAATCGAGGAGTCCATTTCCTTTCCCTTTGCAAATTCAATATTTCCAAGATGGAGAACTGCAGCAACAACCCGAAATATAGCATCCTGGTAAAGTAGGTGGCAAACAATTGCAACAGATAGTTAAGTCCATGGACCTAAACATTGTTTTCTCTATACAACATAGAGAGAGATTGTATGTACATGACAACACACAGAAACAGATCGTTCATTCTGCAAGGTGGGTGTTTCTTAGAGTTAAAAGACTATTGACAGTGCATCAAGGTC
The DNA here is from genome assembly GCA_003412495.2 of Echium plantagineum. Lineage (NCBI taxonomy): Eukaryota > Viridiplantae > Streptophyta > Magnoliopsida > Boraginales > Boraginaceae > Echium > Echium plantagineum. Next base: position 23,966 of record QFAX02000259.1, on the reverse strand, counting down.
AAAAACAATCTTGGGAAGGTGCGTGGAATAAAGGGTGTGTCATAATAGTATTGACCAACATATACCTGTTCTTCAGAACTAATTCCAACAACATCCATTGCCCTCCTTGTATCTACATACTCTTTGGAGTCATCAACTCCTTCTAACTTGATGCAGTTTGATTGGTTGAGGTAATGGAAGGTTTTTGGGTCCCCTAACTTGAACCTCTTGAGATCCTGAAAGTAGTGAGACAACATGATAACCTATCATGAATCATGGATATGAGAGAGAAAATAAAATGGGATTGCAAAAAAATAAGATTGAAATTTCCTATTCCAACCAGAACCAGGTAAGCATTGAAAAGTATTTACGTCTGTGAAAAGAAATACTACCAGTTTAATAGTGTAAACATATGCCATCATGTCATATATAATTTAGGATACTATCATGAAGATCTTCAAATCAACAAGGATATGTTCAAGAAGTTGCAATTATTCACCTCAGAAAGTTAATACATATTATGTTTGACATAGAAGAGTTATTTTTCAAAATTCCAAATGCATGATCTTATCTTGCTTTGTAAGCAATAACAGTTACCTCTGGTGGTGCGGCACAGAGCATGTAGAAACAATGATAATTTCTCTCAGGATCAGACAATTGACAAACACGAGATCTTTCCAACAAATAAGTCCTTATCGCAGCTCCTGAAATTCTTCCATTCTGGTCAAATTGAATCTCCACAAACTTACCAAATCGACTGAAATTAGTAGCAAAAGTGGTATTAGCTTGAAAGGATATTTCTCCAATAACCACAAAACAAGGAACAAGTTATAAAAGCAAGAAATTTATTGTAATCCACCTTGAGTTATTATTTCGGACAGTCTTTGCATTACCAAATGCTTCTAGGACAGGGTTAGACTAGCAAAAAGATACAAATAGCACATCAGATGTTGACAACTTGACATAGCAATAAGTATCCAATTTTGAAATTAACTATACATTTGCGGAAAAATAATTTTTTTGTTTTTCTCTACTTAAGAGACCATACCTCTAAGACTTTCTGCTCGACACTCCTCCCTTCAGAAACAGCTCGTCCTCCCATATAAGCTAGATAACGCATCAGCTGTTTAGTGCTTTCCGTTTTACCAGCCCCACTCTCACCACTAACCAGTATTGACTGACTGACGCCATCATTTATCATCAGTCTGCATTTACAGGAGGTGACATTTTAGTTACAACAAGAAAAATAATTATAAAATAAAATAAAAAAGTCAACCTTATTGTTGTGACATGTACCTATAGGCTGCATCTGCAACAGCAAAAGGATGAGGGCTTAGCTCCCCAAATGTGGCCCCTTTATATTGCGACATCATATGGCTATCATATAAATGAGGTAACCTTGTAAAGGGATTAACGGCAATAAGTATGCTCCCTGTATATGTCTGTTCAGAATTATCAAGGAGATCAGCCTCTGGTCCTTGAGTAGCCACGGAAAACTAGGAGTAATTAAGAAACTTAGCATCAATGCATGAAGTAGAACTTACGTAGATCTCATTTATGTCATATCTTGATTTTAAGTTTTGTAGAACACCTGGTTCATGCAAATAGGCCAATTTGGTCATGTCATCCACACCACAAGGCGGGGCTTCTGCGTCTTTTGGGTATACTTTTGCAGATTTAACAACCACCTGCAAGATTTAGTTGAATATCATGCGGAAAATTTATCAACAAGTGTGGCAATTGAAAGATGTGTGTAAACGGAAAAAAAAATTGATCATTATATGCGTACAGTGCACATGCCACATAGTGGAGGTTTAAATCAGAAATGTAAATTGTTCTGACATCAAAACTAAAATCTGTAGTGCTATTCGTGTTTAGAACAGTAAATCCACCATCAAAACAATAACTTTAAGAATATTGCAAAACAAGCATAAATAAACTACTGACCATCTTTCCTGAGGTGCACAGGACCTTGACATCATCTCCGTTGACTTCAGAAATCTCCCCGTCCATCCAAGCCACATCTTGATCTTCCACCCAAACTAGAGATCCAACTCCCAAACTGATTGAAGCAGCCTGCAGTATTAAAATGTGTTAAGCCATGGTCTTAAACCAATTAGAAACCTGTCTTCATATTTTATTTTAATTTCTACTTTCATAATCCAACACACATCATATTTGATTCAAATGCACTCTGATTTTATCAATATTCTGAAAAACAGATTGAGCAATTAATAGCCTCTCTATCCTCATTAAATAATTCTCAAGAGGCAAACAATGTTTACGATAAAAATGCCATGCCTCCCCACAGTTATGCAGATCCTCTTGATACATCTCTAAGAGATAATTCATAATCATAAAGGTTGATACCTCAACTTTACACAAACGAAGAGCGACTTCACAAGTTGATGTCATAAGTTCTGACAAATAGTGTTGCAGTTCTTTTTGTTTATATAGTAATTGAAAGTTCATGATTGTTTACAGGTAAATTAGGTGGAAAAGGAGAGTCCCTGTATTTTTCTACGGAAGTGTTTTATGTTGACATGCAAATTGCAATGTTATGACTAGCAACATATTGACGAGTACAATAAAAACCCAAAAAACTGCATAAGTCAAAACTGTCTTGCATTACAAGAATTTCGAAGTTAATCTATACTGATCAGAACCAATTTTGTATTAGATTTCAATCATTTCAAGCTTAAAAGGGATCCTCGCCACAGTTATTCTGCAATGCTAATGTTGCATCTAATTATTAGTATTATACATGATAGTTAATTCTGTGACTAGCTGTATCTGGATCAGTATGCAATGCCAATAAATAGGTTAAGTGAATGTTACATTAATCAAACAAACAGGGATATCTACATCGTTGGCATTTGAATTCTTAAATAAAATTGCCCACTTAGTTTTAAAAGAAAAGAGATACATAACAAAGAGTCCCTTAATGATTTGTAGGCTGAAGGTATTATTATATACGTTATTATTATATACAGTATATAATATTATGTCATTGTGATAACACTTCGCCACATTTACTAGATAGCGCAAAAAAATCTGTTAAACAGTAACATTGAGACTTATGTCAAACCAACCCAAAAGAATAGGATCAGAAAACTTTTGACCAATCTTAGAATACAAATTCCAACATAAATTTCAAAGTTGTGTAGTCAATCAACATTCTCAAAACCTGCCAACAAATTAATTTCCAGCATTTTAAAAAAGAAAATGTAAACGCCAAGGAATCATGCGTTGACAACTCCAAAATCAAAGTAAAGTAACACCACTACTCTACTAAGTCCCACAACCATCCAGTACAATCAATTCCAAATACCATGCTAACCATAGAATTTACATTGCCTAACCACAGTACAACTTCGACATACCAAACACATAACCCTTACCAAACTGATTACATTATTCAATCAAACAAATGACAATAATAAATAATAACAATTCATCAAAAATCAACCAAATGTACTTGCATAAAAACATACAACAGTGTATCAATAGAAACGAACATCAAAATCATCAGCAACACAAACTACGCTCTCGTTTTACCATTTATAGTTGCTTCAATCAGACTAAGCATATTACGACAAACAAACAATTCATCAAAAATACAAACAACATCACAACACAACAAACGAACACCAAAATTGATTGCAAAACAAACTAAGCATCATTTACCATTTCAACTTCCTTCCATCAGACAAAAGAAATTACAAGCAAACGAGAAAACAAACCAATTCATCAGAACTCAAACCTATGAACTCTCAAAAACACTTAAAATAAAATCACAAAACTACAAATGAACAACAAAATCATTAGCAAAACACATTAACCATCATTTACCATTTCAACTTGCTTCAACCAGATCAAAAATCGTCAGCTCCTTATCAACCAAACAGCTGCTTATTCAACAATTAACCACAAAATATATCTAAATATATTCTTTTATCCAAAAAATTAACCTTAATACGCAAATTCGTCCTCCACAACTAAGAACAATCCAAATTAACAACTTTTTCACACAAGATCTTCAACAAAAAATGGTCCTCAACTTCACTTCTCAAGTTTTTCCTATAATATTATGAATAAATAAACAATATTGATTTTAGGCTAAATGGAAAAACAGGAGAAATAAAAGGGAGATAAAAGGGAGATAAAAGGGGAAGAAATTGACTTGATGAAAAACTTCGAAGTCTTTTTGTATAAAAGCGTTTTGTAGTATTAATTTAATTTTTTCGGTTTTACTTTGCTTGCTTTGCTAACATTTGTTGTACTTTGAGTGAAAAATTGATAGAATTTCGAATTATATACTTCCTCCATATCAAACATAGTCAAAAATAATACTTACCTAAAATATAAAATCGTCATATTAAAGGCTTTAAGTATACCGGGGTAATGTGCCCGAGCTTAGAGCAGAATTAGAGTTTTTTCTTTTAGTCACTTTAAAAAAATAAGGCTCGCTCCTTGCTAGAGTCGAACAATAGCATTGAACATTTTAGTTGTTTAATACTACAAGTTTGTTGTATGCTAATGATAAAATATCTAAAAAATTTAGAATAGACTAATTCACGTTTGAAATTGTGTATTTTTAGTTGATAAGTCAAACATTTGTAGCAAAAAATTTTGATTTTGATAATTACACAAAAAATCAATTTAAAATTAAAGTATTATGTTAACATAAAAAACAGTATAATTACAAATTTTAAAGTTCAATATATGTTTCATCGAATATTATGTTAACTGTCTTAAAGATTCATTGTTATAGACTTCATTAGTTAAACTTACCAAACTTAACGGCGTTAATTGATTTATGTAACTTTAATTTCTAAAATTATCATTTAAATATTACAATGTATGTATAAACACTACTATCTTTAATGCACTTTTTAGTATATACGTATTATTTTCAATAAAATAAACTTCAAAATAAGACAACGTGGCTTTTTTTTTTGGTGTAGTCACGTACTTAGAGTGACAATAATATTGAAAATCCTAGAAGATTTGTAAATTGTTAATTAAGCAAATGAGGGTTAATTGATTAAGTAAAGTCGACTCTTAACATGCCTTCTTATTACCTAATAAAGAGATATAGGAAAAGTCAATCGAATAATTTAGTGGAAAAGGTTCTTGCTAGTGACAAGAAGGTCTCGAAACTCACCTCATCGTTAATTTACAAAAAAAAAAAAAAAAAAAAAAGACATATGGGGAGAAGTCAACGCATGACTTAGCTCAATGCATGACTTTACTTTGACCTGATTGTCACAGGCATTTTTTTACTACTCCCTCCGTCCCTAAATGATTGTCACATTTGACTTTTGGTGGTCAATAAAACACGATTTAAAATACAAATATCTCTTATTCTAAATGCAAAAAAATTATAATAAGTATATATTTCAAAAATATATATTGAGACGAATCTAACGAGGTCCCACAAGACTATATTATTTCTTTTCGTTTAGTGAGAATTCGTGATCAAATTTGTTGTAATTGACCACAAAAGTCAAAATGTGACAATCTTTTAGGGACGGAGGGAGTATAATAATTGAGGAGTAATATATCATCGTATTTACCTTTTAAAGATATTTCATAATGTTAGTTTCTTCCAAAAAAATCATAATATGTATTTAATGAATTATTTATCTTGAAAAAAGAAACGTAAATTAAAATGAGTTACAACATCAATAAATTTTGAGTGGTTTCTTTTATAACGAATATTCACACAATACTTAATTGAAAATCGTATATTTGCTTACCTTTAAACTAACATCTCATATTGTCCGATACACAAAATAATGATAAGAAATATACTCACCTCAAACACGTCTTATCATACATTGATGATAAAAAACATAAAAGTTTGTCTCATCTAATAGTATAAATAAATATTACATAAATTTAAATGAACATAACAGCTTGTCATATTAAACTCACACAAGACGAGTTGGTAAGTCACAAAGTGACAGAGATAAATAACTCAAAAATAAAAGCTCGACTCTGGAAGATTGAAATATTATGGGAATGATGTCGATTCCATGTCATTTTCTCTCGTCTAAGATCCTAAACTGCCATTTTACACATATCTCGATTTACAATTCATCATATTATGGAGCTACCAACACAGGTGGAGGAGTTAATATTCTCGCCCGTTACCAAAAGAAATGAGATATATAGTTTAATTTGTAACTTCGTTGCAATAAAAATAAGTTTTTTCTTTCTTTCTGCGCCCTAAACTATCTGATGGCTTTTGATTGAAGGTGTAAACTATTCATTATTTCAAATAACGGACTGAAATATTTATTTTTTCAAATTACCCCTATTTTGTGTTATACCATCGAAAATTTATATACAAGAAGCGCAAATCTGTAAACACACCTAAAGTTGGATTTTGATGACACTTTTTGTAGTAATAGACAAAGATGTAATTGTTTTTATACACCTATAACAACATAATAAAAAATAGATCCCTCCTTCCATCTTCTCTAATACCTCCACACCTTACCAACCCTTACCTCCGGTTCTTTTCCACCCTATCCTCTACCCCTGGTTCTTCTATGCCCTCTCCGTACTAGGCTACCCACTAAACTAGATAATTTGTTTGGGGAAAATGAACTAGACAAACTATCCCTACTATCATCTTACGAATCGCTACTAAAAGTTACAACTATAATTTCTCAAGTTTAAATCTTCGTAATACTAAAAGTAGTTTATAAGGGTGATCAAGTTGGTGGAGTACATGAGCTTGTGATAGCAAGTTGTGAATTTGATTACCCTATCAATAATTTCTTGGTCTACTACTCGACTATGTCACACATGACTTACCTACTGGCTATTGCCTAGTGTGGTATGTAGGTTTCTACGGCATCCCAAGGTTTACTTGGTGCGCACTCGTAATAATTATGTGTCCTTCATTACAAAAGAAGAAGAAAAAAGGAGTTACTATTATAATAAGGGCTAAAAGCACGTTTGATCACACATGTTTGTCACCGAGTTACCTTTTGATCACACATGTTTCATTTTGTCTCATTTGATCCCACATCTTTACGAAAGTTGCCTTACTTGCTACTGCCGTCATAATGTAAGTTCAATCCTGAAAACTTAAAATATGTGACATTCATGTGAATGTCTTGGGTGTTGAACAAATATATCCTATTAAAGTCATGTGAACGTCACGTATTATAAATTGTCAAAATCGGTTGGCATTCTGACGACAACAATAATTAAGGCAACTTTTGTAAAGATGTATGATCAAATGGGACAAAATGAAACATGTATGATCAAAAAGTGATGCGGTAACAAATATATATAATCAAACGTGTCTTTAACCTTTATAATAAAAACAATTAAAGAGGTGAGCAAGTCTATTGACAATAATATTTGCAAGGCATATATGATACTCATAACTTTATGAGTTATGAGCCATCGAAAACCCAGTCAACAACACATCAAATTGGGAACATTCAACAGAAGAAATCTACCATGAAAAGACAAAATTATGTCATTTCTATTCCATATAAGTTTATGCTAGAAGGATCCCAATGTGCTATATTTTGGTACAAATACGAAGATACTTTCTAGCTAGTAATACTCTTATCATTTCAGTTAAAGAATAGTTATGCTATAAAGTTGAAGATGATGTTTTTTAATTAATTAATAATGATTATTAGATATTGACCTAATAAACTATTTGTTAATTAAAGAATGATCCACAAAGTGTTATATATATAAAATTTCTATTGTGCCCTTCAATATACTTCTTATAATGAAGTTTAAGTGTCAAAAATACTTATTTCAAGAGATCGTCCGGTGTCAAAATTACAATTCGTGTGTATTTGAAATATTGAAGAGTTCAAATAATTATTTGAAATGACTTTAAAAGTTCAAATACCTGGATGAAAAAAAGCCTATATAAATATAAAATTAAATTTATGTAAAGTACATAAAGATGTCATTAAATTTGTATAAACTACAAAATAAATCTATACAATGAAATAGTTAAGACATAATATTATGAGATCTTAAAAAGGCCATCTCTTACAATGACATCCAATTAATGAAATAAATCTGATTTTGGGCATCAAACCCCAAATTTCCATTATTTATTTTCATTCACTCTTTCATCTCCCCACTTAAAAAAGTAACTGGGATAAAATAAAATAAAAAGGTAACAAAAAATGTGTAATGGATATGAAATAATAAAAATAAAAACAATTGTAAATTATAAATGACATAAATAAATAGACTACTTAGGCAAAATACTTCAAAGATCTCAAGAACAAAATTTAGGAATTAACTATTGAAAATGTTCCAGGATTGCTTGTAACTGTACAACTTGAAGCTTCATAAATTGTTGGTTCGTATCTCCACAAAGAACTTCTTATGAGGAAGTATAGAAGAGTCTATTTTCGAAACCATCGAAATCTTGCTTTCACAAAATCACCTCGCAACTGAAATCTCACATTAGTTTTCTTGTGTCAAACATTAGTTACTGATGAAACTAATAATTGTCTACATATTGGGCAAGAAGAGTGGAAAAGCAACCATTTATCTATACAATTAACATGGAAGCCATGGTTGCATCTAGGCAATATCCTTACAGTTTCCCCTTCTTTAAACTCACCCAAACATATCGGACAATCTGTTGCTGCAGTTGGAATTATATCCTGCCCTGACTTATAAACCACCTTCGGAATCTTTCTCACTTCGTCCTTCTTCATCCCTCTTGCTGCTAATCTCACAGCCATCTCCTCCTGAGTTTCCTGAGCGAATCTATGCCTACATCTCAACACGCAACGCACAATCGTATTGATTCCAAGGGCACAAATCAATGCAAACATCAAGGCTGCCAGTATTATCACCATATTGCTGTCAAAATTTGCCTCGCCATCATTGTACGTATCAGCTGTCCTGCTTAGATTTCCTGTTGCATTGTTCTCGATCAAGAAACGAGCCTGATTTATCCCTGCTGAAACCATTTTCTTGGACTATAAATACAGAGTCTTCTACCTGGGAATATTTTCTCCTGAACTAGAGAAGAGACAACTTTTTTGTTGGTTGATATTTAATCTAATAGTTCTAGTTGAAGAGAGATATAATCTATAAACAAAAACAGTGTTTGAAGGATCTGAACAGAATAAAACATAGGAAAAGAACTACACGGTCGTGATTGGCCAGACAGATATCAAGTATGAGGTGAATGAAGGGGTAGATTTGGGGACCAAGAACCTAAAGTGGTCCTTCTGCACTACATTGTTTTCACCATTATTGCTAATGTTGCAGGTCCCCTACAATTTGTACATTCCTTTTGTAATCATCTAAAAAAAATCGCTTTCACTTGTAACCTTCATCTAATGTACAACTACTTGTGGGGTATTTTGATTCCGGTTCCTAGTGTGGCATGCTTACGTCCTTATTTGACAGACTACACTTCTATGAAAAGAAAAACAAAAATATTGATAAAACATGAATTGTTTTTTAAAAAAGTCGTTCAAATAAACACGAAGGAAATCTCTAGGAGTGTATAAAAAAAATCATAATCAAACTGGCAGACAATTGGCAGACATTTTTTCCTTGCAAGAAATAAATGACTAAGATGTTTATGTGTTTGTGCTATTTTCAGTCTCTCACCAGTTACTCATTTCTTGAAACAATATTACTACAAGTAGACGAAACTATGTGTACAATTCCAACTTTGTTAGAAAGGTCAAACTTCCACCATGACCTTGTATTGGAAGTACATCAAATACATGTACCAACTAGAGTTAATAGTACCCTAATCAGTCTTCGTCACCTCCAACTTTTAGCATGTTATGAGCTTATGTATCAAGATGTAAACTTCCTTATAGCATTACTACTCAAAGCTTTATATGACTGACAGTGACTTTATGAACGTTGAATCGATCTCATGACAAGAGCTTCGCAAATATCCTATAAGTCGATTTTTGGTTCAAATTTGGTGTCTGAATCTCATTGTTATTAGTGCAAACTAGGGCATTGTTAGAGATAAATACATTTTCGGTTCAATCAAGGGACTCGAGCAGTAAAAGATGCTAGAATTGGGAAACTTTGGACTACCAAGACACTAGTGTTTTGCACATTAATGGAATAATGTACAGCAACATTGACACACAAATTACTCTCTAATCTAGATAGCAAAGAATGGTTCATTTATTAACAGTCGCGGATATTGGAAAAAGATTTGAGGTGGCGGCTGGCCTTTTTTTGGGTGTTGTAATGTTGAGCATATGCATATCTCAAATTTTGAAATTCACTCTTACATGATCACATAATTTAAGATTTTTAGGAGCATGAAGGTTAAAGATTTCATATTTTCTAGTTGTTGGATTTGATGGAATAGATTGAAATGGTTCATAACACTACCTATGCTTCTTATCTTTTCGTGAAGTAGTAGATAATTGTCTGCACTCACTCTTGGGTCACTTTGGAAATGGCCATCTATTATCACAACGGTAACGCTGCGTACTACGTGATCCCCCCCCCCCCCCCCCCCCTTTTTTGGAGGCATTAGACATGTTGACATATGTGAAGGTTCAAATGTATGATAATCATTAGTAAAGCTTTTTAGTTCTTAAAAAATTATAAAATGGAAGTGTCTCTCAACTTGAAGGAAATTTATTGTACCTTGCTTTACCAATCCAAGTTAAAATGTACAATAAGTTTCTAAGATGAACTATTTAATATGCACTAACAAATAGGAATTGAGGTATAGTGAATATATACACACACTTCTGCTGGCAAATAAAATATAGATGGCACTACATAAGGAAAAAACAAAGAGGTCTCCAAATACATAATAACATAATTATTTATTTACCAAATAAAAACATAATTACATTATTATTTAATTACAAATTAAACACATAATTACATAATATAGTATAGAATTCTTGAAATAAAGGGATGATGATCGCCACCCAAAAATTGCACGATGATTCACCACTCATCAACAGAAAATGTGATTGTACTGCTTTCTTAGCACAAAAGTCCTTAAAAAATCTGTTCATAAAATTAAGTTTCAACATAAAAAAAACTTTGCTGGACAGGAATCTACGTCGAATGCTGAGAAATAAGACATGATTCTGAGTTCACACTAAGTTAAATTAAAAGGTGATTATCATTAGCATTGAAACTCTGAGATTTTACATTGTCATGATAGGGCAGCCAAGGACAATGGTACAACAAGGAAATAGAGAGGAAGCATCCTCAACAATCAAGCAAGGACAATTAGTTTGGAATTATCTTTTCAAAGTTGTTTCCATTGAGAGAATTTACATTTCACTATTGTTGCATTTCAGTAATTACATTTCAGTACCAATGAGCCTAATGATACACTTTCTTTATCAATGAAATTATCAATCATCCTATCTCGTAATTCTCTCTTCCTTATCTAAAGTCTTCTCTGCAGCCTTTCTCCCTGCATTCTCCCCTATCCTTGCTCTATTTCTCCTTCCTCTGTGGTCTTCTCGGTAACCACCATATCCGGTACATGACATACATCTATACTGGAACGAATAACATTGTACCATAAAAGGAACTAACTTAGACAAGTTATCATCTCCATTCCCTTGTTCTCTACAGTATTCATGTAAGAGGATAAATTCAAGGATTTTAGTAAGACCATGCAAAGATTACATATACAAGCACAGACTTACTAGAAATGGAAAACGAAAAAGGTGTCTCCAGGATCACCTAACCTGTGTCATGTTTCTCCATTTATCTTTAAGATCAACCTGGACCAAAAGTCGAGTTACAAAAGATAGTATTATCAGACCTTTATAATGCTCAAGTGGTACAAGAATCTTTTGAAGATCTTGCTCAAACAATGTACACGTAACTTTTGTAAATTCCTAAACTTGTATACCTCAGTTCGTTCCTCAAATATATCACAGTATGCATATAAGATGAGCTTCCAATGCCCTCGTCCAAACCTACACAAAGAAATGCAGACTAATTATGGCACTAAAGTAGCACTATGAATTGTAGCTATAAGATCTAAGAGTTTAATTACACAGTAAGATAAAATCTCCAATAAGTTGTGTGCCCCGTGACTACAAAAGAATTTAAAACAATCTACATATTGTATAGAGTTATTCATTGGAGTACTATAGATCATACTTCTGTACTCCGGCCCGCAAAGTGTCTTCTTCAACAGTACTCCACCTCTTCTTCTTTCTCCGTTTCTTCAGATTTTGTTCTTTATATAAATTCAGAGGAGAAACCCTGCTTCCCCTTGGACTATGCAAATGTGGTCTACTGATAGATTCTGAAAGCTCCTCATTTGAACAGTCAATGGAATCATCCCACTGCAAGCAAATTTTACATATGGAAAAGGTTAGGAAAAAGCTAACGGATTGTTTCCTATTTAATTCTTATTTGGATTGTAGATGATGATTCACTTGACACACTACTTTATAATGCACCAGCTCCCCAGTATTAACTAACTGGTTCGACATATAAACTAAATGGACTCAAGGAACCAAGATATTAATCACAATGCTTACAGGAGAAATCATTGATTAGTTAATAGGAGTAGCGGGAAGAAAAATTGAGTGAGGCAAAGACTCATCCCACCCCCTTCTCACTCCCCCCCATCCCTCAAAGTACACTCAATTTCAGTACCCATGAGGCTATGACTGGTGGAATACAGAACTGGTAAAAAGTGAAGGAAATATTCAACCGAAGCAAGAGATTCAATATAAAATCATAAAGTGTCACCTCAAAGGTACGGGCAGTTTTGTTTCGCTCCATCAAGCCCTTTGGTGCATTAGTTTTCCCACTGCAGGTAGAATTACCTGCATTTGATTCACCAGATTTAATTCTATTCTGGTCTCCTGGATATTGAAAATCCATGTTCTCAACACCCACATCTCGTTCACCAGATTTATCTCCTCTGTTCTGGCCTCCTAGAAGCTCAAGATTTTGGTCAGCTGGAGTCAGATCCTTGTTTGCAACATTCATCTCAGATATAGCAGATTCAGCTAGCCTTAAGGCATCAGGAAGAGGATCTTTCACAGCTGCATGAAGCTCTAACCTACTTGACTGCAGGGCTTCCTTCGCCATCTCAACTTCAGGAGTGCCCAGCAGATGACAGCTGCCTGATGGCCCTGCACCAGAGTCGTCAACATCAGTAATTTTAGCTCCTCTTGAAGAACCCAAAGTAACTGGCCTTGAGCGTTTGCGGGCAACATGTTTACGCCTTGCCATTGATTTTTTTTTCTCCTTATCTACAAGGAGAGATAAGTACATTTTATATCCGTCCATGGTCAACACAGAGTACAACCAGGCCAGATCAAGAAACAGGTCATGCCCCTATATACTGGTAAACTTAAAAATATTTAAGACAAGAGCCTCCTCCACAAAAAGAGTCACAACGTCTGGAAAGAATTGTATATATAAGTAGAAACTCTAACAAAGAGTATCCACAAGAGGCAATCTAACTCGCACAATAACAACTTTTGGAAAGAATTGCATATATAAGTAGAAACTCTAACAAAGAGTATCCACAAGAGGCAATCTAACTCACACAATAACAAATGATATTCCAGGGAGGTGATGGTAGATAAATCAGAGCCTAACAAACTCTCTCTTATTACGAGCCAGAAGAAACATTACTCACAAATAACAACCTCTAATACTTGGTCAATCCTTCACTGGTAATCTAAATCAATATATTTGATTGATCCAAAATAAATTACTTGCTGCACACTGAAGCCTAAACATTCCAAATTAAGATTTAGTAGTAGTCGAAGTCGTCTATCATGCAAGCATGCAAAATTTGGTATGATAAACAAGGGCATGGCTACTTACAAAAGTCCAATACTCCAATCATAAGTTGAGTACCATTTAAGAATAGAAGACCTATGACCCAAATAACCAACATATTTACATATTATTTATAACTTACCTACCAGCAGAGCCTTCCCTTTATCAAAAGTTCTGGCATTATTATCATACTCGGGTGCTTCTCCATCCTTGCTACCACATTGACCACTCTCATCCATCTCCCTCAAGCAGACGCCCCCCCCAAAACCACCATCTTTCGACTTCAACGTCTCACTAGCCAACTCAAGAAACGAAGGCCCCATTCTCTCCTCCTCTTCATTCAAATACACCCTAACTGCCTCCCGAGCATCAATCTCCTTACTCCTCTCAACCACCTTCAAACAAATACTCTCCTCCCAAATTGCAGCCTCGATATCATCTCTCCACTCCAACAATGCCTTCGAAACCAACCTAACATCCACCCTCTCCATTTCCCTCACCCGACCTCTCCAAATCCTCTTCACCACATCAAAGAACTCACCTTTAACATCATTATTCCCATTTTTCAAACACCCAACAGTACATTCAACCGCTACAGCACAATAGGCTTTCTTCAATAACTCACAACAATCTTTACTACCCAAATTCTCGTCACCATCTTTGCTACACATATTTTGGTTATCTTTACTACATAAAATTTGGTTACAATCTCTACCACCCAAAACTCGGTCATAATCTGTAGTACCCAAACTTTGGTCAAACTCTTTGTTTCCCAACATTTGGTTACATTCTTTACTACCCGATCTTTTGTCACAATCTTTATCACCCAAAATTCTGCCACAGCCTTTACTACCCAAATTTAGGTTTTGGTCATAATCTTTACTACCCAAAATTTGGTCTAATTCATAAATTTGTTCCAACAATTGAAGAACTTTTTCAGAAATTACGCAATTGGATACCTCAAATTCAAGTCTACGAAGCAGAAGCAGTTTCTTGAGGGAGAAATTGGTGTCTGAAATGGGGAGGACACGAACAAATGAATTAAAAATGTGATCTTTGATGGGTTTACGAATAAAAAATTCAAGAATCCAACGTGAAATATCTGGGTCAATTTGATCTTCTGACATTGTTATAAAATGAAAATGTGACAACAATTTGGGACAAGAGGATAGTATGAAACAAGAGATTGGAGAATGATTCTTGGAAAGTGAAATTCTAGGTCTTTCAAAAATTGGACAAAATTGGAGCGATTGGTCGATTTCAACTTGAACAAAATTTGTGAACGCCAAAAATTATAGAAATGGGACGTGATCTTTTATACACACCCAAATAATGCTTTACTGTAGTATTAAATGACTATTCTGCCCCTATTTGAAAGTGTAATAATTGAGGAAGTTAAATGAGGTACAAAATAGTCACTTAATTACAATAAAATATTACAATAAAGCACTATTTGTATATGTAGTAGATCGACATATAGAAAAATTATGGAAAATTGTAGAAAAGGTGAAAATTGGACAGAATAATGTATATTACTCCTACAATTCTACAATTTCTATCCCTTCTTTACTCTTATAATTTAATGTAAAAAAAAGGGTGTTGGAGCATCTCATACAAGTAGAGTAGTATGGAGGTATTCGGCTAAAAAATCATTACAATATATTAACATGACACGATGATTATTCACTTTTTAAACATCATGCTTCCACTATCATCATATTCATAACTAATTTTTGGTCAAAAGTGGTAAATACTTTTTTCAATGCTTCAATAGGATTCGGCAGAGTATGTGATCAATATGTGAATTCTACATATTTAGGGCTCTCTTTTTGTGTTAAAAAGTGATTGACCTAGTGTTATGCCCGATTGTTGTGTGTGGTTTTAACATTTGAGGTTGTGGAATTGCAAAAAGGGAACATCAATATAGCGATAAATGCGTCGAGTCGACCCGAGAACAATCTCCTTTATTTCAAAATCCAAATTTAATTAGATTAACATTTAGTTTTCCTAATTAACTGATAAAATTAATCAACATTTAACTATGAAAACAAACCATCAATTTGTAATAATGGGTAACCTTAACCGAAGATAAATTAGTAACAAAAATATTAGAACAATATCTTTAAAACAAAAATATAACCTCAAGCTACCTAACTTGCGTAGCATGATAGTGACGAGCCAAGCTCATTCCTAATGGCTTCTCTCAAGTTCGATCGAGTTGAGCTTTAAGCTGATACTCACTTGAGTCGAGCCACTGGTGTTGTTACGCTCATGTACATCCTATACATCAGGTAAAACAATTCAACCATTTAAATTAGACTCGAATTTTACTTAATTATATTCGAATATATCCAATAATGTTCGGTATAGTTCAATTCCGTTGTAAATCTTTGGGTCATATTCAATCATATATGTTGGTGGGAAGGAGTCCATATACTCATTGTCAATGAAACTACTCCTTCAATTGACAACAAAAGCAACCACCAATTCGGGTCTGAATCATCACCCTAATCTCAAACCGGGTCGATTATTCTCTACCCCCTCGCCGCCCCCTCCCCCTATAAACCCTAACCCCCATCCCGTTTCGAAGTCCAATTTCACTACTCAAAACCATATTCAAAAGCGACAAGTTTTTTGGGACAACAATTTTTTGGCATCTTATATTAAGCGGAACCCCAGAGAAACGCGACAATCTTTTTGGGATAAATTTTTATCTACTTCAGTTACCTCCACTAAAAGCCCTCAGGAAAAGCGACAATATTTTTGGGACAAGTACTTGTCTACTGATACTATTATCACTAGAAGGCAAAAGGAAAATCAACAATATCATTGTCAAAAGCTACGATCTTTTTGGGACAAGTTATATTCTACTGCCATTAAGGCCACCAGCACGGCGATTACTCCAATGGCTATTGGTGGTTGTACATTGTCATCCGACACTATGATCGTGAAGTCGCCTAATGACCGTCGTTTGTACCGCTACCTTCAGCTCCCTAATGGGCTATGTGCGGTGCTTGTTCACGATCCTGAGATTTATGCTGAAGGGGAAGGTGAAGGTTCTAAAGGAGTTGCTGAAGACGATGATGATGATGATATGGAGGATGAGGATGACGAGGAGGAGGATAGTGAGATGGATGAGGATGAAGATGAAGAGGATGACGATGATGATGAAGAAGGAGATGGATTGAATGAAAAAGAAGTGAAAAGTGCCTCTCAGAAGAAAGTATGTAACTTTTAATCAATAAATTGCTTGAAAAGATCGTCTAATTTGTTATGTGATGGTCAGAATTTCGTAAATGCAACTCATATTACAAAATTGGCTATGCTGGATATCTAGTTATGATGTGAAGTTGGATGTTTTTTACGTTTTTTTCGGGCTAGTGTATAGGTTTGTACATGTTAGCATTTTGGTTGCTTCTTTCAGGCGGCAGCAGCAATGTGCGTAGGAATGGGGAGCTTTGCTGATCCTTATGAGGCACAGGGTCTTGCACACTTTCTAGGTCAGTTTCCCAATTAGAAGTTATCTACTTCATAGTTTTGTATTAGTTATTTGAAGTAGTTAAGTTTTCAAGGCTTCGAGTTTTGGGGCAATTAGCCTGCGTACTAAACAAGATTTGACTGTTAAAGGTTAGAAAGTTCTACAACTGTTACACTTACGTTATAGACTACAGTTAATGTCAGAGTGCTTGCTTTTCCCCAAAGCTTGGCTTGCGAATTTGTGTCATTTAATTTTGACAAGACATTATCAATATAAATATCTAGTCTATGACTCTTGGAGTATATATATATAGACTGAAGATTATATGAAGCTGCACAAAAAATTTGAGTGTACACTCTTAAGTGAATGACATGAATAGTACCCTTTCCATGCCTCCAAAAAGTTATTTTTTGCTAGTAAGAAACCAATCAGGATTTTGGAGTTTTTTTGTTATGATAGTCAAGGAGTGTTAAAACTCACTTGGTGATATCATGTTAAAGTAATTAATAGTTGTTAAACCCGTTTAGATAATTTTAACAAAGATCATGACTACTCCAATAGATAATTGTATTGATTCAATTGGTACGATAATCTTTGCATTGACATCAGAACAGCTGTGTATTCATAGAGCTTCAAGAAGATCCATGAAGTTTGTTTAGATTCCCCCCACTTACTGCATTAGTTCGTTCTCCGTTGGTTGGGGAGGCATTTAACTATGTAATGTTGCTGTTAATGGAATGTGGAATAATGACAGGGCATTTTATTTATTTTAAGGGCATTCTGGCTTGTTGACTATTTCCGAAATAAAATATTTTAATAGATTAGTTATAATTAAAAATGATTGCATTCATAATGTATGCTCAAGTTGTGATCACATTAATATTTTTTGAACATCTATGGTAGAGACAATGGTACAATGACGAGGCTCTTTAACTTTTTTTTTAAACTTGATTACACCTAAGTTCTGATGCTGGACCTAGTGAGCACATTACACCAACTGACTGATTAATCCCTTAGAACACTCTCTTACACATCTTATATGAATTCGTTTGCCAGTTATTTAAGTTCAAAGAATATTTCTAAGAATGCACATTATTCCAAATGTTGATCTCAATTGTTTCTAAACCTTAACGACACTGCAGAACACATGCTTTTCATGGGGAGTGCTGAGTTTCCTGATGAGAATGAGGTGTGCCAGTTATCAATCTCTTATATGATGGTTCCATTATTGAGTTATATTATCCGTAAAGTTCTATTTTCTCAAGCTATACTGTTTTTATGCCCCCCCTTTTTTGCCTTTTAAATGAGCTATATTGCACACTACACCGTCCCCCACCAAAATTGACATTCTTATTTGTTAGTATGATAGTTACTTGTCTAAGCATGGAGGCTCATCGAATGCTTACACAGAGACAGAGTATACCTGTTATCATTTTGAGGTCAAAAGGGAGTTTCTTAAAGGTGCCTTAAAAAGGTACAAACCAGTATTGTATTATGCTTGTTTTTGGCAAAGCTAGACTTACTGTTGCATTGAATGGAAAGCTAGACTTACTGTTGCATTGAATGGAAAATATTTCTCTGGTGTCTAAGAAGGATACCCAGCCTTCTAGAATGTGACACGCTGATGCACTGTTATAATGAGTGTACATTTTTCATTTGAAACCTAATTATTGAGTCTTTAAACAACTTTTATCACACATGGCATTAGCATGAACTTTTCTTATTTTTGTTAAATTTTTCACGACTTCACCAAAAAATAACTAACACTTTCGCAAATTACCTTTATACGTATATATTACTATTCAAAATTATGTGCTCACTTCTATTTGCTAAGCCAATCATTTTTCGTTCTATACTTTACCCCTTGATGACCTTACTTCACTCTTACCTTTTAGTTGACGTTTTGTTATTGATCTTGATTTCAGTGATATTTTCTAATCAACAGATTCTCTCAATTTTTTATCGCACCTTTGGTGAAAGCTGAAGCAATGGAAAGGGAAGTCCAAGCTGTCGATTCAGGTCTTTTCTTATCCCTGTGTGCTTGCAGAAAGTTTGCTTGTGTATATCTGATTTCCATTAATACTGTTACTTTGGCTACTGAATGACTTCCTAAAAACTGAACGCTGATTGATACATCATAATCTGGGTGATAGAATTTAATCAGGTTTTACAAAATGACGCGTGCCGCCTTCAACAATTGCAATGCCATACTTCCCTTCCTAATCATCCTCATAACCGATTTTTTTTTGGGGTAAGGTTTCCTTGATATATTATATTCTGATCTGATCAGCGCACTTACATGTTATTGATTCTATCTTACATGTGCAGGGAATAAGAAAAGCCTGGTCGAAGCTATGGAAAAGGAGTAGATTTGAGGGAGCAGATTCTCACACTGTACCATGAGAATTACCATGGTGGTTCAATGAAGCTAGTTGTTTATAGGTGGAGGTAGGTTTCATGTTTGGTATGCACTATAGTTTGTCCAAGAATGAAGGAGTATATTTTCGCTAGTAGATTGAATGTAATACCTACAGTTGATGTGGAGCATTATTTTCAGTCTCAAATTGTTGCCGTGAATGTTTTGACTTAGGTCTGGTTGTTGTTATCTGTAGCCCCAGTTTATATACCCAGAAACCCTACATATAAAGCTATGCTTGTAATATCTAGATACCCGTATGCTTTTGCCTGCATGAGTGTAGTAGTTGGGTTCTATGTTATATACTATTCGCCTGTCCCCCTCATTGAACTGCAAACTTGAAGTTCTTGGTTTGAGAAAGAATGTCTAGCTGGAGATCATTTCTTGTAGTTAGCTTACAAATTATTGAAGTAAAGCGTAGCCAGCTGGTTTTCTAAGTTAGTTACACAGCATATGCTATTGTTGTATGTACGGAATTGTTGAAGCAAATGTTTTTGTTGCTGCAGAGATGTTAGATGAGCTTGAAACTGGGTTCTGGAATTATTTGGTAACATCAAGAAAGGCCCTCAAGCAAAGCCAGAAGCAAGCTTGAACATTCCTATTTGGGAATCAAGCAAACTTACAGATTACAAGCTGTTAAAGACGTCCATATCTTGGATTTGTCTTGGACTTTACCTTCTCTCCGCAAGGATTACATGAAGAAAGCTGAAGACTACTTGGCTCATCTACTTGGGCATGGTGAGATGATCTATGCTGATTAAGTATTACTTGTGTTTGACTTACTATTTTACTTCCATTCGTTTCCTTTATTTGGAATCCAACTGTTGTTTATCAAGAGAGTTACTTAGATAGCTGGTTCTATATTGAATTTATTCCTTCATTTGTGAGGACTATAAAACATCTATTTTCCTCTGAGAAGAAAGTAATGTGCACTGAAGTTTAGGGTATATTCATCTAGTTATGAAGCCAGTTCTAGTTCAGGCTTGGTGAAATTAGATCCGTTTGGGATTTATCAACTTAGGTTTACCAAGAGATACTCTGAGGAACATTTCCTAGGGAGATGGGTAATTGTTTAAGCATTTGGAAGTTACAATTCCCTGCATTTATATGTTTTGATGTAATATTCTACGATGATAAGTGCTCATCTTCGTATCTGTATATATGATATATTTTCAGAGGGCAGAGGTAGTTTGCTTTTTTTCTTAAAAGCTGGAGGTTTAGTAACATCGATATCTGCTGGGGTTGGTGATGACGGATTGCAGCGCTCTTCCTTTGCTTAGTTTTTGGAATGTCTATTCACCTCACTGACTCTGGTTTGGAGAAGGTCTACTCACTGATCTTTTTCTGCTTCTTATGTCCTTGCAGTTTCTTGCTGTCTTTGCTCTTGTATGTTGTCCATTTATAGTTTTTCTCTACCTGAGTACCCAGCGTAACCAATGGTTCCTCTTTTACTGTATGCCTCTTCTAAACCTCGATGGCCTTTTCAGCTTTTCATAAGAAATGGTCAAAGTTTCTGGATGATAAATTTTTAGACCCTGTTTGTAACTGGACATCATCAGTTTATTACTATCTTGGTCGCGCAGAAAGCTGGTCTTAGTAAATATGTTTATCTTCATGTGTTATTTGTATGGTAGTTTGTAAGTAATCTTAATAAATCGAAGGAAAGAAATGAAGACCTGTCAATGTGCACGAGTCTTTTGGCTGACATTCTGGACATGTATGCATGTCCAGGCTATAGGATTAAATATATGCTCTAATAAATTTGATATCTGATGCTTTTTATACATGATATGCCTGAAAGGGTCTTCCATTTATCAACTTTTGCCATTTCCTTATTGAATTTCGACTTCAGATATTGAGATCATTGGTTTCGTTTATCAATACATCAAGTTATTGCGTCAAAATCCTCCTCAAGAATGGATATACAAGGAACTTCAAGATATTGCAAATATGGACTTCAGGTTTGCAGAAGAGCAACCTCAGGACGATTACGCATCTGAACTTGCAGGTTATGCTTTTCCGTCTCTCTATTTTGATACTACCTTCAAATGAATTTACTTTTGCTGTTACAATATCTCACATCAATGGATGTCCTAAAATAGATCTTCTCAGTAATTGTTCAAATATATCCCACTTCGAAATGTCAAAGCATGTCTTTAATTCTTATGGTACATTTTAATTTGTAATCATGTTTAGGGAATACTTTGTACTGAATCTACAAAGGGAGATATCTTAATAGCTTGCATAAGGTTGATAATGTACTAAGAAGAAACAAGTACTGCTTACCTTATATCACTTATATTTCTGGCACCTTTGCTGAGAGAATTCACCAATGTTAAGCTAAGAAAGATTATCTTCTATATCTTGATGGGTTTATAACTCAGAATGGTCCATTTTCTAGTTCTATAATTCATTAGGTAGCATATTTTAGAACTAAACAAAGTTCAGTTTTCACCTTTTCTGATATGCTCTTTCATTTGCAGCGGAATCTGCTTGTATACCCCCACAACATGTTGTCTATGGTGACTATGCCTATGAAGTCTGGGATGCGCAAATGATCAACCAGATTTTGGATTATTTCAAGCCTGAAAACATGAGAGTTGATGTAGTGTCGAAGTCTTTCGATAATTTGGGAAGTAAGTTCATTATATTGTATGGTGATTGTTTTGATAATAATTAACAAGTCCAGATATATTGAGTTTCATATCCTTCTACTGTTTGTTTCATATGGGGATATGGGCTCTTTGGTGAAATGTGCTATGTAATGATGTGTCTGGTTATTTTTCTTTCTTCTTCTGAGCTGCGTAGTCATGGTACTCCTTTAAAGGTTATTCAGGGTCCTCAAGTATGCCATTGTTTATCTCCCATTATTTACAGCAAATTCGCAATGAAGGATGGAAAATGATGGTGTTTGTTTGGATGTCTATATTACAAATCGACATGACTTCTTTGTTCTGCTAAGTTATGTATTTATGCATTTTGTTTATTGTTTACATTCATACCTTGATCGTAGTACAATGTAATGTTTTCTCTTAGGCCTTTGTTTTACTTAGCTTAATACTGAATTTACTTCTGTATTATGATGGACCTATCAATAAGCACAATCTAATTTCATTTCAGATCTTCAATATGAGCCATGGTTTGGATCTCAATATATTGTGGACAATATTCCTTCTTTCATGTTGGACTTATGGAAGGATCCTCCAGAAATTGATTCTTCCTTACATCTTCCAGCTAAGAATGAATTTATTCCACGTGATTTTTCCATTCATGCTGATAGCGCTCCTTGTAGCACAGTAGATGGATCAATCCCGAGGTGTATACTTGATGAACCATTGGTGAAGCTGGTATAAGCTTGATAAAACCTTTAAACACCCGTGCTAATACATATTTCCGGATAACACTCAAAGGAGGATATACCAGTTTGAGGAATGCCTGCTGACTGAGTTATTTGCGCTCCTCCTTAAAGATGAGCTGAACGAGATTGTAATATCAGGTTATAAAATTGTGTCCCTCATAGCTCTCTTTGAATTAGTAGATGTAAAGAACGCCTTAAAAACAAAATGGTCCATTACACTACCTACACTTTGTATTGTGTCCCACTTCACTCTTGGGTCAATACGAAAAACAGCTTCCCTGTTATAACAGGGGTAAAGGCTGTGTACCGTGCGACGTCCCTTATCTTTCTTGGGCAGGCGCCTCTTCAGATGCATCACGGCATGTTAATGTAAAGCTCTCTTTTGAAGTCTTTAACAACTTCATGTTTATGCATCTGTGGTAACTATAGATGCAATCGCTTGGAAGGGTCATCACATTTACACACCCTTGATGTGTTCACCTTTTTCTGAATTCTCTTACTCAGTGCTTGGCTGACCTCTATGCACTCTTCCAATGTAGGCCAGCATTTTCGAAGCTGGAAACTTAGTTTCTTTGTATGGGGACAAGCTGGAGCTCAAGGTGTATGGTTTCAATGATAAACTCTCAGTTTCTCTTGTCTAAGATATTAGCAGTAGCAAAAACCTATGTGCCAAAGGAAGATCGTTTCCAGGTAAATATAAGTTACATTTGTAAGCTCCTCAATATCGAATCCTTTTGATCTAAAAATGGGCAAGTCGGTGCAAACACTCCACTTGTGTCTTTAAGGATTTTTCTTTTCTTATTTTATTATTTAGCGTTTTTTTGGGACAATGCACAATATTAAGCTTTTATATTTTATGGAAGTCTCAGAAAAGAAGGGCAGGAGGCTTCACAGGGTTAGATGGTGATTGACCCCAAGCCCTAACGAAAACTGAGATTAAATTATGG
>QFAX02000258.1:0-38025 GCA_003412495.2 Echium plantagineum | reverse complement strand
GATATGTTTCACATCTGCGACTATTTTTTTTTTCAATTATTTAAACATTTTTATCCGTAATATGTTTTGTGTTTCTTCATTTTTTATGTCCTTGAAATGTAGGTTGAATTCATTCTCATGGGAGGAACCTTTATGTCGTTACCAGCAGAGTACCGTGATTACTTTATTCGAAATCTTCATGATCATTGTCAGGGCATACTTCAGCCAATGTTGAAGAAGCAGTTGCTTACTCAGAACATGGTGCAGTCACGTGTATTGGGATGACAATTGAAAACGTAATTCACCATTTGGACTTCTGAATTATCTATGAGTTTTCATTATGTTCACGGGTCTCTAGAGGGCAGGCAAATTTTCATCCTGATTAGCTATAATATCTGCATCTTTTTAATTGTTTAACAAAATTGCCTTTGACGTACTCTAAATATAGGAGGCCTGACTATTGCCTTGGGCCACACTTGCGGCAAATGCTTCTGTATGGTTGCACAGATTGGAGATTGGAGTTCAAAGCACTTATGAGGATGTTGCTCGTGATACCAATCGTGGTCACACAGTAGCAGCTGTTGCTGATTGCTTCTGTTTGGCTAAAGATGCTGGCTTTAAGGTTATTGGCTAATTTTCAAATTTCAGTATTTATCTGGTTTCGTATCTAATATAGTTGCTAGATGAGTTTTGTATTTCTTTTCCCATCTACTGTTGTTAACAGATTTAATTGCAGGTGGTTGCTCATATGATGCCTGAATCTTCCTAATGTTGGCGTTGATCGAGACTTAGAGAGCTTTTAAGGAGTTCTTTGATAGCCCTAGGTTTAGAGCTGATGGATTGAAGATTTATCCCACACTTGTCATTCGTGGAACTGGATTGTATGAACTTTGGAAGACTGGCAGGTCTGCCTTTCTTTGTATGAGTTGTTTTTTATACGCGTCTCGACATTTTCTCTTACCCTGTGGGTTGTATATCTTTCTTACTTCTAAGAAGTCTTTTGAGCAATCACTTTTGGCCATACATGTTCTGAATGACTTGCAAAGTTTAAGATTTTACATATGATCTTTACTTCTACAGGTATAGGAATTATCCACCCGAGCAGCTCGTGGATATTGTTGCTCGAATCTTGGCTATGGTTCCTCCTTGGACACGTGTTTATAGAGTTCAACGTGATATACCAATGCCGTTAGTAACATCTGGTGTTGAGAAAGGCAATCTTCGGGAGCTAGCTTTGGCCCGAATGGAAGACTTGGGCCTGAAATGCCGAGATGTTCGAACCCGTGAGGCTGGAATCCAGGTGAGAGAGATCCTCTTCTGGCAATCTATATATTTTAAGGTTCCAGGAAAATTTTACTCATTCTCCTATTTCACTTCATCACCAAAATCAGGATATTCATCACAAAATCAAGCCAGAAGAAGTTGAACTGGTTCGGCGTGATTATACAGCTAATGATGGCTGGGAAACTTTTCTTTCATATGAAGATGCACGTCAGGTACTATATCATATCATTCCGTCTCTTTCCACCTGCCATTTCTCTATGTCCAGTTATTGCATCCTTAAGAATTATCCAGTTAAGAGTGCTAATGGGTTGGAGGTTCTGTTAGTCAGTCATGCATAGTTGTGACTCCACTTAACTGTAAATATTTTGTCATTGTCAAGAAGTAAAGTACCAAAATGGTTGCCTTGACATTTGCTGCTCTCGCTCAATTGTCCAACCCTTTTTTATGTACCGGTTGGTCTGTTCAAAAGACATAACTCATGAGTCATGATATCTGGAGGTTTCTAATTGAAGAATTACCAATCCACAAAATTCGGTTTCCTTTGCCCCTTCGTGCCATGCCATGAGTTTTTGCTGAAGCATTTGTGCCTATTGGTGCAGGACATTCTTGTTGGATTACTGCGGCTACGAAAATGTGGGAGGAACACATCTTGCCCTGAACTTGTTGGTAGGTGCTCAATTGTTCGCGAACTCCATGTTTATGGAACTGCAGTTCCCGTTCATGGGCGTGAAGCTGATAAGCTGCAACATCAAGGCTATGGCACATTGCTTATGGAAGAAGCAGAGTGGATTGCCCGAAGGGAACACAGGTCTACTAAGATGGCTGTGATATCAGGTGTAGGAACTCGCCATTACTATCGAAAGTTGGGATATGAACTTGAGGGTCCTTATATGGTAAAATACCTCTAGGGTACATGCTATGGTAAGAGCAACCAACAGATTTTTCTTTGATGTAGTAGGATCCGTAGGCCATAGCTTGTGCTTCTTGTTTTGTATATTGTTAATCTTAATTCATATAATTATTGCCAACTTAATATCATAGCCACCAAAATCAATGGATAAATTGGAATTTTCTGTGCTTGGGAAAAGATCTGGGAGGCCTCGGTTTGAAAGACCTCCATCAATTCAATCTTGCCTTGCTCTCCGGCAGTGGTTGTTGGCTCATACATCATCGAAATTCACCAATGAATTTTCTGTCTAAATCCAAATACTATCCCAACTGCTTTCCCCCTTAACAAGGAAACAAGTTAATAACATCTTTTTGTGCATCGTCTGTTGGTTTTGTCGCAGTAGTCTCCATTCCACCATCAATTGTTAGGTATTTTCAATGTCTTGATTAATTCCTACATAAGTAGTCTCCATTCCACCGTCGATTGTTAGGTACTTTGAATGTCTTGATTAATTCCTCCATAAATTCAGGATTGATGTCATCGTGTGCATCATCAAATTGGTCGTTGAAATTCTTCCTGGGGGTGCCTGCTTTCCTCTGTAGCTCAGGTATAAAATATGTAAAAATATACCTGCTATTTTCGTTTTTTTTTTATGTATTTATTAGTCGCATCAACTAACGAGGTTGTGGAAGTGTTGACAAACCTAAAACTCATCTCAGGCGTACAACAATCTTGTGATGACATCTCTGGTGTTTCAAAAGTCAGTTCGTAATTGCTTTCGATGATGTGGTACAGTTACTATGATGCAACCAAAAGACATATTACTTGTCGTATTAGTTCATGAAGGACTCTTCTCTTGAACAACCCTTGGCCAACTAAAAGACATGCCACTTTATACCTTTGGTGTTGTCTATATAATGATGAGGATATGTGTAGGGATGGTCGCAGAAAATAATGCAAGAGGTGGCATAATTGTTAAAATGTAGAATCATTTAAAAAAATTAAAAATCCAATAGAAAGATAATTATTTTTTTGTAAACTCCTCGCTCGCACTGTAAACCGTGTAATATGTATACTGTATACCTCTAAAGCCAGAAATTTTAGTTAAATCAAACACGCTTTATCGCAAGATTCTATAAGAGATACCGAGTATTCTGCACGGTATACCGTGTGTTGGAGTTACGGTATAGCGCAACCATCAGAATACAATAGAAAACTAAAATACAAAGGTTTCTTAATTCGCTGAAACGAGGGTTATCCTTATCAATGAGAATTAAGAGGGTATTAACATGAAACACTATGTTTTCTTATCTATTGTACTAGTGTATTATGTATGTCTTTCGAATTAACATGGAATTGATCGGTAAATAATGAAATAAACTAATGTATGTCTTCCAAATAAATTTTATTGTACTAATATATCCAGTTATAGTCTATCGTCCAATAAACGAGATTAGTATAATTTTTTACTTTAATAATATGTAATTTTAGATTGCTAGTAATTCAAGAGAGGTATAACAGTAATTTGTATATAAAGAGTAAAATAGTAATTTTAGATTAAGGGTTAAAATAGTAATTTTACATGTCAAGATCAAGAGGTAGCGCTTGTTTCTATGTACGTCCGTCCCTGGATATGTGCATGTCGAAATTTTTAGCTGAACCCTTTAGCCACGCGCTTAAAATGTTAGACGAAGAACGTACTTTCACGCGATTAATTATACTAAAAACCTATTATTATGTTGATATTTATAATTAGAAGTGTAAATATCCTAATATAATAGAATTATGCTTACATGAGAACCCTCCAAAGCTTTTGGAGATGGAAGAGATATTCAGTCCCATCATTGAACGAAGACCAAGTTTCCAAAGGTGAAAGAGTTGAATACTTCGGTTCATGTTCTCCTCATTGTCTCAAACCTGCCTTGCCAAAGCTATCCTCTGCTCACTGAGACTCGCTCAGGGAAGACGAGCTTCTCCGATTTCACAATAATCGAGTCACTAAATCATCCGGTGGCTGGGCTGATCTTCTGAATATGTAGTACAACCTCGTCCAGTCTCGTTTCGGTAAACCGTCGAGGAGGTTTTGGGACAAAACCTGTTGTACACCTATAGTTTAGTTTCTTGGTGAAGATAAAAGATTGAATCATTGAAGCACTCGCTTTGTTATCCGATAGTCTTATTTGGAATTAATGAGATTGATTGATTTTCCAATAACTTCACTACAAAAGATAATATTCACCTATACGCTTAGATCATTGCTTATTGTTAACTAATCATCACTTACAAGTTACAACATAAATGGTCAATCATCAAAACTGTGATGTTTCCTGTAATGTGTCTGACCTATGAAAGTACAGAACTGATGCTTGTTTCTCGAACGAAAAAATTCAGGTGTCTTGGTTGAAACCACTTCTGAATTGTGTAACCTTCATCATGCCATCTTGTCTCGTCGTTTTGCTTCTTTTAGCGACGCTTGATAGAACTCAGTTGCTTTATCCTGGACAATGGACTGAACATCAACTATGATATGGATTGTTGTCCTTTCTAAGTCGGAGGAAAATCCTCATCCTCTAGATCTTCATCATCTTCCTCATCTAAGTCTTCGTCTTCGTCTTCATCTTCATCCTCATCGCTTGAATCCACCCATGAAGCCTCATCTTCACTCTATACAAGAATAAAACCATGGTTATATATCCCTCGACTTATGATCAAAATATGGATTTGGAAATTCTATTTATATTAAATACTCAAACAGTCCCCCACCCCATTGCACATTCAGCAATGCTTCATCAAGATTTTTGTACATGGACTTCACAAACAACTTACAATCTATTCATGCATGCAGTCTAAGGCTCTAAGCTTCATCATGATTCACAGGCACCAGTAATCAATACAATCAACAAGTGGGACTAGTTCTTTAAATTTGAATCAATCCATACACGTATATGCATATAGACGTGAAAGTTTTTGTGAAAAAGATAAGCATCTATTACCACATCAATTATTGGCAAGCAACATCCACAGTAACATAGAATTCGGTAGCATATTGCAAAGATGAAATCAGATCAAAATAGCTGACTATCAATCCATACACGCTACATGCATATAAATGTGATATTTCTTGTTAAGTGCGCAGCGTAGACAGGCCTCCATACACTCTGGTCCTGGGGATCATACCGTGATTTACTCCCTTTCAAGCTGTGGGTTCGGCGTGAGGGGGCGCTTAATGTGAGCGTGATCACATTTTGCTCCAATATAAATGTGATATTTCTTGTTAAAAAGTTAAGCATCTATTACCACATCATTTATTGGTAAGCAATAACCACAGTAACAGAGAATTGGGCAGCATATTATAAAGATGGAATCAGATCAAAATACCTGACTAAGTTCTGAAACGTCATTCCAATTGCTGGGTGACTTCGGTTTAAAGGCAGTGATGGCATCTGAAGAAACTCCCTGCCAAGACATAGTATTTTGTCAGCCCAAATATAATAATACTGCATGCTGATGATTGTAACTAAAACAACTTCAACGGTGAATTTATTGAAAAATCTACAAAATTTCCTTAATTGTGTTCATGCCCAATTTCTGTGGACGTGCCATATATAGAATTACAAAAGATCAGGTCATTATAAATTGTGCTTTAGAATATATAAAAATTATTAGCACATACCATTTGCTTCTTTGTTTGCTCAATAGTCCTTTCCAGCTCGGATATGTGCTGACTTAGAGCCTTCAGATAAGAACAAAAACAAAATGTCAGATATAAGAGAATAAGTATAACAAGACTAGGTTAGGACAAAAAAATTGTCAGACCTCGTATCGTTGCAAGGCCACTCTACGCTTCAATGCTTTTGCTTTTGTCAGAAGGTTTCTTGGTCTAATGCTAATGGGTCGTCGGTAATTCTTCCCGCGATAAAATATGAGACCAAAGCCCTTTGGCATTCTTTCTATCGCAACCAATATTCCACCACTTTCATATTCCAAAAGTCTAGCTGTTTCTTCAGCAAATGCCTGCTCTTTCTCCTTTGATATCAACTTTACTAGTTCTCTATATTTCCAATGTAGATGCATGTTTTCAATAACTCCATCAAAAACACCACGAATTCCTATAATAGTGAACCAGAAGTTATTGAACAAGAAGAGAAAAGCTTTATACAAATATAAAGAGTTGATTTCACTACAGATTTTAACTAACCCAGAGGCAAGTACGCCTTCATACGCAATCCAACTCGACGATACATAACCCTTTCCTCCTCTGTGATCGTTTCCAGATCATCGGAAGGACCAACCGGATCCCAAGATGCCACTATTTTAGATAAAAGTTTTTCTGCTTTAAGCTTCTTCGTTTGAGACTGATTAAACAAAAGACCAGTCATAACAGTGTACTTGGGCACAATAACAAGTTAAAAAATTTAAGCAAACTAAGAAATTGAACTGCTAACGGAACCATGTCAAAAAGCCTCACTTACAATGGCTAGTTTATGTTCAAATCTCTTGATTATTCTTTGAGTCTTAGCTTTTGATGCTTCCTCTATCATTTTTGCTTGTTCATCTGGAGAAATATCTCTTCCCCATCGAGCCTGAGCTTCATAAAACTCAGCAAGAGTACCAACAAGTGCCTGATCATGTTCACTCGCAGTGACTGTTTCCACTGGTTTCTCAGCAAGAGTACCAACAAGTGCTTCATCATGTTCCCTCGCAATGACTGTTTCTACTGGTTTACTTCGTACTTTCTCCTCCACATCCTGTATTTGTTTTGTCATTTCTTGTCTCTCTGTCAAAGCAGTAGCTACAACAGGTGGCAGGAAATCTTTTCCGCGGTACATTACTATATAATATTTGTTCCGAAGTAATAAAACTCCCCCTGTAAGCATCTGAAGTAATGCATGTCAATAAAATGTTAACACTTGACAATCCAAGAGACATAAGAAAGTAAAAGGAACAGAAAATGAATAAATTGCCCCAATATGCTACTTGTAGAATTTAAGAATAATGTTTGGGTGGATACCCACTGGATGCGCGAATTTTATCCCAAATAAGTCCATGGAGTGATTTAAATGATATCATTCAAGATCACTGCTTCAATCTTACTATCCCGATTGAAGTTCAACAAAGAAAATTAGATCTCAGCATTTTACTCAATGTAGTAATCTTAAAATAACATACATTGCGCAAGTCCCTCTTCAAAGCCAAATTAAAGGTATCTTCTATAAAACTATTGAATCAATACTTTAATTTTCATTTCCATGTCAAAGAAAAACCTTGTTCACTCATCTGGATGAGCGATGAACGTGAAATCTAATGCTAAGCTCCTTATGATCCTTCTGGTCGAATGGATTGCAAAAGTTTTCCTCAGAGGTAGGGGTATTTGGGGCTCGGAAGCTATAAGCACAGATAGTTTGCCATGGAAGCAGCTTATGAGGCACAGAATTTATTTGAGAAGGTATATAAGCATGGAGAATCGAGATGGCCTGAACACTAGTTTCTGGAATGATTCTTGGCATGAAAACGGTATTCTTGCAGAGGTTGTCCTAGAGGGGCTAGGCTTAAACTCACGATTTCAGATAATAGTGATGGCTAATAGATGGCCAAAGGGGAAATTGCTTACTTCAGAAGTCCAATAGATTATGAGCTAATTAGACATCGAAGTGGCAAGAATAGTGCAGCTTTCTGGAAGGGAAGGGATAATTTTGTTGTCAAGGCCTCTAGTAGTTGGAGGACTATTCAACCTGCAAAGATGAAGCTACTCTGGACCAGAATCACTTAGTTTGCCGGTAACATACCTAGGCATAGCTTCATGTGTTGGACTCTGTGCCAAGGGAGGTTCGCTACCAGAGATTGGCTAAGCGTTGCTTGAATTGTGTGGTTTATGAGGTTTAGCAAGAGAGAAATAGGAGAACATTTGAGAAATGTAAACAGTAGTGATAGCATAGTGTAAAGCTGTATAGTCACTGTACGAAATAGAGTGTAGTTGGAAGATCCCCAGGAACAACAACTATTGGAACATATGTATAGAATGAGGATTTGAACTAGATATCCTTGTATAGGTGTTAGAATGTGGGGTATGCCCTTTGATCGGGTAAAGTTTTAATACATAATTTTCTTTTAACTAAAAAAGGAATCACTTCATTCAGTTGATATCATACATGATGAGTTGTTGAGTTAATAAAAGGATAGTGACTATCCAATCCGAGAAAACACATAAAAAGTAGGTTTTATAGCATCTCAGTTCTCAACTACTAACAAAAACAGAAAATGAAAGAACCTTTATCTCGTCAGCCATTATTTTGTTATTGGTATTCTGGATTCCACGCTTCACGGCAATCTTTACAACTAAACTTTTTTCCCAAAGCTTGATTATAGCAGCTGCTAATCCCTGATGATGCCTATTTCTACCTGGCGGACAGAGTAATAAATGTCATAAGTAGAGGCTCAGTATAAAAACCATAAAGAATATCAAACACCATCAAAGCATATCAAATCACCAAGAGCAAAATGACAAGGCAGTGATTTTGCATGCTTCCGCATGTTGGTCATCTCTGCATTTGTCAGCCGTGAACGCATTCCAGTTGGAAGAAGTCTGAGAGGAGTCTTATATCCAGGAATTGTCTGGGGAAGTAAATCAGCATCTACAGGAAGTATTCCAGTGCCCCACCACTCTTCAAACCGTGGACCTAAACTGTTAAGCAGTCCATCAAGTTCAGCTTCTTCTTCTGTCATGCTACTTCTACGAGCAGACAGAACAGGTTTTGACTGAGATAAGCTGGCACCATTTTGATTTTGTGCCACTGAATTATCAGTAGCTGAAACATCAGGGACGAAAAGGGAGTCATTTTCTAAATTCACAAGATGAGATTTTAAGGATGGTCCATCATAATTGCTTCCACGATACACCACCATAACACTGCCAGACCTCCATATTACCAGTCCTCCTGTTCTACGCTGAGAAATGAAAAAACCTTTCAGTAAAGAATTAATTGATTCATATTCGCATGTTCAAGTCAACAGCAGCAGATAGAGAGAAATACATTTAAGTAGTCTAAGAATATAATGAACTCTATCCTAGTCAGAACCTAAATAACTACCGTAGTATTTCTTCACTATGTCTTCCATCATTTTCTTGTACTATGAAGATACTCTTCTTTCAAAAATAGATTCCTTGAAATGAGGCTTCATTGCTTCAACATCTCAAACAAAATGGCAGGATTATTAACTGCTGCTTTCTTCTGATATTCGCAACCAATAAAGCTTGGGAAACTGAAAAGACCAACTTTTAGCATGATTACTGCCACCTCGTTTATTTCTGATTCAAAATCTCAAATGTCTATTCAATTAGTACTAGCATCCAACGACTATAGAAATTTCCATGTGGCATCCAATATTGGTTAAGTAGCAATCTAGTTCGATTTATGTGCAAAAGTTATCACTGATAGTCAAGAGAACCACATTAAGGATACAAATTCAAGATCTTGCCACGATAGATCAGGCAAGGAAAGAAAGTATTGCAATATATGACAATATTAAACGCAAAACAAGTATCAGAAGCACAAATATAAGTACTACAACCTCAACAATCTCATGGGCAGTCTTCATATCCCTTGCCAACACTTCATGAAACTTCAACCTAACCAACTCATTCTTCCTCCACTTCTCATGAATTTTCTCCAACACAGCATTAGTAACCCCAGCCTTAGGAACATTCACCCTCTCTCTCAAAACTATCCCCTCCCTCCTCAACCTCCTCAATTCTTCATCCTCTATTGTCAACTCCGCTAAAGATGGCGCCCTTACGACCCTTTTCCTCACCCTCCCTCCATCTACCTCATCCTCCTTCCTCTCCTCAATCTCCTCCTTCTCCCACGGCAACATCCCCTCCCCTCCCCCCACCTCCTCCTCGTCCTCCACCAACATCATATCAGGCCGTACCCAATCCCTCTTCAATAAATCCCCCAATTTCTCCCCACCATCATACCCCTTCTCAAATTTCCCCCCCTCAACCCCATCCTCACCCTCACCCTCACCCTCATCATCATCACCTAATCCCAAATTTCTTAATCTGAGCACAATTCTATCAATAGCAGACTCCCCGGACCCTTTCCACGTCTCCGGTGCATAATTATTCTCAACAGCCTTTTCTTTAAAGGAAGAAACTACAAAATCAGAACCTCTAGTAGTAGGTGGTTTATGCCATTGATTGACCCAAGAAGAATAACATAATTGTGAAAAAGGAGAAGACTTTTGAAATGGGGTTTTGGTAAATTTGTTGAAGCTGTAAGATGAAGAACAATTGAAGGGTTTAAGGAAGAAGAAAGGGGGTGGTGTGAAAGGGGTTTAAGGATGGAAGAAGTGAGGAAATTGGGAGATGGCATTTCGGTTGGTTTAGTGGACATTATTTTTGGGACATTAATTGGCATTGCAAAAGTGCAATGGTGATTGAGGTTTTAGTTGAAATGTGAGAAAGTGGTGAAGAAGATGATTGAGATGGAGATGATAAGATTCATTTGGATATTGTTACACTTATTAGTTATTACACAGCTACACGAGGGAAATGTTCGAACTCACCTATTTATACAGGTTTTTTAGCTCGACTATGCAATTGTTTTCTATGTGCCTATATTCTACTTCATACGTTCTTTTTTATTTGTCATTCTAAAAATTTGCACAAAAATTAAGTAGAGCAAAAAGTATATTAAAAATGTAAAATGACAATCAATTGAAATTATATAATTGGTTGGTTGATAAATATATAGGAAAAAGTAATTAAAAAGTACATTGAAAATGCTCTTGCTAGTGACCGGAAGGTCCTGGGTTCGAAACTCACATCTATCGCTAATTTACAAAAAAAAAAGTACATTATAAACGTAAATTTACAATTAATTATGCTAGAAAGACAAATATTTGAAAACAAAAAATTAATGCTAGGATGACAAATAAAAAAGAATTGAGGTAGTTTTTGTTATTTCTATATGCATCCTGAGACCGTTTTTTTCAAAATTAAATAGTCAAATTACTATTATACCCTTTTATGGTATGTGTCCCCATATAAGAGTAAGTGGAAATAAATCAAACTTCATTCGTGCACAATTTGGAGTTGGGAGGAGGGGAGGGGATGCAGTTGGGGGAAAATGAATAAAAAGAAAATTGGGGGAAAATGTAATAATTGAAAATAGTTAGTAAAAAATATAAGCATTTTGACTAAATTGTCCTTCACACTTATGTGTTTAATTCGGTTTCGTCAAAATCGATCAAAAGTAAACGGATTGCACTGTATAAGAACATGACTACATAAGTGATGTGTATGGGTCAAAAGTGAACCTTAGTGGTAAATGTGAAAAACAAGTAAACTTTAGTCATGTCTGGTGCCATATAACACAAAAGTTATACTTATGTAATGAAATGTTTCTACAATTTATTAGAACTAATATTAAAATGATTCAAGTGACCTTATATAAGTTCGATATAATATTGAAATTAAATTTTTTTTAAAAAACAATATGACTTAATAACTTGGATGGAAAGTAATCATATTATTTAGCAAAAAAAAGCCAAAACTAAGAACAAAATTGTAATCGAACCGAATTCGATCGGGACCAAATTGAAACCAAACTGATTTTAAAATTTTTATTTCACAGAAGCAATGAAATAGAGTTTGTTTAAATTTTGACGTAAAATTGAACCGAACTGTACACATAGACTTAAACTTCAATAACATTTTGAAGCACTGCAATATAAGAAAATATTGATCGTGATTTTCTGTCTTCCTAATCATACATTATATAAAAAATATGATATAGATAATCTTTAATTCTTTATCATAACCTTAATTAGATGTCGAATTTTTTTATAATGGTATATAGCAAAACCCAAAACTAATTACTCAAATTTGCCCAAAACTAATTTATTTGAATCTAGCTCTTCAAGTAACTGCATTTCTTTTTGTGTTGAATTTATGCTTTTTCGTTTGCTGTTTTAACATACATACTTGACTATTTTTTTGTTCTAATTAAGATTTTGCAATCATATTATGTAATTTGTTTAGCTGTTAATTGTTGGATCAATTAAATATTCATCTTTTTACGCTCCTATCGAGTATTCAATTAGTCTATGTATGATTTGATAATTGGAAATTGTTCGCTTTGTGGGATAGTAATGATATACTCTGTATGTTGAAAATTGAAATTTGAGGTATTTATTGTTTGTTGAATCTTGATTTTATAAGGATGGTGAAATGGATTTAGTTGTTTGCTATTGGTATGTTGTAATGTGTGAGTGCTTGATAGCAAATATAATACATATGAAGTAATGGGTGTGGAATTCTTATGTAAGCCTTTATTTGTGACAGGTGACCGAGTTAATGATTGCCGATTTGTTGTAGTTAATGCTCGGTAAGTGTTGACTCGTGGAGATGACTCCGAAGAGAAAGACAGGAGGTGTGATGGAGGGTCTGGTGAAAAAGAAATCCTTTAAGTGGTTTAGCAGATCCCGGAGTGCGTTCCCTGAAGATTTTGAGGAAGGGACAGAATCATCTGGAAAGAATTGGATGCCGGATCTCTCCCCAGTTGCTAATATTGTTGTCCGGACGTGTTCCAGGCGAGCTTCCTCTTATAAGTTATACTCTAGTGCTTTTTTTATCTTTACGTCCTGAACTATTTGTAAAACTCTGTTTATTAGGTATAGGCAACCATCATCAGGTTGAATTATCTTATGCAGTTGAACAAGCACTTTCTGCAGGCTCATTAGGGGCGATTCATTTCTTTGGTTCGGGTGGTAGTTGTGTCCTTTGTCCTTACACTGACTTCTTTCTGAAGCAATAACGAATGACAAGATGAAACTTTATATCTGTTATTAGTTAACTTGAGTATTATGTTTTACTTCTTTTCTGAGAAGCAAATAAATTGTGCAGAGTTCTAGGCATTCCCACGTGTCAACTTCAAGAAAATTTTGAGGAAGAGGTTTCGGAGTCTGTAAAGCATCCATCACACTATGAAAGGAACTTTCTTCAATATTGTTCCTTCAGGGCTATCGAGCTGTTTATTCAAGCACCTGGTTTTCTTGGTGACAAAAAGTTCCGTCGCCTAACCTTTGACATGATGGTTGCTTGGGAGGTTCCAGCTGCTGCTAGTCGAACACTTCTTAATGTATGGTTTATCCTAAAAAATATATTTACCCTGCCATATCCTATAAAATGGTTTTATCAACCCTTCGACTATTTCTTTTTCGGAATTTGTATATTTATCTAGTGGAAGGAATGACTACAAGT
The DNA here is from genome assembly GCA_003412495.2 of Echium plantagineum. NCBI lineage: Eukaryota > Viridiplantae > Streptophyta > Magnoliopsida > Boraginales > Boraginaceae > Echium > Echium plantagineum. Next base: position 24,610 of record QFAX02000258.1, on the reverse strand, counting down.
TTATATAATATCCTGTTTAGTTGGAAAGACCCTTTTCCAACTTAACCATATTCTCGTATGATAAATCCTAAATGATTAATTTTTTGTTGAATTTAAACTGGGCACTGCTTGATTACAGATGGACGGAGATGTCAGTGTTGGCTCCGAGGCATTCGCTCGAATAGCAGCTGCAGTGCCAATAATCTCAAATGTATTTGTTAATGATACTATTTTTGAAGCGCTTACGGCATCCACTGGTGGCCGGCTTCAATTTCCTGCTTATGATAAATATATCAGTCGATTAGATAAGTATGTGCCATTTATATATTATTGTAATAACTTTTTTTTTCGTTTACAAAGTTGAATAGATACATACATACAGATTCTCTTTTCCTCTCATACATAATTAATTATTGTTTATTGTACTCTGGGATAAGTAACATGCATCTCTTAAAAAACAATATCATCTCTCTTCGTTGTAGCTTATGGTTTATACTAGGTAGATTGATTCGCACATTTATTGCAGAACTATCTTGATCATGCATTTATGAGCAAGTAACCATTTCTTCAAATTTTGGCTGAAATTAGTATATCCGATAACAATAGTTTGGCCAGAAAGACATATCCAGTCATAAATTGAATAATATTAGATAATGGTGTAGAGGTCCAAGGCATATAAAACAGTTCTGCATAAATACATATAGCACCTCTCTTGATATCTTGCGAACAAGTTTGCATGCTGAATTAGTTTGCAGTGATGTTCTTCAAACCACTTTATTACACATTCCATGTCTAACAATAATCGAATAATTCCATTTGAATTTTTACCTTTTGTAATGTGGAGCATGCTCAGTTGAAGTTAGGCTTTGTTTTTTTTGGATTTCTGTACATTGATTATAGTATAATAATTGGTTAGTTTAAATTTATTTGATCTTTTTTGGGGTTAAATATTGATTTAGCCCATTTGTTAATTAATTCTTAAATATAGTCACAGTCAACAAAATCATTTAAAGCAAACTAAGCTTTACTCTTGAAATCCCAAGAGTAGTAACCAATTACTTTAGGGAGTATGGGACATTTTTTGTGCTATTTGATCCAGATACGGAAAGTGGCGAGGAAAAAATAAAATAGTGTATACATAGTGGGAAGCATAAGAGCTTACATTGAATTTAGGTAGAAATTGATTTTTTGAGAATGCATATCGATCAAGTAAATATATGTGGAGGTTGATGCAACCTCTCTATCATGTTATTGGAGAACGATACAACTGCAGTTTGAGTTCCTTATATCTGATGTATAGTTTCTTCCGCAGGGCAGTCAAAAGGTTGAAGATTCAATCTCATTCATCTCTCCTTGCTGCTTCTAGATCGCAACGAGGAGAGAAAATTCTTGAAGTGGACGGGACAGCCGCAAGCCAGCCAGTTATTGAACACGTGGGAACTTCTGCATGGCTAGGTACCTACTCTATATTTTCTCGTTTCCATGACCCAGGTTAATTTTCTGAAGTTGAAGTGTAGTGATAACTTTGACATTGTTGGTGCAAGTAAAAGTATAAAATTAAACCTATCCTCTCTTTACCTCTATTGTTACAGGTCGACTGGTTTTGACAGATTATGCTGTCTACTTCCAAGCTCATCGAATGGTGTCTTATGACAGTCCAAAAACATACGATTTATCTGAAGAATTAGATCAGGTTATTAAACCTGAGCTAACAGGGCCATGGGGATCTAGACTCTTTGACAAGGCAGTTTTGTATAAATCGATATCCTTGTAAGAAATCGATACAATCACATGAAGTATAATTGACACTCTACTAAAAAGTGATAAACTTCTCAGTTGAGGGTGCCTAAAATTGACCCAGGTCAACTAGGCATCATTTCATCATATTATTTGCTATTATATACTGGGTATATATTTGGTGGTCTGAGCGTTGTTTTAAAACGTGTTCTTTGTTTCTCGGTGTGTTTTGAAATTCTTTAGGTTTTGTAATGTAGATCAGAACCAGTCCTCATGGAGTTTCCTGAATTTAAAGGGCATTTACGTCGTGATTATTGGCTATCCATTATCCGTGAAGTTCTTCTTGCTCATAAATTTATAAACAAGTTCCATCTTGCTGGAGTTCAGAAAAATGAAGTACTTTTGAGTACTGTTTTCGGTATACTAAGACTGCAAGCTCTAAGAGTTATGGCTTCTACAACCCCTTTGTTTTTTGGGGATCTTCTTATGTTCAATGCTTGTGATCGACTCCCTGGAGGGGACTTACTACTTGAGACTTTTGCAAAGATGTCAACTGCAAGGGAACTAGAACATGCTGACCCATGTATGTCTAGGAATAGATTGTTTCCACCATCAGCTTTGGTGACAGGTTCCACCATTGGAATTATTACTGGGACAAGTTTTAAGCATTCTAATGAGGGAAGGATTGTGTTTAATGAGTTAACGTTCGGGAAAGTGTCATCCTTGGAAAAAGCAATTAAGGAGTCCAGAAGCACCCATAAGAAGTTGGTTCTTGCCCAAGCCACAGTAGATGGGGTTAAAGTCGATGGAATTGACACTAACTTGGCAGTAATGAAGGTAATGTCTTAACTGAAACACGATCTTTCTTATTGGGGAACAAAAGTGCATAAACATTTTAATTATTTTTATGCTTGCAGGAGTTACTTTCTCCTGTCGTTAAACTGGGGAATAGGCTTATATCTATAGTATATTGGGATGATGTTTTGAAGTCTGCAGTTTTCCTTTTGGCCTTCACTTTTATTATTATCAGGTGAGCAAGCTTCCTAGGATGCCTGTTTTCTGCCTTCCATCACTATATGCTCAATTCTTTAGGTAAATAACTTTAGTGGTCTGCCCCCGCACAATTCTTTCTAGTTTTGAATCTTATTGAAGTATATTTTGCCAATAAATTGGAATATATGGATCAATGTCATTACATTCCTAGGTTAGCTAGTTTTTGATGTTGTAGATTGAGGTAACTGATCAAACAGCACCCACTCGTAAGAATCATTGCCAGCACCTTGTTGTTTGGGTCTCTATTTTCTTCCTTGCCCTTCTGTGGCATATATAATATATAAAAAATCAGCTATCTCTCTTCTTTCTTTTGTTTCATTCCTTTCTTTATACTGTCATGGTGAACGCTGACTGCTGTCATTTTCTCTTTCAATTTTCTATGCATACCCACACAGCTAATATACCCTAATTTTGTGTGGTAGGGGATGGTTGGCCTATACCTTTGCATTACTGCTAGTATTATTTGCATCTTTTATGATTCGCAAGCGGTGTTTTAAGCAATCTGTATCATCTGATAAGCTTAAAGTTGCTGCACCACCCACGATGACCACGATGGAGCAGCTTTTGGCTGTCCAAAATGTAATATCTCAAGCCGAAGAGCTAATTCAGGATGGAAATGTTATTCTTCTTAAGATTCGTGGTTTATTAATGTCCATTTTACCACAGGTTCAGTTTGGACTTTTTGCATTTAATTTGCTTTTTCATTTGATTAAAGTTGCTCTAAAACCTTGATGCATGTAAATCAATTGCCATCGAAGGACTGTGAAGAATATTTCAATTGACAAACCTTTAGAGGCTAATTAAGAATTAGGGATTAAGTTAATAGCTTGACTACCTTATCTCGCTAGCTGAAGGCTGTAGTATTGATATTTGATTGGACGAAAGCTTTAGTGTCATTAGCATAAATTAGTCCTTAAATCTCGCGTCTTCGTCCCAAACAGTGTAGATAAAACTCCTGATGCCTACTTCTTCATCTAACGTAAGTCCTGAGCATAGATCTCATTCATGCATATCTTGCAAATTGTATATGATTAGCTGAGAGTATTATTTTAACTTTGTTCAGGCGACAGAGAAATGTGCTGTTGTGCTTATTGCTATGGCCTTTCTGTTAGCATTTCTACCTGGAAAGTACATAGTTCTGCTGTTATTTTTGGAAATCTTCACCAAATACTCTCCATTAAGGCGACCAAACACAGAAAAATCGATAAGGAGATTGAGAGAATGGTGGTTCAGTTTACCTGCAGCACCAGTTCTTCTTGAAAGAAGCAAAGAAGTCAAGAAGAAAAAGTAGTTTAGACACACTACCGCAACTAGGATTAGTTTAGTGACCATGAGATATTCTTCACGAAGACGAGGTTTCGGGTTCGAGGCATTCCAACAAGTGTCGAATTGTTGATGCAAAAATTAGTTTTAGTTGAAGTTGGATATAAATATATCTTTGAACCATTTATGAAGTTCTATATATGTAATCAGGCTTTTACACATGTAGTAACCAACTGACATACATAGAGTTCTTCAGCTAGTTGTAAATATTGGACAGCGTTATGCTTAGTATTCAAGGGAATTCGCACATGGAGGTCACGATGTAAATTGTGATGCTTGCCATCACATTTTTTTTTTTTTAGCGATGATGTGAGTATCTAACCCAAGAAAATAAATTAAGCTCATCATTACTATATTAAACAATAAATTATCAGTGTTAGTGGATGATATACATCGTAAGCTCAACTCATGATGAGCGCACGATGAAGCTCACAATGAGGTCACTCAACAACGTCAATATCATCGTGAGTCACAAGTCACATGAAAATCACGATGGACAATAATATTGAATGAATTCAAACTCGAGTCTTGCTTTTTTATGTTCTTCGTTGTAAATCCACATTTCATATGCTCGAACACATTATCACACACACCAGTTGTAACCACCAAGTCCTGCAACACGGCTGCGTAGTCGAGCCTTACTTCCGTCCTGGTGGATAGGAATATCAAACTCAAAACATGTGACACGTGTACCCAATGTCCAACCCAAAACAAAATGGATGAAGCTAAACAAGCGGAATAACTAGTAGGAAGGGACGACGTGCGTATTTTGTTGCACATGATTTTTTTAATAGGTTAAAAACACGTTTGATCACACATATTTTTCACCACATCACCTTTTGGTCATACCTGTTTCATTTTCTCATTTGATCACACAATTTTATAAAAGTTGTCTTAATTGTTACTGTCATCATCAAAATGTAAGTTAAATATAACTATCACATGTAACAAAAAGTTATAATATGATTTTAACATGATTTGCACAAAATAATAATGCGAGCAATTCTTTTAATAGAGATTTTATAATTTTTCGAGACACAACTTTAATCATCAATTAACTTATATATATATATATTATAAATAATTACAGAAAATAGTATCTTGAAATATTTTAAAAAACAAATTTAATTATATAATTTTGATATTTATTAAGTTAGTGATTGAAAACTTGAATTAGAGGGTTATATTACTGCCTCTTAATATGAAATTCTGAGTCAGAAAACCAGATCAATCAATATATATATTAGCATCAATTGAGAATCATATTTGTCTGAAAAGGTTCATGAAATTGATATCTATAAAAGTTATAAAAGTTAACAATGACTATATAAAATGGCAAAACCATCATCTTTAGATACGGAATATAAAGTGATTACATCTAAGTAATTTATAAATCATCGAAGCTTAAGTTATATATAACCTCATGGTAAGTGGTAAAATGATCGGGGTGAAGACATTCTGATATTACGAGTTCAAATTTTTGTAGAGATAATATATTACTGAAATATTGTAAGAGTTACTTCTGAATTCACGTCATATCGATCATCTTCCTTACAGAACTGCTACTGCCTATTAGAACGATCAGAAGAGATTCAATTTCATAAGAAAACAAACTATCTTAAAATAATCAATTAATTACAAAAGCAAAATCGAAGGGGGACTTAGTTCCTCGCTTTTCATTGTTCCTTGCATCGAAGGGAAGTTAGCTTTAAGAATCTGCTTTTCAGATTCTTTTCTTTCCCTTAATGTAGCTTTCTAAAATTATTCCAACATTTGAGTTTAATTTGCTCATATAAACTCCATTGCTTTCTCCTATTTTCGTGCAACAGGATCAAGAACCCTTTCCTAAAATTGCGATGGCCACTCGTTTCTCCGACTCCGACGGTGTCCACGTACCCCGGGCGAGACTATTTGGTCGTGAAAGGCCTATACATGCTGCTCTAGGTGGCGGAAAATGTACGTGCATTACACTACAACTATTTTTCATTGAATTTATCCGTACATATGTGTTAGGGCTATGGGCGACTAGCCCATAGTCGCCCCTAGCCCTAACATTATGGCATACATTTTTTCAAAATTTGGGGGCCCTGGAAATTCTCGGCCCCTGGATGGTCGCCCCCCGGCCACTCCCAGAGCCAGCCCTACTGTAAATTCTGATAAATGGATGAATTTAATCTTGCAGTTGCAGATGTGCTGCTATGGAGAGACGGAAGAACTTCTGCTTCAATAATGGTTGCAGTTGCTGCAATGTGGTTTCTTTTCGAAGTGGTCGAATATAGCTTCATTTCTCTGGTTTCTCATCTCTTTATCACAACAATGCTAATGATCTTCATATGGTCTACAATGGCAGATTTCTTCCGCTGGTAGTGATAATTGTTTTTATTTGGTGTTTGGTAACTCAATTTTTAGAGATTAATTCCATTATAGAGCAGGGTACTTACTGTTATCACGTCTTAATTTTTTTAGGACTCCACCAAACATACCTCAACTTGTATTGGGAGATACAACATTTAAACAAGTTGCAACAAACATTCATGATACACTCAACAAGTTTTTGGCAACTCTGTTTTATATTGCTTGTGGAGAGGAACCAAGATTCTTCCTTCTGGTACATATAAATACGCCCTTTCCAGAATCTGCCTTATAACACATGTTAAACATTAATTATGAAAATTAAATACAATACACGTAAATGTATAAGCATATAACAAATTTAAAAAACTTTATCATATCTAATTTCAAATGCAAATTAATTATCGACAATTTTCCTTTATTAACATCTTAACTTGTACTTACATTCGAGAAAAACCGATATAAGTATACCATGTTGTTAAGATTCCATAAAACTCTCAAGTGGAACACACCCTTAAATCCATACATTTTTCGTTCTGTGAAACCTAAAAGTTCGAATTTGTTGCAAGAAACATATATAACCGTGGTTGAACCCTCGATATCTACCCTTTAACGGCACTTAATCCTCGAGATAATTGCCGGAATGGTCCTGTAATTGTGTCAGGTGCACTTTGGTTCCACTAAATGGTCTGCAGGTTTTATCCCCATAGGTACACTTGGTGTAGTTTAGTCCATAACCGTTAAAAATTGACAGAAAACTGTAACTTTGGATCAAAACTGAAATTTTAGCATTAATTCAAGGTTAAAAGGCAAATTGGAATCTAAAAAAAAGAGATAATTGTTTAAATGGTACTAAATCATACGTGCAAGTTGTACTTTAGTCCTTGTCAATGTATGGTAGGTGCTTGGTGCAAATGGTCCGTGATATGATTGGTCGAAAATATATATTTCAGTCCATCTTTTGACGGTTACGTTAAATTTTTCCAAAATGATAGAGTCAAAATAAAATATTCTAACACTTACATATTTCTAAAAATTATTCGCTTGAGTCACTAATATTGATGGAAAAGGTGCACTATAACAAATTCACCTTGTTGAATATTATTTCAGGCAATTGCATCCCTTTTCATGGTTTCCTTGATTGGAAACTACATAAGCACTGTGAATCTTCTCTTCATTAGTAAGATCAATTTCATTATTAGTTCATTTCATTGATCCTGGTTTATATATACAACTAAACTGAATATAATTTACTAAATGTGTTATATCATGAAGGCTTGATCTGCATGGAAAGTCTACCCTTTATGTATGAAAGATATGAGGAGGAGGTTGATGAAGTTGCTAACACAATTACAAGGAGGATGAGGAGAATGTATAGGGAGTTTCAAGCAAATATTCTAAGGAAAATTCCTCATGGGACATCCAAGTATGAATAGGCTGATAGTAACAACAACAAATAGTTAAAATGAACATCATATGATCATGTTGTTTTCAAGATTGGAATATGTAAGTTTATGCACTTCCTGCAATTAATCAACTTGTAATTAATAATCCGACTTAAAAACGAGGGATATCAGTAAGATTGATAAGATTTGATTGATATTATTCGTACATCTGTTATCAAAATACATCTTGCTTCGTATGTGAGGCCAAGCTTTGATTTTCACTTAACAAGTGAGTCTTAAGAGTAAAAGAAACAACGGAGATGAGTGAGTTCGCTAATGTTTGGGGATTTATGTAGATTGGATCTTCAAGCAATGAGCAATAAAAAAAGATGGGTGGGGGTCGCAATCGGGCAAGGAGGGGGTGGGGGCTCGAAATCAAGCAGGAAAGGTGAACAAAAAGTCAAAAAGGTTACCTTAACGGAAAACTTAACTCCAAAATCAACTGAGATATGATATTAATGTGACAATCTTTTAGGCACGGAGGGAGTATATAAATATTGTAACTAAATCAACTTGATTTGTTAAGCTTGTCATATATACAATAATATTTTCATAATGATTGGCGTTCTACCAATTTGCACATAGATTAAGGAGAATTAAAACTAACCAAAAAGTACATTGAAAAAGTATAAATACAATTATTTGGAGATATATCATTGGTTGGTTGCTAATTTCAATAGAAAAAGTAGTGAAAAAGTCATTGAGAATATAAAAGTACAATTTTCAATATTAAAACGTCAACTATTTTGAGACAAAAAAATAGAACCAAAACATCAACTATTTTTGGACGGAGGAAGTATAATCTATTTAACACATACGGATAAGAAACCCACTAACGAACAAATACCTAAACAAAACATTACATGTGTCTTGACTATGGGCATAATGTGATGTAGACCTTATTAATACAAATATGCCATACAAATAAAATTAGTTAGTACATATAATAATATCTTGTATCTTATTAGTTCGTGCATATATTTATTGGATTTATGTATAAGTATTACTTGTTGTACGTGATTCAAACCAACAGTTATGATTGTTCCGATACAATTTAGTCAACGAAATCCTAACAAACTATTATTGTTTGTTCAGATGAACGCATATGGTTGGTTTCGAGTTATACACACAGTTGTACTAGCCAAAGAATATTCACTAGCTAAAGTTAGAGTTATATGAATTATTAATGGTCTCTGATAATAAATACGAGTTGTGTCGTGTTATTCAATAGTCGCAGTTTAGTATTTTATTCTCCAAAAAATACAATATATAGCACTTTATTAGTGATTTAGTTCCTATTGTGACACTATCGTTGGACCTTTATCATGAACAGAGACATAATTGACATAACATATATCTTATATATGTAGTGATTAGGGCCGTAAATGAACTTGGAGTTGTGGGGTCAAAATGAAATTTTCAAAAAGTTTGGGCCATGTAGTTTTGATTCAGATTTAGTCCTTGTTAATTGCTATTATTATTATTATATTCATTATTATTTTATTATTTTCATATTATTATTATTATCCTCATTATTCTCATTATTATTATTATTCTCATTATTATTATTATTATTATTAATATCTTTATTATTTTATTATTATTATCCGCATTATTCTCATTATTATTTTCATTGTTATTATTATTATTCTCATTAATATTATTCTCATTATTATTAATATTTTCATTATTTCATTATTTTTATCCGCATTATTCTCATTATTATTTTCATTGTTATTATTATTATTTTAATTATTATTATTATTATTATTATTATTATTATTTTCATTATTATTATAATTATTTTCATTATTATTATTATTATTATTATATTTCTTATTATTACTACTATTCTCATTATTATTATTATAGTGGTGATATGGTGTGTGCGGGGGGCGGGGGGCGGGGAGGGGGGCGTTTCTATTGGAAAAGTGGAGGTAGGAGGGGGGAGGTCGATGACGATGAAGAGGGAGATTCTCGAATTTTTTTTAATTTCTTTTCATTTATCGAACACTTTTTGCCAAATAACTACCAAAAAATCGAAATGTTTGGCTAAAACAACTACCAAAATTGAACCCCTTTTAATTGAAAAAAATTTGAAAAAAGCGAACCTCTTTTACTTGGAAAAAGAAAAGAAAAAATCGAAGCAAAATTGTAAAAGGTGTATCAAAATATTGGGGGTAATTTAGTCATTTTACCCCCCTAGTGCCATTTATTACAAAAAAAAAAGTCAAGGGTGCCAAAAATTATTTTAAAAAAAATGCTTGAAAAGGTGTCATTCTTCCGAATTTCTCGATGAAGAAGGGCGAGGATTAGATTTTTTTTTTACATAATAATAGTAATAATTAACATAATAATAATAAAAGTAATAATAATATTAATGATAATAATAAAAAGGAAGAAAAAAATGACTAAATGTGCACCCAAAAGAAATTAACAAGGTCTAAATGCACACCAAAAATTCTACATGACCCAAAATTTTGAAATTTTTTATTTTAACCCGAGAACTATAAAAACAGGTTTAAACTAACGGTTCCGTCAAAAAGGGGATTAAATCCACACAATGAGTACATTATCAAGGACTTAGACTACAACACTCTCAATTATAGGGACCAAAGTCCAAATCAGCCCAACTTACTGGGACCATTGCTGCAAAAAACGATCTAACTTGTTATGTAAGAGATTATGAGTTCGAACTTTATTGGAGATAAATTTGTTTTATATTATACTCTAACTCTCTATTAGTTATGAAGTTATGTATTTATTAACATGAGACCCTTGACTTGAGAGATTCTTTTTCACCATTTTTAGGGCAACCACAATCTTTCATAGACTTTAAGAATCCAATTTTGAAGTTGGACTTGATCGAAACCTGTCTGAGTAGCAACACGTGCTACAATAGCAAGGATTATATATATATTGTTACAATAATAGCAGGGCAAAATAAAGATTGAAAAAAAAGGGAAATTTTGAAAAAAAAATAGAATAGGGTGGCTAAATTAAAAAGAAAAACATATAAATATTGACAAATTAAAGTTTAAAAATACGTTAAAATTTAAAAGTGATACATGCTTTAAAGATATCGAACCATGACCTCCACCTTACAACTCGCTCTAATCATAATTAACCTAACTACAAATTCACTTGATTTACAAAACCTTACATATATTATATGTCACGAAATCATAAACCTTATATACTAAATTAAAAAGTATGAAACCGTCACATTAACGGCCCCTACTCACAAAAATCATGGATAAACTGTACCAGCAGAATCATATTATGTAGGAATATATTACCTTTTAATTCTTGATTCCGCTGTGTATGTTTCTAGTTTATTAGGGAAAGGGTTTTATTATAACTAGCATAAATTAATATCAACTTTTATTCTTGAACATTAAATTATTGTAGTTGAGGTACATGGCCTTGGAATGGTGAATGGTGGTTGGGCTGCAGAAGGCGAATTTGGCGTTTGAGGAATTTAACATAGCGAATAGCTTCATCAAGCATTGAACAAGTATCCATTTTGGGTCCTCCAGGAACCAGACGTTGGAGGATCCGAATCTTCTCACTTATCCTCTCCCTACGATGCCTTGCTGCAACGCTTTGAGGGTCCTCACTGATCCTCACGTTTCGCCTTTTCGGCTTCCTGATCGTTGCTGGATCGATATCTACTGGCTGCATCGCTGCTATTCTGAACATCATCTCTTTCATGGCTCCTAGATCTTCGTCCCCTTCATCTTCGTCTCCCAGTACTGCCTGTTGCTCGTTTTCTTCTTCTTTTCCTTCGGGGTTGGGATCTCGAACGAGAGCTGACGTTGAAGGTGCTGATGGGCTGACAATTGATGGTGGAGAAACAATATTGTAGTGGTGATGATTTTGGAGGAGGTTGTTGGATGGGTATTCTTGAAATGGAAATATGTTGGCATTATTTTGATGATGATGATGATGGTAATGGTCATCATCATCATGGATCATCATAGGGGTTTCAAGAAACAAGTGATGATGATCATCACCTTGTTCCCAAGAATTGTTGTTGATGAATTTGCAATTGTTATTATTAGTGTCCATTAGAACATACAAGAATTTGTGAATTTCAAGGGTTACCCTAAGTTCATGATGATGATGAACATGCACTAGTATATATATACAAGAAAAGTGTTTAGTTATACATATAAAATGATGAATTGAAGCTACTAATAACTCACAAATGCCATAGTTTTTGTGTGTGTAATTCAAGTAGAAGGAAGAAGAGAATGAAAGGGTGGAAAGGAGATTTAGGAAAAGGGCAACAAATATGCTTGTTGTGGTTTCTTAAGGGAAGTAAAATAAAGGGGTGAGAAGTCCTGGTGGGACCTCATGATGACAATAGCAACATTGATTTTTTGTTTAGTTTTTTCCTTGTCCCAAAGTATGTATTTTTTTATATCAATCTGAAACCAAATTTTATATTATGAGGGAGGGAGAAATTTAATTACAACGGGCAGATGCATCAGTTTTTCTTAGGATGTCTTGTCAGGACTCGAACCCATGACCTACAATTGTGGAGGTTAGGTCAATAACCACTAGATCAAGGCCACGGGTTAAGTATGACATTTACTAATTATTACTCCCTCGGTCCCTAAATGATTGATGCATTTTGACTTTTCATGGTCAACAAAACACGATTTCAAATATAAATATCTCCTATTCTATACATGAAAAAATTATAAAAAGTTAATGATTCAAAAATATATATTGAGACGAATAATCTAACAGGATATCATATGACTATATTATTTCTTATTGGTTAATGAGAATTATTGATCAAAGTTTTTAAAGTTTGACCATGAAAAGTCAAAATGAACCAATCATTTAGGGACGAAGGGAGTATATCATTTTAATTTTTTTTGAGCATAAATAAAAAAGTAGATATTTATTTATTTCGAGTCAATTCTTGTGTGTTAACTAGTTTGATATTAACTTTGTGTTAACTATATCTGAAATCACTTGTCATTTTCAATGGATTAATATACAACAACGTCACTATCCGGGATCAAAGTGCAACTTTGTTGGGATCATATCATCAATTATCTATGCTTGTTTCGCCTGTATAGCTAGATACTGTCTTCAAAAAAACATTTTTAACCTCTCATCACGCGCGTGTTGGTATTAAGAGTTAACGAAGTAGTTAACATGTGGACTAGTCTGCAATATTTTGGACATTTTCAAGAACTAAATTGCAACAATACCACTATCGAAAACCTAAACTGCAACTTGATGATACTATCAGCGACTATTTAGGTAATTCACTCTGTAGTTTACCGTATTATATCATGAAATTTATGAGCAGCTTTAACATCTGCCTAAGCATTTTGAAGGATTTGCATGAGCTAGATAATGTTCTTGCTCGAACTTGATTGTGTAGAATTAATGGTCCATTATTAGATGAAGACATGACGTACTTCTTTCTGTACAACCAACACCAAGTTCTAGACAGATGTTAGAAACGATGATTAGACCTCAATTAGTCAAACCCATTCGACTAATCTCATTCAACACTACTTCTAGTAATAGAAATGTCTCTTCTTTAAATCTTGATACCCTTTTAATTTATGTAATTTTATTTCTTGATTAGAAATGTTTGATTTTGACTTGATAAATTATCAACGACTAATAATCAAACTGGATCTTTTTAGTTTTTACTAACATACGTCATACATGTTAATTATTTATATATTAAATTCTTCTCAATTTAACATTGAGGTTATAATATACTCCCTCCGTTCCTAAAAGATTAATTGTCACATTTTAATTTTTGGTGGTCAAACATTATAAAATGTGATCATAAATTCTCATTAAAATGATAAGAAATATATAATATAGTCTTGTGGGATCTTGTTAGATTCGTCTCAATATATATTTTGAAATATCAAATTTTTATAATTTTTTCGCATGTAGAATAAGAGATATTTACATTTCAATTCTTGTTTTGTTGACCATGCAAAGTTAAAATGTGACAATCATTTAGGGATGGAGGGAATATTAAAGAATATAATCTATATTAAGATTAACAGTTATGCCTATAAAAGCTTTTGTGTTTTTAATTTAATGAACTTAATAATTTTTATTTAACAGTTTTGGCACATGGAAGAATTGAAATTAAGAACTGTGAAGAAGACAAGAAGAAAAGATTAATATGTAGTACTTGAGGATGATTAGTATCCGATGCCTTGGCTTAAGTTGTATATATGTACGAAAACAATAATATATTGTATTATTAGTTATTATCAATGACATTTATATTTGTGTTTATTATATGATTCAATTAATTTTATATTTCGATCCATCAAATGGTTAATAAAGCTTTTAAAGAACAAATTAATATATCGTTATATATAGTAGGATAAAGGAACGTCGTTGTATTAACTAATCAATATATTGTTATAATAGGATCAAAACTCAAAAGTATGTTACATTAGAGATAGGGCTAACGCAACAGTTAGAGATGCAATGGTTATTGTAAATTATTAAAATATTATTGTAATAAGACCAAAAGGCATTTCGTTAGACCTAATGCAACACAAACGGATTCAACCGTAAGTAGTCGTCGCATTAGGTCCAATGCAAGGACTTTTTTGTCCTATTTTAAAAATTGTAGATATTTTCTTCTCTTTTGGAACATCTTAGAGCAAATTGTCGAAATGGTCCTCGATAGTATGACCAAGTTGCATTTTGGTCCCAATAGTTACGCGGTTGCACATTAGTCCCCAAAAGTGGTCAAAAAGTTGCATTTTAGTCCCCACGTCAAGTTTTCCGTTAACATTTGAGGTTTAGGCGTTAAAATTGGGGTAAAATATAATTTTTAGGAATTAAAGTTGATTTTTTTGCCCAAATTGGTGCCAAAATAAAACTCTACAACCCCCTCTCGCCAAAACTCTCTTTCTTCCTCACCCGAATTAGGATTGTGGAGTTTCATTTTGGCACTAATTGGGGCAAAAAATCAATTTTGAGTCTTAATAATTATATTTGTACCCCAATTTTAACGCCTAAACCTGAAATGTTAACGGAAAGCTTGACGTGGGGACTAAAGTGCAACTTGTTTACCACTTTCGGGGACTAATGTGCAACCGCGTAACTATTGGGGACCAAAGCGCAACTTGATCATACTATCGGGGACCATTTCAGTAAGGTAATACATATTATTATACCAAAATACAAATTCATTAATGTTAGTTATCAATTAATATTAATTTTTGCATTTTCAAATAATCTGTACTAATTTGTTTAATAAATTTAGATACACAAACTAAACCGTGTATAGAATAATTTTGGTGTATCTGTTTGTGAATATTTTATTTTGTACTTTTTATAATGAAATATATATTAGTAATTTGTCTTTGTTCCTTTTTAACTTTTTTATTTACTTTTTATTGGTTAGTATAATATTTACAATACACTCATCATTTGTCAATCAGTAACTTAAATTCGTAAATTTAAGGAAAGGGGCAAGAGCTTCAAACTAAACATCCCTCGGTCGTCTTTCTTTTTATTAGCAAAAGGACTTGAACACGAGATCTCTGCTAGTAATGTTAGCATACTTGCCACACAGGTTAGAATTTTTCAACCAAAAAAAATTAAATTGGCGATTCGTGATTTTTTTTAAAAAACTCAATGGTGGTGGGTTTATCTTATAACAATGAGCATATAATAGTGTCTTTTCGGCCCTGGACAGGTCAAGTGGTAAAGGACTTTGGGTGAGTAACATCATGCCTTGCCTCTATCTTGTATACCGCGTGGGTTCGAACCTCCTATAACGCAGAATCTGGTGTGAAAGTAGTTAATATAATGGACACCCTCAAGCGGCATGTGCAAGGTTCAGTTCGGTTTTAGACAAAAAAAGAACCAAACAGACTTAGTCGGTTCGATGGCGGACGGAACCGAATCGGTTCGGTTCCATACAGTTCGGTTCAGATCGTTTCCAAGTCGGTTTCGGTTATGGGCCTCATGTTTTGGACCTAAATTTGATCCCACTTTTGACCTTGAAATTTTGGGTCTATTAGTTCCTAGCTAATACCGAAATCGGTTCAAAAAAAAAGTTGGTTATTTTCGGTTCCGTTCCAGTTTGTTTCGGCTTGGTTTTCCTCCACACCCCTACCCTCAAGTCCCTGATGCACATCCCGTTGTTTACCTCCTCACGACTTCTATGGAGGGAGGCGGACTCGAATCCATGACCTCCAAATATGAAGACTAAATCGATAATCACTAGGGGAAGATCACGGATTAACGGGTGCCCTTCAACTTCTATAACAGTACTATCTTTTCTCCATGCGTGTGGTACATAAACATTTACTACACAATCAATAATCACTAATTAAATGCCTGGTGTGATATGATTATTACCTTGAACTTTTAACATAATTGTACTTTCTTCGAAGTATTCTACTACCATTATTGTATAGATAAACTGATTTCAAGATCACAATTGATATCTGTAGTACTACTATACTATTCTTGCATGACCTAAACATATATAGGGCCATTATCATATATCCATTTTGAGCCCCAACAAAACAGGAACTCACTTTTCCATCTCTTTTCCCATTTTTGGAAACCTGAAATTACCTCCTTCCTCGATTTCTTCATTGTTATTAGTGGACGTACTCATAGTGTTGAATTTTATAGATTTCTATGTTCTTTTTATTTATTATATCAACTTTTTACAAAGATAGCTTCTTAATATGAAGGGCTCTTTAATAGGATTCTTTTTAAAATGAGGGACCATTTTATATACTCTTGAATTGATGATTGCTTGATTGGGGACCTTTGTGTTAGGAGTTAAGAGCAACCCTTTTGTTGTCAAACAAATAGGAAGGTCGTGCAGGAATTGTAAGAAGAAACAAAATTAAACACCCTATTACCAATCTACGTACCACAGTGTAAACAACTTTCAACATTTTATTCCACATGCATCGTTGAATATCCTTTCCGGTTATACCAATGTGAGTTCATATTATATGTCAAGCGCTCCTATAAATTAGCAATGAAAGTATAAATACAATAGTGGTACATATAATGATTAAAGAATATAAAAATTATGAACTAATAGACCGTTAGAATGAAATATGAGATAATAGTTGTGTCCAACGAGACTTGAAAACGACCTTCCTATTGAAAGTTTGGGTCAAATAATGTGAGTTAATTGCTGGAATGGTCCCAGTAAGTGTGGATATGCTGCACTTTTTTGGTCCCCAAAAGTGGCACTGTTGCAGAAATGGTCCCTGAAAGTGTGTATAATGATACATTTTGGTCCCTGATCCGTTAACATTGACGGGATTCTGCGTCAATAGTAAATTTTTGGGGCAAAAATGAAACTTTTGATATGCTGATTAATTACCTTAATGAAACTGGAGGGGACAAAATGACTAAATTACCCCTTAACGCACTTATTTTTCTTTTTTCTTTTGATTTTTTCCTAGTAAAAGAAGTTCGATTTTGGTAGTTGTTTTAGGGAAACACTATCAAAATAAAAAATCGAACATTTTTGCCAAAACCGAAACTTTTATCTAAAACAACTACCAAAATCTAACTATTTTTACTATGGAAAAAAAAAATTGAAAAAAAGAAAAAAAAAAGAAAGCGTATCAAAATATCGGGGTAATTTAGTCATTTTGCCCCTCCAAGTTTCATTAAAGTAACCAACTTCTTAAAAATTTCATTTTTACCCCCAAAATTCACTATTCACGCCGAAAACTATCAATATTAACTGATCAGAGACTAAAATGCACCATTATACACACTTTCAGAAACCATTTCCGTAACATTACCATTTTCGAGGACCAAACTGCACCAGACCTCCACTTACTAAGACCATTCCAACAATTAACTCCAAATAATGTCACCACATTATTGAGCCATTAGCAAATCTTAAAATGGGCTTGTGCATTCATTTGTACATATATTTCTATATATTGACCTATGTATGTAAAGTAGAAATTGTGTCATTCAAGTAACAATTTGAGATGAGGCCACAGGGTAATACTTATTAATTAGCTTAGTTTTGGTGATTATTCACTTAGGCAATACAAATATATACTCTTTCTCCGTTTCAAATAATTAATTATTTAAAAAAAATTATTTTTCACAATAGTTGATTGTTTACGGAATTCAATCTATTTTTGTACTCATGTTTTACTTTTTTACCCATGTTTTAAAGGTTACTAAAGTATTATGTAGAGTAAAATAGTAAATTTTTTTAACCCTTAACAAAGTACTTTTTGACTAAACAATCAACTATTTGAAACAGATGGATTAATATATAGTGAGATTTTTCAATAAAGATGAACAACAATGCATGAATTGTGGATTATTAATATATATAAGGGCAAAAGGCTGGAACCATCACCTATGTTTTACCTAGGGTTCCGTTTCACTCAACTATGATTTAATTGGCCTCTTTCACTCACCCATCACCTATGTGATTCTTCTCGAGGGCATTTTTGGTATTTCATCATCATAGGTGATGGACTGGAACATTTTAAATCATAGGTGATTGACTGAAAACATTTAGCAAACATAGGTGGTGTCCTCTGTCATTAACCCTTACTTTTATTTCATTTGAATATTTACTATCACTTTATTTTTTATTGATTAATTATAAATGAATATAAGAACTTAGGACTTAATATATATTTTTATATATGATTATATTTAAGTCTTCATTATTATCCAAGTTTTAGTGGTAATTTCATCCTGATTTTATCCTGATTTTTTCCTGTACATATAAATGAAATAATAATCTATAAAATAATTGACGTATGTTAGTAAAAAGGTCATGCACATGATCCAGCTTGATGAGATATTGACAATTTATCAAGTCAAAATCAAACATTTCTAATCAAGAAATAAAATTACATAAATTAAAAGGCTATGAAGATTTAAGGAGGAGACAATTCTATTACCAGAATTAGTCTATGTTGAATGAGATTACTCAAGTTGGTTTGACTAATTGAGGTCTAATCATCCTTTCTAACATCTGTCTATATAGAGCTTGGTGTTAGTTCTACATAAAGAAGTACGTGATCTAATGGACCATTAATTAATTTCACACAATCAACCGTGGAATATGCCTTCAAAACCCCACAGACCACATCTCACCATACCACTATTTGTGGTTTAGAGCCCGTAGTGTAGTCCTAACACATTATTAGGAAAACCACGTTAATTCTTAATATTCTTTATTTTTCGAATTTTGTATTAGCTCTCACTAGTATATTCACACAAATATTTAATTAATAAGCTTCCGTTAAATCATCAAGTTCAATTGAAGCAAAAACTTTATCTAGCGCATGCAAATCCTTCAAGGATCTTAACGCAGGATATATCAACTAAGGTCGATTGATGAATAAGATAAAGTGCGCTTTTTCGATCAATTTTGATTTTCTTCCGTCATAATTTAAAGTCTTCGTCAAGAAAGGAATTAAAGTGCATATATATATATATATATATATATATATTTTCACTAATATATTATGAATTATCTGTGTAGATCGTATATCTAATTTACAAGAACTAAAATCTAATATACACATGTTATGTGGGACTGTTTCAATAATAATTTAATTTACAAGAACTAAAATTTACATGCACACCAATGTTTTACAACATGAGGCGTAATTCTTGATTGGTGATGGGATGTCAGCTAATTATGTTGACAATACAATATAACAAGGAATTGTTGATCGTATTATTATTGGAGGTTAATATATACGAGATGTGATGTAGCAAGAGTACGAGTTTTGCATTGGCTTGATAATAGGAGTATTATATGTTTTTAAGGCCTTCCAACTATTTTTAATTTTTCGAATAAGGAATTAAAATATTTATTTTTTCAAATAAGAAAGTGCAATATCTACTTTTTTAAGTTGTTCCTATATGTATTTTACTCTCGAAGTTTGAAATGATATAAGCACAAATTCAAAAACATACCTAAAAATCAAATTTTGGGTTATATTTATTAAACAGATAAAACTATGAGTTAGTTTTATTAAACTTTTTTTTTTTTTTTTTTTTTTTTTTTTTTTTTTTTTTTTTTTTTTTTTTTTTTTTTTTTTTTTTTTTTTTTTTTTTTTTTTTTTTTTTTTTTTTTTTTTTTTTTTTTTTTTTTTTTTTTTTTTTTTTTTTTTTTTTTTTTTTTTTTTTTTTTTTTTTTTTTTTTTTTTTTTTTTTTTTTTTTTTTTTTTTTTTTTTTTCTTTTTTTTTTTTTTTTTTTTTTTTTTTTTTTTTTTTTTTTTTTTTTTTTTTTTTTTTTTTTTTTTTTTTTTTTGTTTTATTAAACTTAATAATAGTATTAATAATTTATTATAATTATAATGATGATGAAAAAGAACACATCGTTTTAGGGAGACAAAGGCCAAAATGGTGCTAATAACTAATAAGTGAGGTCTGATATAGTTTTGTCCCCATATGTGGCATGAGAAAGAATTTTATTTTTGGGGAAAAAGTAAAATTTTGAAAAAGACTTGGTACCAAAATGTTGAGCCCATATTTAAAACTAAAACAAAATATTGCCTCAAAAGTAAGCTAATGTTGACCCCTAATGTTCTCACATTTTCAATTTTGTCCCCTAAAGTAATCATTTTTGTGGGTTCATGTTATTAAGCTTCAACTGAAAAGTTAATTCAAGGATCAAAATGCAGAGTAAATTGCTGAAATGGTCCTCGAAAGTGGATTCAGGTTGCTTTTTGGTTCTCGAAAGTACAAAAGTTGCAATTTAGTCCATGATATTGGCCAATGCTTGCTGGTTAGTCCAAAATTTAGTTAAGGTATTAATTTTTAACACCTCAATGGCGATTGTAGTTCACTCATAAGCTAATTTTATTATTACCATTCTAACTTATTAACAACACATGTAACTCACGAGGCGCGTGGACCGTTAACATTTAACAGCGCCATTAAATTTTGGATCAATCTGCAATCGTTGGCCAATATCGTAGACTGATTTGCAACTTTTGTATTTTCGGGGACCAAAAGGCAACCTGAACCAACTTTCGATGACTATTTCAGCAATTTGCTCTCAAAATGCACTTAATACACATTACCGAATATCATTTATGCAACAGTGCTCTTAACTGTACCAAATCCCTACTTGTAATTATTTTGGCAATTAACTTTTTTTAGGTATGTTTCGAATTTTTTTTTGTGTCATTTCAACTTTTTGTTGTAAAATTCAAATAGGGAGAAATTTCAAAAATAAATATTTCAGTCGTTTATTTAGCATGAAGAACAATTCAACTCCTTTTTCAAAAGCTTCAAAATAATTCAGTACCTTATGAAAATAAGCCTAATTAGTAAATGCTATAGTTTCGAAAAAGAAAAAATCTAAACAAAAATCCATGTTGTCATCATGAGGTCCAAGTCCAACCAGGACTCTCTCCCCCTTTATTTTACTTTGGCTCTCAGCCATTTGCCCCTAACTATTTTTATCTTATTTATATGTTTCATGAGCTATTTTATTTTATTTATGTATTTTCTGAATGATTTTTTAACATTAAAATATACATAAATTTATTTAATATAATAAGAATTTTTTATCAAATTTTTTAAAATTTGACCTTAAAAGTCAAAATATATCAATCTTTTAAAGACGGAGGAAATAATATATCATTGTCAATTGTATCACTATGACACTATTAAAGATGTAATTGCAATATTATTATTATTATTATTATTATTATTATGATAAACTAAAGTGTTACGTTGTCATCATTATTGAAAATAAAAGTGTCATATTATAATTAGTAAGGACCACGATGCAGTTCATATACACTATTTCAAACCGTTTTGTAATAACGTCGAAGTTTAGATAGTGAGTATTTTTAGCTATTTATAACGTGCAAAAACTAACCATATGCGTTTGCGTCAACAAACAATAATCATTTGTTGGGGTTTCGTTGACTAAATGTATTGGAATAATCATAACAGTTTCTACATGAGTCACGAACTAATATATACTCGAAACACTTTATTTTGAGTCACGTACAACAATTACTTTTCCCTATGATGTTAAAGTACAAACTATCATATGGAAATTCAATTAGTAATATATCAACGTAAGTACAGTACGTACCATCCCACGAAAGTAATACTCCGTAAATTTTTTATGTACTCATCATTAACGAGCAGCTCGCCTATTAGACCAAGTGCAGCAGCAAACCATTAAAAAAATTAGGTTGTTTTGTATTTAGACACTTGAATTATTAATGTTTTTGTGAATAGGTATTTGAACTGTTTTTTGTTGCAAATAGGCACCTGAGCATCTGAACTTTCGATTTTTTGACTTTTTCAGCATTTTTTGAACGTTTTTAATAATTTTATAAGGGCAAATTAGTCAAGTCACGTTATAAACTAACCAAACCCACATAAACAAACCAAATCCACTAACCCAACCTCAAATTCTAAACTCAAGCCACATAAACACCTTTTCATCTTCTTCTTCACCAATCATTCTTTTTTCTTCAACCACCACCCTTTTTCTTCTTCATCTTCTTCTTCCTCACTTTCTCCACCACTTTCTTCACCACTTCAATCCTCACTTTCTTCTTCTTGTTCTCCCTCTCTTTCTTCACAACTTTCTTCCTCACTTTTTTCTTCTTCTTCTCACTCACTTTTTCACCACTTTCTTTCTCACTTTCTTATTCTTCTTCATTTTCTTCTTCATCTTCATAACCACCATCACCAACAAGGAGGGATGGGGGGCGAAATCGGGCAAGGAGGGGAGTGGGGGCTCGAAATCAAGCATGAAAGGGGTAGGGGGTCGAAATCGAGCAAGGAAGGGGTTGGGGCCGGGTTCAAAATTGGGATGGGGAGTGGGGGTGGGTGGTTGAAATCAGGAATGGAGGGTGGTGGGGATGTCGAAATCTGGAAGGGATGGGGGGTGGGCCGAAATGGGGAAAGGAGGGGGTGGTGTGGGTGGTGGTTTTATGTGTTTAAAGAAGAAAGGTGGTGGTTGGTGAAGAAGGAAGGTGGTGGTTGGTGAAGAAGGAAGGTGGTGGTTTTGTGAATTGAAGGTGGGTGGGTGGTGGTTGGTGAAGAAGAAAGGTGATGGTTTTGTATATTGAATGTTGGTGGTGGTGGTGGTGATTGGAGGTTGGTGAAGAAGAAAGGGGATGGTTGGTGAAGATGAAGGGTGGGGCAAATTTGATATTTCAATGGTTGATAGGTATAGATTTACATGTATACAAGCCGAATATCATAATTAAGTTATGGCATCTGAACTTTTCCTCAATTATTAATGCAAACTTTTTTTTCTTTCAAGGTGGCCCCTGAACTTTTTCAATATGACTAACTTGCCCTTGCCCTTGACCTAAGCATTATTAAATTATTTGAAATGTTAAAAAATACTGAAAAAGCTAAAAAGTCGAAAGTTCAGGTGCTCATGTGCCTATTTGCAACAAAAAACAGTTCAGGTGCCTATTTGCAAAGATACTAGTGGTTCAGGTGTGCAAAAAAGCCAAAGAATTATTACACACAACATTAGAGTGTTAAATCTATTCTCATTTTTCCCACAAATTTATTTGTTTATAGGTAATTCATGTGTTAAGTGGACCCCACCACCTAACAGGACCAATCATAGCGAATTATGTCTGACTTCTCACAGCAGCACCCCAACTTGAGGACACCAAATCCTCCCCGTTTGCATGGTAGATCATACTATGAAACAAGAGAATTTACGCTTTTATTCTCTATTTTTTTTACTTTTTAATATTAAACTTCTTCTTAAACTTTTTTTCTCTTTTGCATTTTTTTATTTAACTTTTTTTCATCATGGATCCTTCAGAAAATTATAATTTTCCCCTAAATTACAACTTTTTCTTAATTTTGTATTTTCTAATTATAAATAATAATACTCATAAAATTAATAATATCATATATAATAAAAAACAAAACTGAATTAAATATGGTGGGATATATGATGGAGTGATGTTGATGAAAGAGAATGTAAGAAAAATGTTGAAATTGCCTAGATGTTGTGGAGTATTTGCAAGTATTGGAGTGTTAAATAGGGTGTTAATCTAATGTGACAGGAAATAGGTGCTAAGATTTGCCTAGCTGCTCGAGATGGTCTTAAATAATATTCTCTGTTTCACAATATTGATTGTTTTTAAAAAATTACTTTTCCATAGTAGTTGATTGTTACCATTCAACTACTTTATCCTTGTTTTAGAAATTAATTTCATTTTGAGAGTATTTTGTAGGGTATAATAATAAATTTTATTAACCCTTTAATAAAGTAATTTTGACAAAACAATCAAGTATTATAAAATGAAGGAGTAATTCATCATCAGCTCCTCATTAGTGATGTGCATGAGCCGAGCTAAAACGAGTAGCTCCCCATCGTAAAAGTTAAATCTTTGGGATATGGGTGGGTGGGCGTGTTGAAGAGCGAGGCAGGGTGGGTCGAAGAAGAAATTGCTAAGGAAAAAAAAATTGCCATTCCTCTTAAATGCAATGTAAATGATTAATTGGTTCATGGGTACATAAACATAGAGGCACATAAACAAGATAAACATTGTTCATAAACAAACGACTAAAAAACATATTAATAAAAGGTTGGTTTTTATGTTGCCTCCTCGCAAAAAGTTTTCAAATTATAGAAATTGCCTAAATGGTCCTAAAGAGAGGGTCAAGTTGTCATTTGGTCATTGAAAGCTTCAAAAGTTATATATTGAACCCCAAATTTG